>CAOKZL010002133.1:0-238227 GCA_948472985.1 Iguana delicatissima
CTTCAAGTCATTTCTAACTCACGATGATCCTACGGCAAACTTATCATGGGGTTTTCTTTGTGAGATTTGCTCAGAAGCGAGTTGCCTTTGCCTTTCACTCAGGCTAAGAGAGAGTGACTTGCCTGAGGTCGCCCAGTTGGTTTCCATGGCTGAGTGTGGATTTGAACCTTGGTCTCCAGAGCTGTAGTCCAACACTCAAACCATTCTGGCTGTCATGAATTAACATGAATTAACAGATCTAAGAACTTAAACATCCATTGGGCTGTACATTCTCTACTGGAAATATGGACTATGATTACAGTGTGCCCTCTTCTGGTATCATCTCTGCATGCATGAATGCAAGGTCCCACAAAGCACTGCATCCCATTATAATCAATGGACGTGATGGGTATGCACTTGCGCTGTGATATGTCTATTGAGTACAATGGGATGCGACATTCAAATTTTTTGTTTTAGACGGAAGTTCCTGGAACAGAATCTCCACATATACAGCAGATGCACTGTATACTCTTTGGGGGTTTGAGAACCAATAAATATAAAATGCCAAAAATTAGAAGCTTGCTGAATTTAAAAACAGCATGCTCCAAAATCATTTTAGAGTTAATGAATGACAGGAGTGTGGCTACCTACCTATAAAGATGGACTCTGTTCCTCACACACTCTGCCCTGTTTGCTACACACTAATTTCAAACATTAAGCCCCTTTTAAAAGTTTCTATTTTCTCTAAACAGTAACCCTACATAAAGGAACAAAACGAAGTGCTGAAAAATCGACTGAATGAAATCTTACCTTGAATTTCCCACCAAAAGATCACTTTGAGTTTTTGCTTGGGATGAGTTGCTGGCAGACTACAATGTGTCACTACAAAAATCACCAAAAAATCCAAGAACAAAGGTGACCCAGAGCTTGAGAAACCAATAAGGGATCTGCTACAACAATTCAGATCACATGGACTGAGCTACTGTACTTTATCCTATTGATATGAGCCTCCTACAAAACTGCTACCCACAAAGTACTAGAGCTGAGTACATCTATGGAAAACAGAATAAGGCAATTAAAAGACTTCACTTCATATTTGCAAACCAAGGCCAAGGATCTTAACAACAAAAGCCACAAGTTTAACTTATGCTTCCATAGAATTCTGAAGAATTTAGAGGGGAGATAGTGAGCTCATCAGTCAACTGGATAACTAAAATCTGCCCAGAATTTATAGACCAGGACATTGAGGAACTGCACAGGCCTGAGCGCTGGTATCCTACTACTTGAACCAAGTAAGAGACATAGCGGACTGCATTGCTAAAAATAACAAGAAAACTCAAATCCTGTGTTCCCTCAATAACCTTAATGCAATCAAATATAAAAGCTTTGATGTTCCAGTTTGTCCTTGGATATTCCCCACAACTGAACCTATTCACTGAATCTTGTAGAAAAGTGGGAAGGTATTGTCACTATAGAGAGCCAATGGTTTGAATGTTGGACTACAACTCTGAACATCAGGGTTCAATTTCCTGCTCACCTATGGAAACCTACTGGATGACCTTGGGTGTGTCACATACTCTCAGTCCGAGAAAACCCTGTGATAGGGTTGCCCTAGGATTGCCATAAGTTGGAAACAACTTGGCACACAACAACAACATTGTCACTAGAGCTTTCCTTTCAAACTTCTTATACCGACAGTGGAAAACTACTCGATGTTTCAATGAATCCATAAACTGGAGAAATCTGTGGAGGTCTCCACATCCCAGTATGAGGAAACCTTGAGCCCGTGGCTGTAAAACCCAGAAATATCCAGGTTTAACGGTGCTAACAACCAGCAAGTGTGAAAAACTGTCCTGTTTAGGAAAGAGACTCTAAAGTACAGATGGCCCCAACAAGTTGCAGAAATGCCAGATCTACTTCACAGGAAGTACCATTCCAGTGCCTGTCTCGGTTTGTACAAAACAGACATGTTGGGAAATAGGAGGCATGGAGAGCAGATCTGCTCTAGCTTTCACACATACCAGATGTAAGAGCCCAAACGAAAGCAACATTTGAGGCCATAGTTTTCACACAAACAAAACAGAGGACCCAGGAATGCAAAGGCAGAATGAAGTCACACTCAATTTTACCAGAAAAAACTGGTCATTATTCAGGGGAGCTCAATAAACCATGCAGGACTCTTACAGACCTGAACCTTGTAACATCTTGGCATGCAAACAGCTTGTTTCCAAACACAGATGAAATTGTTTTTTCAGTAATGAATGAGGGCTTTGAAGATCTTTGTTGAACCCTTCAAAAACAAGAGATAATGCAGGTGCTTTTTGCATTACATCATTCTAAAGTCGCTTCTTGAAATGTTCAGAATGGAAACTTACCGGTAAGAGGGTAGTTCGTTCCATGCACCTTCCCTGGGCAAACAAAACTTCCTGACAAATTTGCTCAGTATAGTGAATGGCATTCCAAAGGTCTCTGTTCTGCGCAGGACCTGTTCCACAAAGGGCTGCCTGTCACTCTAGAAAGGTCCAAACTGCAGAAGGTAAATGTCTCATGGCTTCAGAAGTCAAAATGACTAAATTGAAGCTATTATACTTTGGACACAACAAGAGATAAAATGATGCACTAGAACTGGCAATAATGCTTGGTAAAGTGGAAAATGATAGGAAAAGAAGAAGACCACATTACAGGCGGGCTGTTTCAACCAAGGAAGCCATAGCCCTGAGTTTGCAAGACCTGAGCAGGACTGTTGATGAGTAAGGCTCTTGGAGATCTCTCATGCATACGGTTGGCATCAGTCAAAGCCAACTTGATGACAAATAGCAACATGAACAAAAACATAAAGGAACTCACTGATGTACTCTTAGAACTTGCGGCTACCCCCTCTGAGAAATTCTGGAGAACAGATGAGGTACCAGAGGTACCACAAATCAAAGCCAACTTTGCAGAAAGTAACAGCAACAAAGTGAAGTCAACTGTGTCCAGTTCCTGCAAATCAGTGTCAGTGAATCTACATGACAGTATGCTCAAAACAACTCAACAATGGTATTTCAACCTGGTTAAACTATTCTGGATCAACAAAGAGATACCTCTTCTATGCCAGAGTAAGAAAGGAACCCAGTTAAACAAGAGAGTACATGTACCCTTGGACTCTCCAGTGTAACCACAGACAGGGAAGTACCTTTTGTGCACCTGCAGTTAATATACAGCCTGGTCTTTCCATGAAGCAGAAATAAAACCAAAGTGCAACAGGTTGTACCACTCCAGACTAAAAGTGAGGGACTACTTTTGGATGCCCTCCTCTATCTGCTTCCATTTAAAAATAAAAGAAAAGAAAATACCTGCACCTCTGGACTACTGTGCTGCCACCTCACTTTCATAAATGTGTAATAGACACGGTCTATGAAAGTGTCAGCATTAGCTTAATTGGAGAGTCTAGCTTAAGATTTCTTTCTTCTGTTAAGCTTTGGCTTATTTCTGAAAATATAAGAAAAAACATTTCTGATAATAGAGGAAACAATAGTTTTACAGCTATTTGTCTACTAGATGCATGCTTACAGGAGGAATGCCTCTAGCTTTAGTCTCTTTGCAGATTATCAGGTGTCATGAGCCCTCTGCTGGCAACTTGTTCTCACAGCTAACTGGATTTGAACAGATTTGTGTGTTCAAGTCCTTTTAGACCGTAAGACAAGCCCATCACTGGGTTTTCTTCACAAGATTTGTTTAGAGGAAGTTTGACATTGCCTTCCTCTAAGGCTGAGAGTGTGTGGCTAGATCACTCAGTGAGTTTCCATGGCCAAGCAGGAGTTCGAACCATGCTTTCTCAGAGTCCCAGTCCAACACTCAAACATCACATTTGCTCTCACTTGAACAAATCCAATAAGCAAGAAAGAAATCTTACCTATATCATATTTAACCATTCTTGTTCCCTGCCTTGGCAGGAATACCTATGTACATTCTACACATTAACATACAAAACAGATAAAGAAGTAAAAATATTCCAGTGTGCATAAAATGCAGTGGGGTGTTCATTGTTTTACCAGTTGCTGCACACACTTTTAGCTACCAGAAAACTTGGTGTTTTATACTGGATTAAATTTGGTCTGGATTAAAAATGGTAAGTACCTCTCTTTCTCGGTCCCACCACCATCCCAGTCCTTCCTGGTGAATACATGGGAGAGAGCTTTCTCAGTGGCTGCTCCCAGCTCTGGAACACTCTTCCATGAGAGACAAGAGTGGCTCCCTCCCTGATTTTGTAGACAGGCAAAGACATTTCTTTTTAAGCAGGCATTTAATGGGTGAGCTGGAGACCTTTTATTTATTTATTAGTTGTTGCTGTTTTTAAAAATCTATTGTTTCATAATTGTATATGTCTTTTAATGTTTCAATTGTTTTAATGCTTTTAATGTTTTTTTTAACATTTCAGAAGCTGCCTTGGGTCTCATCTTGGGAGAAACGGCAACATATACATTCAAGAAATACATACATACATACATACATACATACATATTTTGCCTTAATGCCTTTGATTAGGAATGCTTTCGTTCCTTGGGTCCTCTTCTTATAGGTATATTTTAAATTATTTCTATTGTTGTTGTTGTTTCAATTAAAAACCAACAACAGTAACAGTAATTTGTAAAAAGTATATACTGTTTGTATATTGTAAATGAGAGGAGCTGCTGTAGATTATGAACAACTGATGGTCACCATTACCTTTCAAACATGAGTGATCATAGGGATGGAATGTCCGAAGAAATGGTACTCACCTTTGGATACTAAACGTATTGTTTTAAATGAACATAGACACACAGAGGCACACACACAGAGCTAATCAGGAAGAGATTTAGGCCATTTCTGCACTAGACTGTTATAGTGCTATTATTTCACTTTCAACATCCTATAGCGGTGGTTCTCAACCTGTGGGTCCTCAGATGTTCGTGGACTTCAGCTCCCAGAAGTCCCAGCCACTATGGTCAATGCTCAGGGCTTCTGGGAGCTGAAGTCCACGGACATCTGGGGACCCACAAGTTGAGAACCACTGTCCTATGGAATCCCTCTCTAAACTGCAAACCCCAGGATTCCATAGGATGTTGAAAGTAGAATAATAACACTATAACAGACTAGAGCGGAAATGGCCTTAGAGTGATTTCAGAGGCAACCTCTCTTGAGAATCCAGCTGTCAATCTTGGATTCTCCACACTGCCTTCAAGTCACTTCCAGCTTATGGTGTCCCTCCTATGGGGTTTTCTTGGCAAGATTTGTTCAGAATGAGCTTGCCACTGCCTTCTTTTGATGCCAAGAGAGTGTGATTTGCCCAAGGTCAACCACTGAGTTTCCACGGCCGAGTAGGAATTTCAAACCTGGTCTTTCACATTCCTAATTCAACACTCAAACCACTGTATCATGTCAGCTCTCACAGGGGTCATTCTGTAAGTACCATTTTTTATCAAAACGCTGTTTGGTTTCCATTGTGTTAATTTGGGTTTGACTTTGTGCCAGTGATTGCGTCCAAAGGCACACTGTCATTCCAAAAATGGATTGGTAAATGAAATCAAGTCATCAAGGCAATCCTTTGGGAAAGTCCCTCTCAGCCAACAGGCAACTCCTATAAATACTACTTGTTCTGATCTAAAGATGCGGCTTCTGCAAATTTTCCAAGATTTGGCCTTCCTTAGCCCCAGAAAACTCTGTGATAAGTTCTCCTTAGGGTGGCCACAAGTCTGAAAGACACCCAATAGCAAGAAATACAATGATAATATAATCCTGGTGGAATTTAAGTTTGTATATGTATGATTTTAGTTCCAGTATGACTTTTATAGTTATGGGAATGTTGCAATAGCCTCTAGGTGAGGAACGCTGGGGGTGCAGTCCAACAACAACTGGAGGGCTGCATGATTTCCATCTCTAGTAGACTCTCCCTATTGTAGCATATTTCGTTTTTTTTTTAACAGAAGTTCAGATATGATATAAAATGCGCAACCACTATTTTGCAACCAGTTTTGTAACCAACTGACCTCATCAGGCTGTATTTCAGTGTGTTTAGCCAATGAATTAAGTGATAGCAATGATTAACATTTGCATTTTCATACTCCTCCTCCTCCTGCTCATTCATTTTAAAACCAAAAGGTTGGTTTTCTCAGGCGATAAGTGATTGCCGCCCCATTTTTTAAAAATCCGGAAGTTTATATCAATCGACAGTAGCATTTATAACCCTCAACTCCACCTGGAATAACAACAACAACAACAATAACGATGACAGGAGTTTATTATTTTTCTAAGTTAAGTTTTACTTATTTTAAAATGTGCTGGGTGCTGGTCAGGATTTTTTCCTTGAAATTGCCAATGTTTTTAACAAATTACCTTGCCAGCTCATGCAGATAAAACCAAAGTAGTCCAGTGTTGCTATGTCCAACACTGAGCGCTCTAGGCAAACTCTACAAAGTATCCACTATTGTTGCTCCCTTTTAGTGGGTATGTCAGACAGAAACTGGGGAGTGGGGAAGGGTTTCAGTGAAACGTAGGGGGCTGTGAAGTTACTATAGGAATAATATGATTTGTTTAGGCATATGAGATGGCATTATAGATGTGTTTATGTTAACCACTGTTTAGGCAGCGTTCATTCAAATGAGACAGCCAACCTCCCATCCATGACTGCAGTCGCAAATAACAAATAATTCCTAACTAATTATTTTCTTGAACTGTTTCACTTATATTTAAAAAAATACATCTTTAGCAATCCAGTGGCTGTCTGTAATAACACAAAACAATTTACATTTTAACATAAATATAAAATTCAAAGAACAAGTCCTTGTTGCAGATCTCATCATTTTTGATACAGTATGTCTTTTGTGGCTCACTTGAATTGCTGTACTATTTAAAAACAAATCAGTTCTGTTCCCCTACCAGCAGCACCTAAATCCCTGCTCACGAGCCTTCCAAGGGAAAGCAGTCTACTGAGCAAAATACACTTTGTTTGCAGTTACTGAGAGGAAAAAAGGAGGGACAAGTGGTACGCCCTCTGCTGCGAGCACACCGGTAATGACTTGATAGCTTACTCCATTTACGCTCAACAATGGCTTCAAGAACAGCATGAGTTATATGTATACAATTCAAAACGAGAAGGCAACACCTTCCTCTCTCGTTTTATTTTAAGCCAGACGATACAGACTTCACTATTTCAATGTCCAATTAATTGATCTCCCCCACTCCTCTTTATACTTTTTGCAATTTTTTCTCTGGTGAGCTTGAAGATTAACCTTAAACATTTTTGTGACTTCTTAATTTGCCTGAAAAAATGGTATTGCCCTAACATGGATTTTGTACAATTGTGTTGGTTTTCTTGCAGTAAAAGGGGACACTCTTCAACATCATGTCCCCACCCTTTTAGGGCTGCCAGCCCTTCTGATGAGACAAGAAGAGATGTCCCTAACCTCGAACTGTCCTGACTTGACAGATACAGTCCGAATTAATCCTCTGTCATCCCACTTTTCCAGCTGTTTTTAACATGTTCCAGTTTTTCTTTCCCCTTTCCTCTCTTGCCCTCAGTCTGCTTCAACTGCTTCAAGCTGAGCTTAAAGTGCAAATGTAGTTTGCATTGAATTAAGCCAGCCAAGGGGAGAGGAGAGAGGGGAAGAATCTTCTTTTTCCACCAGGTTGAGGCAAAAGCAATCTGCTCCTCTATCCTGCACATTCTTCCTCATCAATACCTTTTGTCATTTTGACCACCCTCTGATGTTGCTTGGCCACACATGTCCCAGTTTTCATCTGTGAAATGCTGGAGAGGTCTAGGCACCTGGGCAGGGACAATTTTGTATCTGAAGCAGATGAAAGGATTTAGGGGGCAAGCCACCAGATTTTGAGCTGTTTTTAACTATTTGAGGCACAAAATATATTTGTTAAATTCTGGAGAACTCTGGGGGTGTTTCATGAGCCACAAACTAGATATATACATAGAGAGAGACATTTTAACAGACATAAGCATAAGAAAAAAGAAAGCAATAACACATATAAGGCATATATCTAAGAGACAAAAAAGACTAAATCTTATAAAAACAATACAACATGTAATACTGATACAGATAATCTATTTATACATAAAAAAGAACTCCCTCCTGAGGTGAGGTATCAGCCTTATTAGACATCAAAAAAAAAATAAAACAGAAGATTATTAACCTCTCCAAGAACAAAGAAAAAGGGGAGAAATAATAATTAGCAATGGTCATAATAACATAATAACAACACTGTCATTTAACACCTGCTAATTTAACTCTACAATTATTATCATTATTACACTTGCCACTCGAATCTAAACTACTTGTACATTAATAGCAATAACATACATTTCTAATCACCAAAAAACTCCAACAGTCATGGAATCTTCTTCCTCTCCATCCCCCCAACACATATGTGTCCAATAAGTTCAAACATATTTCAAGTTAACAAACAATAATACCAAAAATCTCACAAATTAGATAGAAAAATAAGATTGTTAAAACACTGATTTCATTAATTTACTTATCCCTTTGGTTAGAAAGAGAAAAAAAGAAAGCAATTACCCCTATTCAATTTGCAAACAGAAAGGCATTAGTGCCTGATTAAAAATAATAATAATCAAGTGTTAAGTCAATTTTAATCTTCAGAATCTTCTGCATATTAGATTGAATTGTGAACCAGAATGTTTGAGCCACAAAGTAGTTTTGAATGTAGACCTTAGGCTCCACTCCCCCAACTTCTGATTTATTTCCTAACTGTTTGGGTGTTAGGTCATTTCTCCACTACACTGTTATAGTGCTATTATTCCACTTTCAACATCCCGTGGAAGTCTGAGTTTTGTTGTTTACTGAGCCCAAGGAGCTCTCTGGCTGAGAATTCTCAATGCCCCTCCCTAAACAGCAAACCCCAGGATTCCATAGGATGTTGAAAGTGGAATAATAGCACTACAACACTGTAGTGCAGAAATGGCCTTAGTCTTTTAGGTTTGCACAGGGCGTCAGAGCTGAGGAGCGCTCTGCAAGCTGAGAGGGTAAGTTCACTTCCTCTCTTAACCAACCGGGCCCCAGGGCCATTGCACAGGACAAAGAAAAGCAGAGAAAGAGCAGTGTATAGCAGTGCCTGGCACATGTGTCAGTTACACATCATGCAGCTTTGCTCCTTCCTGCATGAAAAGTCCTGCAGAAAGCTCTCATAAGGCAACTGCTGCTGGCCTAATATGAGGGCATCCTGAATTTCTGCCAGAGCGCACAGTATAATTATGCCATTATGGTGTGATGAACAGCACCAAGCATAGAAAGTAGTTGAAGGAGACAGAAGTTAACAACGCTGGACATCTGCTAAGCCCCACAGCCCAGCAGAGGTGCCACTAACCCCTCCTGGAGACTGCTAGCCTTGTTGCTCCTTCTCATGGCTGTTGCTTGAGTACTGGTCCTTTCCCTCTTAAAAGTGATTGTTGCTAAGCAGTGCCATTCTAGACATCAGATAATTAAGAAAATTTCACATCTTTTTTTTTCTTTCACTCGTTTTGGACTCTTACCCTGTTTTGTTAAATTTTTTAGTAATCCATATTTTGAGATCTGTACATCTTCAACAAAACAAACAACTTCGTAAGAGTTGCTACATTTATTACAACAAAAATGCCCCTCTCTGCTTCATCTACATGTAGGTACAACCTATCAATATGCAAAAGACACTAGTCTAATCGGATCTTCTGCAGACAGAGCCAGTCCTACTATGAGACAGAAGCCATTTCCGCAGTAAACTGTTATAGTGCTATTATTCCACTTTTAACATCCTGTGGAATTTTGGGGTCTGTAGTTTACTGAGGCCCAAGAGCTCTCTAGCTGAGAATTCTAAATGCCTCTCCCTAAATGGCAAAGCCCAGGATTCTATAGGAGGTTGAAAGTGGAATAATAGCGCTATAACAATGTAGGGCAGAAATGGCCAGAGTGAGGAAGCAGCTGCGAGCAAAGGATGCTAGATGAACAACAGCCGCCTCTTGATGAGCTCTCAGGAGCCCCTCCCAACAACCTTTCCTGTCTGTTAACAAAACAGAAGTTGTCTCTACCTGCTAAATTAGCCTTCTGCCTTCGGCTGTGGTGAAGGAGGAGGAAGTCCTATCATGCTAAGGTATATTTCAGAGGAAGGAAGTGACAAAACCACTTCTGAGTATTCCTAGCTGAGGGCTGACTCTATACAGACTAAATAGCGTGTTCTCACCTCAGTCCCAGTCCTATTGGAATATACAACGTCCTCTCCTTTTGATGTGAAAATTCTTCTTTTCAATGGCTGAGGGATTTAAGGTGATTTTAAAAAATCCTCCAATTTACTCTGCTGTTTGGAGCAAGGATTGGGCTTTTAGAACATGAGGTTTAACCCCTGAATTGGAACCAGAGTGGAATTGGTATAGGGGCTGGGGGTGGGGAAGGCTGGGGACAGGCTGATACGTGGTCAATTAGGTTAGATGGTCATCTAAGTCACCTGATCATTCCTGCCATGGAAGGGCAACTCTCTCGTTTGTACTGGCATCCAGAAAAGGGAGTATTGTTTTTTTCTTTAATTTGGTGCTTCCACACAAACATCTGCATGTCAGCATTTCACCTTCCTCTTCCCTACCAGCTTCAGTTTATAGCAGTGCAAATGAGCAATCAGAATAAAAGAAAAACAAAGGCTATTTGATTAAATGAATATATGGATATATCCATGTATTGTGGGAATCCCCCCAAAAACACCCCCTGCAGCTGAAGCAGTCATGTGACCAGGTATAAAATGATATGGTGAACACATTAACATAGTAGAAGTACCCCCTTGCACTGATGTGACTCTAAAAGGGATGTCCTGTGTGGCTTTTCAAACTGATTTCAATTTGGATTAAACTGGGTATAAGTGGCAATAAAGGGGTCAAACTGCGACACAGATGTTACACAGTGGAGCTAGGATATAGCTGTGATAAAAATAGCAATAATGAAACCCTCACTCAGTTAGAAATTTCTTTTTTCCAAACTATGGAAAAAAGATGTCCATCCCCTAGAAACAGAAGGTTCATGAAGGGTAAACAGATTAAGAGCCTTGTCTCCATCCTATGTTTTTTAACACCTCCGTAAGAAAGGAAGCTTCTTCCTTGATTTGCAATTGGTAACAGGTAACAGACTCCCTGAAGTAAACAAACACCTAAGTTTCTGTTAGTTGAATTTCACATGCTATCTGAAAATGATAGGCGGATTGGGACAGTTTGGAAATGTTGATAGATGCCAGACAGAGAGAATGTGCTTTGAATGAAGTATTAATTGTTTTCTGAATGTTTACATGAGGAAACCCACCTGTTTCATGTATGTTAGGTGGGTGCTGGGAAACGTGTTTTGTCTCACTTTGGACCTTCATAAGGTGTTGGCCTATTTCTGCTGCAGAAATGAATATTGCCTTTTATTAACTCCTTGCTCACATTGCTTTGCTAATGTGGACCACACTGCTGGGCAACAGATTTCACTCTTGTGACAACAGTCCTAATGTGAATTTAGCTTAGGAAAACCTTATGAAATTCATGGGGTTGAGTAAGTCGACAGGTAACTTGAAGGCACATGCACATAAACCAAATTCAACTTCTAGTCCAGTTTGCTTCTCTATGTGGCAAGGGTGGGCACTTGCAACAGGGGCAAATGGTCACTCTACAACTGTACAAAGAAAAATGGAATTATGTCTCAAACAAATCAGGTTAAAGCACTACTTGGGCATCTGTTCTTAAAACCTCTCTAGTTGTCCCCAGAAATGCTGAATGACTGAATGTTACTCATCAGTTTGCTGAGAAACCACAGATAAGTAACTGTTTGAAAATCCACTTGGTGATCTCATCATTCAACTCACCAGTTTTCTAACCAAAATGTCAGAGGGAAATGTCATGTGGAGGACACACCTACAGCACAAGGCTTCAGCATCTGTGGGGGGAGCAGCAGATGTCAAGGACCAGCAAAGCAGCAAAACTGCTCTCCTTAGGCTGGAATTGGGGTTCAGGCAAGTGATAGGTGAGTCTCCTCCCCCTGTTTCCACTCAGTGTAAAAGCCAGGGATTCAGCACCACAAAGCCAATGACACACCAACCTAATGACCAGATCTTGAAAAGGGACAATTAGTCTGGAATGGTTTATTCTTGAGAATTCCATGACAGTCTTCTACAAAACAATTTATTGCTATCATGATGCTTACAGCATGGCTCCTTTACTAATCTTTCCCAGCACTTAATTGAGACCATTGGGCCCTCAAATGTCCAATTCCCTTTGCCTTACTTTCTTTGGCAGATTGTATTACCTACTTCCAATGCTATGGGGCCCAGATGAACTACACAATTATAGCATTAATATTCCACTTTAACTGCCATGGCAACATCCTTTGGAATTCTGGGACTGGCAGTGTGGTCAGAAGAACCAGAGAAGCAACCTGGCTGTGGATTCTAAATGTCCCTCTCTCAACTGCCAGTTGCAGGATCCCACAACAATTCAAGTGGAAACTATACAACTTGCAGAAAACAGCAAAGACTTGAAAACTCAAGGCAGAAAGTGCAAAGGCAGGTTTACAGCTAAACATTAAGAAAATAAAAATAATGGCCACAGATGATTTATATAACCTTAAAGGAGACACTGAAATAGTTCATGTTTTTCCATACCTTGGCTTAGTTATTAATGGAGACTGAAGTCAAGAAACCAGAAGACTTGCACTTGGAAGGACTATGAAGGAACTAGACAAGATCTGAAGTATAAAGATATAAAATTGGATACTAAACTTAGTATAGTCCATGACCATAATATTTCAAATTTTTATGTATGGCTGTGAAAGCTGGAAAGTAAAGAAAGCTGATAGGAAGAAAATCAACTCCTTTGAAATATGATGCTAGAGAAGAGTTCTAAAGATATCCTGGACTGCTAAAAAAGCAAATGAATGAGTCCTAGAACAGATGAAGCTTGCATTTTCCCTAGAAGCCAAGATGACTAAAGTGGGGCTATTGTACTTTGACCATATGATAATAAGACATTACTCACTAGAAAAGAAAATAGGGTAGAAGGCAGTAGGAAAAAAGAAGACTATATTACAGATGGATCTATCCATTACAGATGGATAGATTCAATCAAGGAAGACATGTCCCTGAATCTGCAAGATCTGAATAGGGCAGTTGCTGGTAGGGTGACTTCGACATCTCTCATCCATGCTGTAACTATAAGTTGAAGTCAACTTGATGACAGTGAACAACAAAGAGAGCTATAATTTTGTAGTTTTCTGTTTTCCAGGATTTCTCAGTGAAGATAGCCAAAGGTTCTGAGAGTATACTAACAAGTTCTTTTATGTATCAATTTATTTTCTTTTGTGTATCTACATGTAACCCACAATGCTTTGCTGGATTAAAAATTAAAACACATTAACAAAATAATTATTTCTTTACCAACCATATCAACTACTGGTGACAAAACATTGTTTTTTAAATAAGTTAGTAAAAAAGACAAACCTCCAAACCTTGAAACATAGCATAGCAATATCAGAAGAAAATATGATAGAAGGAATACTGGAAAATATAAACACCAGAAAAGGTTTGTGGGGAGGGAAAAAATGAGAAAGGAATTATGAGTGTTAGAGGAGAACCTTGGCAGCTTTTTAATTTTAATGGTCACAGAACTTCTGTTCTAATGCACAATTATTTCAGGTTGTATTTTTTGGGTTTCCTGAAAACCTAGAACACAAACATTAATTTGATGCTGCTCGTAAAAACTGGGGACTGCTGAGGCTGCTATCACCAATATCTTCACTATCATCATCACCATCATCATCTTCATCATCATCATCAGATTCTTGTGTGTTGATAGCAGTCTTTGAAAGAGTCACTTGCTAAGTCATCTGTGGCAAGGAAGAATTTGTCTTCAGATAACCAAGCAAAAAAGCATTTATAAACTGGAAGGAAGTTGGTTTTTCCTCTCTCTCATTCTCCACACAGGCACACACACACACACACACACATCTCCTTTGATGTTCCATTGATGATTCATGTAGGTATGTGTGGGCAGGCAACCTAGCAAACAATTTGGGTTGACTTGGTAACTTTTTCAGATTTACTTGCAACGCTGTTTATCAGAGTTGTGTGACAGGGCCCTGATTAGATGTCATCACTTCATTGTTAATTTTACACACATTTTTGTCTAGTTGTGCTCTTTGCACACTTCCCTGCTTTTCTGTATGAGTATTCAGTTTGTATTCAGTTCCCCACTACAGGTATCTTTTCCTGTGGATGTATATTTGGAAGGACAATGCCTGCTTTTGTCTGGCACACTCCTAGCACTACTACTACTTATCTGGGCAGAACTGATGTAGCAGAGGAGCTAGGAGACTAATGACCAAAGTACACTGATGTTTTGCACTTAGTATGCTTAGTTTCATTGGTGGGTCATTAGAAGATAAACATAAGGTTAATTTGCAAGTCAGTTTGCTGAGATGTGTCCCTGAGGAAACCCTGCTGTGGAGCAGAAAATAGGTTACCCAGAAGGAATATGCATTTCCCCTTAACATCTAGTTTGTCCTAAAACAGTAGGGATGGGCCAACTAAATCCTCAAATCCTTGAATCCTTGAATCCTGGTTAAGGATTTGAGATTCCTGAATCCAAATCCCTGTACCAAAATAGGCAAACCGAATCTTTTGAACACCCCTACTAAATAGATTGTTGGAGACCCAGACACCTGAAAACCAGGGAGACCAGGACGCCTGTAAACCTGAGAGACCATACATATAAGGGAAGATAGTAAGTAGGTGAGGTTCTCTCTTGGAGTAACAATGGCCTTTGCTAATAATTTCACAAATTAAATCTGGGGTTGTATTCTAAGATATTTAAACTGAACATTTCATATTTAAATTCAGTACTTGACTGGAAGGTACAGGCTTGAGATTTCAAGGACCACTGAAACATTCCTTTGCACAGCTCCCTTGCAAACCTCTTTCAGACACAATTCTAGAGTTTGTAGTTTTACCAGGTGTCACAGCCTTCTCTGACAAAGTGTGCTGGTGCATCATCAAACTACAAATCCCTGGATGCCATAAGGAGCTATGCAAAGAAAATCCAGTTTTGACCTGGATTATCTCTGTACTCTAGTATGTGCCTCTGTTTATACAGGCAGGAAAATGTGGGATTAATAATCCACATTTTCCTGCCTGTGCAGAAAATGCCTTCATGTCATTTTCAATCTGGGGAGATCCTGAGGCAAAACCAGGACAACTGTCTTGGTCAGATTTCTTCAGAGGGAGGTTTGCCTTTGCCTAGGCTTTTACCAAAGCTGAGAGAGTGTGTCTTGCCCAAGATTATCCTTCTTTCTCTTGCTTTTTAAACTCTTTTTTTAAAAAAGGATTCGAAAGATTCGAGATTCATGAGATTCGTGGATTCCCACAACCTTCCAGGGATTTGGAAAATTCTGGATTCATCCCATCCCTATAAAACAGCAATTCTAATTTCCAGATCTGCTGGTTTGGAAAGAGTTTTCAGAGAGCTTAAAAAAGTTACTGTTTTGGACCACAGGTTCCAGTATGCCCCAGCCAGCATGGCTGCTATACTAGCTGAAGAATTCTGGGAGCTGTAGTCAAAAAAGGTAACTTTTTCAAGCTCTGGTCAAGACAAGATAGATCAGAAGTTACTTTCAGTGCTAGAGATCAGCATTAGAGGTATTGGAGGGTCTTATCTGACTAGGAGCATCTGCAGAAAGTTCTACTAGCAGCAGGTTGTGAACAAAGGAGTTCACAGCAAGTTGGCAATGCCCTTGCACTGAGTCTTGTACAGTCAGCCCTCCACATTTGCGCGTTTCACTTTTGCAGATTTGATCATTCACGGATTATTTATTGTCACCTCTGCTGCCTCCCTATGCCATTTTTAATAGGGACTGCAAGCCTTGTCAGACTGAGAAACTGCGAACAAGGCTTGTAGTCCCCATTAAAAATGGTATGAGGCAGCAGTGGAGGTGGCAGTAAGCTTCATCAGCCATCCACTTCTGCCTTGTGAAGGAACCCTGATGCCTCAAAGGAATCCACAGCGGGTTGAATATGGTGAGCATACTTTTTTTTTTTGCATGTTAAATATGCTTTGGCTGGGCCTAGTTATTCACAGTTTTTCCACTTTCACGAGAGTCTTATGCCCCTAACCCTAGTGAACATTGAGGGATGACTGTATTTCCAGATTCCCTAGAGAATCCAATGGTGCTTTCCTGTTTACTAAAGGATACGGATATTTGCATGCAATAGTCTGTAGCTTTTCATTAACTGAGTAAACAATTACTAAAAGAGCACCTCTGAATGTTCTGTTGTTGTTATTTGCTGTCAGGTGAACTTCAACTTCTGGTGACCCTACGAATGAGAGA
Source organism: Iguana delicatissima (assembly GCA_948472985.1). Taxonomy (NCBI): domain Eukaryota; kingdom Metazoa; phylum Chordata; class Lepidosauria; order Squamata; family Iguanidae; genus Iguana; species Iguana delicatissima. Next base: position 16,338 of record CAOKZL010002133.1, read on the forward strand.
CTTAAAAGAGCCCTTGGTCATCAGCTGCCCTGGCCAGGTCTTGCAAACTCTGGACTGTGGCTTCTTGTCTTGAATCCATCCACCTGTTCTGTGGTCTTCCTCATTTCCTACTGCTTTCCACTTTTTCCAAAAGTATTGTCTTTACCAATGAGCCACATTGTCTCCAGATATGGCCAAAACAGAACAACCTCACTGTAGACTTTTTGGCTTCTAGGGAGAGTTCTGTTATTCCACTGGAAAAATCCTATCCCCATGTCTACAGTTTTGATACTAAAATAGGATTCCATGTGCCTGAGAGGTCACCTGGATGGGCACGTAGGCAGAAATGGCCAAAGGATCGAAAAACCAGGTCAGGTCAGTAAAATCCCCAGTCACGTAGCCCCAGGAGACCTCAAGATGTGTAAACCCACAATAAATAAAGGGTCCTCAGCCCTGAGACGCTGACTTGAGGGGATTACCGTGTCTGCCCCAAGTTGAGCAAATATTCCATCAGGTGAGGACCATTTACATGAAGTCACGTCACAAACTAACACAGCCAAAGATCCTGAGACTTTGGCAACACCTTGCAATCCCATCACACAAAGGAGATTACCATGGTGGAGCTTCATTAGTGCTCCAACACCCATTGTTCTCCCAAGGAAAGGATTAGTCCTCCAGGTACTTTTTCCCCTACAAATAATCAAACAATTTTTGAGTGGTTCTTTGGATCACTCCTAGTCACCCCAGCAGACTGTTGCTCCATCCATTGAGTGATCCCCTCAGCCCTCTCCGTGCTGAGCCCCACTTCTCCACTGTTTTTCCTGGACCAAGGACTTCAGGACAAAGGTGCAGTGTCACCCCAGCTACACCCCTTCAATATTCCCCTATGCAGTTTCCTCTCTTTTGCTTCTTAATAGGTCTTGAGTGAGTGTGTGAGTGATTGCGTTGCTGCGTGAGACTTTCTTTCAATAAAATCATTTATTGGACATCTTCGTTTGTTTTTTGGCTTGGCCTGACCCCATAAAAACTGGGTAAAAAGACCCCGCTAGGTTACCTTGCCTCTCGGATTGCTATTGCTTGTGCTCTGGCTAGTTTCCATTCCCCATCACGTGGAGCACATTGAGGTGTCCCCCAAGGGACCCCAGAAATCAGGGTAGTTCAGACTTGATTTGCTCTAAGATACATTCATTTGTCTTTTTAGTATGTCCGTGTAGTATCCACAGGATTCTCCTGCAGCACCACCTTTCCAATGAATTTTCTTCTAGTCTTCACTGTCCAGCTTTCACAACCATACAAAGAAATCAGAAATACTATTGTCCAGTTGATTTTGACTTTGGCAGCTAGCTCCTTCAGAGCTGCCCTTTGCCATCTTTTGATTTTAGCCTCCATCTTGATTAATGACTGAGCCCAAGTGTAGGAAATCTTTAAGTATTTCAATGTCTTTGTTATGTTCTTTAAAGTTATGCCGATCACATGCAGGCATTTTTTGTCCTAATTCACATGTAACTCTGCTTTTGTATTTTGTATTCCATAGCTTTCACCAGTCGTCAAATCTTTACTATTTTCAACAAGTAATACGATCTCTGATTATGTGTACATTTCTACACTACTGAACAGCAGCAATCAGTACTGCTGAATAAAAACAATGATGCGGGATTCCAAGTGACAGATGAAATACTTAGCTGCAGACTTGAACCACAGCACTTTTCTTTCATTTGTAAAATTTCAGCCCTTTGATGAAGGTTGTGCAAAGCTTTGAGAATCTGAGAATATTTCCAAGCAAACATCTTGAGGGCCACAACGCTCCCTTTCCTACTTTTTTAGAGTTACATGGCCTTTCCACACTACACTGTTATAGTGCTATTATTCCACCTTCCTGTGGAATTCTGGTGAGGTTTGTAATTTACTGAGACCCAAGAGCTCTCTGGCTGAGAATTCTAAAGGCCCCTCCCCAAGCTGCAAAGCCCAGGATTCCACAGGCTGTTAAAAGTGGAATAATCGCTCTAGAACAGTGTAGTGTGGAAAGGCCCACATGTGATCCTCTCCAAGCCCCCCCCAGTTCAGGAAAGTCAGCCCCATGGAGGGCAGGGTGCCGTAGGGGTCTGCGCCTTGGACTATACGTCTAGAGACTAAGACCATTGCTGCACTACACTGTTATACCGCTATTATTCCACTTTCAACATCCTACGGAATCCTGGAAGGTGCAGTTTAAGGAGAGGCCTTTAGAATTCTCATTCAGAGAGCTCTTTGGCCTCCAGGATTCCATAGGATGTCGAAAGTGGAATAATAGCAGTATAACAGTGTGGTGCAGCAATGGCTCAGTTTCAGAGCCCCCCTCAGCCACGGAAACCCACTGGGTGGCCTTGGGCGAGTTACACTCTCTCAGACTTTGCCAAGGCAAAGCCCCTCTCAACCAAGCGGGCGGAGAAAACCCCTTGGCAGGGTGGCCACAAGGCGCCCCGCAAGCCTGCAGCGCTGAGGGAGGGAGGGAAGAAGAACGAGAAGCCAGCCTAAGAGCTGACGCCTCAGAATCGAGCGCCGCCGAGCAGAGGCGCAGGCCCCGCACGGGAACTCCCCTCCCGCTCTCCCGCCCTCGCCCGCGCGGCTCTCTCTCACCGCCGCCCCTCCGCCTCTGACGCACAGGAAACGCCCCTCCCTTCCCCACTTTCCCCCGACCGCGGGTGGGCGGGAGCGCAGCGCCAAGGCGCCTGGCTTCGAGGGCGCCCGCTCGGCTCGGCTCGGCTCGGCTCGGCTCGGCTCCTGCCTTCGCGGCGGCCAGGTGAGTGGAGAGGCGCAGCCGGAGGGAAGCCCCTGCAGCCGTCCCAGGGGCAGAGGCGCTGGGCAGCCCGCTTCTGCCTCCCTTCCCGCCCCGCCGCCGAGCCTTGGGCTGGACTCTCTCCCGAGGTAAACGGTTCCTCTTGGCAGCGGAGGCTTTTTCAGGTGGCGACGACGGCGGGGGTGGGGGAAGACTGAGCCGGGGAGACTCCTCCGAACGAACGGCGACGAGAAAGTTGGGCATTTCCAAATGTGGACTGCCGCTGTCACCAGCCCTTGCCGGGAAAACCATTGGTGGGGGATGCTGGGAGCTGCAGTCCGTTCCCGCGCTGCGCAGCTTCTCGTCCGGCGCACAGCCGTCGTTTTGTTTGGGCTGACCTTCATGCTTCAACCTCGTGAAAGGCTGGTAAAGTGGTATCCACGCCGCACAAGGACATCCCTTTCATACTGCTTTAATAGCCCTGGTTCCATCCCATGAAGTCGTGGGATCTGTAGTTTTGTGAGGTACTTAGAATTCTGTGCCAGAGTTCAAGGCAGTGCGCTAGAGAATTCCAAGTCCGTCGCCAGACTAGGAATACCGAGGTTCCGAAGGATGGGGCAATGGCAGATAAAATGGAATTGAATTGTTATAATTGTGCAGTGTGGAAGCACATAGTGAATTTCTTCTCAGACCTTCCAGAGGAGATCAGCAAAGCAGATCAGTCTTAAGCGTGAAGCCAAGGGAATCCAGTTAGCCAAGGAGACGAGTAAAACTCTAAGTTAGGACAATATACTGGTATCAGGCTGACTCAAGCATCAAGACAGTGCAAGCTTTTGAGTTCTGTGGAAGGCTTCATCAGACAAGATGGTGAACAAAGCAAAACAGTCGGGGCAGGGGGGCGGGATGTACCTGATGTTCAAGGCATCTAAATACTTAGAATCATAGAACTGGAAGAGACCAGAGGGGCCATCCAGTCCAGCCCCTTGCCATACAGGAACACACATCAAAGCACTCCTGACAGATGGCCATCCAGCCTCTGCTTAAAAGCCTCCAAAGAAGGAGACTCCACCACACCCCGAGGCAGCATATTCCACTGCCGGACAGCTCTGACCATCAGGAAGTTCTTCCTGAGGTTCAGGTGGAATCTCCTTTCCTGCAGCTTGAATCCATTGCTCCATTCCTGGTCTCTGGAGCATCAGAAAACAAGCCTGCTCCCTCCTCAACACAACATCCCTTCAAATATTTAAACATGGCTATCATTTCCCCTCTTAACCTTCTCTTCTGCAGACTAAACATTCCCAGCTCCCTAAGCTGCTCCTCATAGGCCATGGCTCCCAGACCCTTCACGATTTTGGTCACCCTCCTCTGGACTTCCTGACTGATTTGTTGTTGTTATTTGTTGCCAGGTCAACTTTGAGTTATGGCAGCCTTTATGAACGAGAGATCTCCAAGAGTGCCAGTCATCAACTGTTCTGCTCAGCCCTTGCAAACTCAGGGCTGGGGCTTCCTTGATTTCATAAATCCACCTGTAGAGCAACCCTCTTTTCCTGCTCCCTTTTACTTTACTGAGCCGTATCATCTTTTCCAATGAGTCACCTTGTTTCATGATATGTCCGAAGCACAACAGCCTCAGTTTAGTCATCTTCATTTCTAGCGAGCATTCAGGCTTCATTTGCTCTAAGACCCGTTCATTTATCTTTCTTGGTGGTTCATTGTATTTGCAGAACTGTTCTCCATCACCACCTTTCAGCTGTATTCATCTTCTTCAGTTGGCTTCCTTCGCTGTCCGGTTTTCACAACCATACATAAGAATCGGACATACTGTGGCCTAGATAATTCTGACTTTGGTATTTAATTATATGTCTTTACTCTTGAGGAACTTATCTGTTCCTTCATGGATGCCTTTCCAAGTCCTATTTTTTTTCTAATTTCTTGACCACATTCTCCATTTTGGTTATTGACTGAGCTAACGTATAGAAAATCTTTATTTCAGTGTCTCCATTACCCACTTTAAAGTTATGTAACTAATTTCTGGTCATTATTTTTGTCTGCCTAATATTCAACTGTAGCTCTGCTTAAACACTTCCTCCCTTAATTTTCATTAGTAGCTCTTTGCTATTTTTTGCAAGTAATATAGTATCATCTGCATGTCTTAAATTACTGATGTTCTTTCCTCCAGTTTTCATGCCTGCTCCCTCTGAGTTTAATCCTGCTTTCCATATGATATGTTCTGTCTATAAATTAAATAGATAAGGTGATAAAAGTACAGCCTTCTCTGACCCCCTTGCCAATAGAAAACCATTCTGCTTCTCCATATTGTGTCCAGAAAGTGGCTTCCTGCCTATAATACAGGTTAGGACAATCAGACGTTATGGCACTCCCATTTCTTTTAGAGCAAACCATAATTTCTTACGATCTATACACAATAAAAGGTTTTGCTGTAATCTATAAAGTACTGAAATTCTTTGGTGCATTCCATTACCTAATCTATGTTTCCAGTATGATCCCTGCCTCTTCCTTTCCTGAACCCAGCTTGTACTTCTGGAGTTTCTCACTCCACATATGGTAAAAGCCTTTCTTGTAAAAGCTTTAACATCACTTGGTTTGCATGAGAGAGCAGTACAATAGTCCAATGGTTACTGCAGTCCCTGGTAGTCCCCTTTCTTAGGAATTGGAATATAGATTTCACATTTACAGTCTGTGAGCTGTTATTTTCTTTTCCATATTTCTTGGCAGCTTTTGTTGGAATTTGTGTGGGTTCCATCTCTACAGCTTGCAAAAGCTCTGTTGGTATGTTATCTGTTCCTGGTGGGGAGGTTTTCTCCCAAGTGCTTTGAGAGCCCTTTCTACTTAAGTTTTTAAATGGACCAGGAGATTATGAGAATCCAGTAAGTCTTATACATAGTTCAAATGACACATTAATCACTAAACTGTTCAGTTTTGCCAAGTGCTAACTAAACTCATATTCTCCCAGAACTACCTCCCACCTGGTCTTTTTAATATTGCATCACACAACCAACAGTGGGAAGAGGCAATATAGAAGAACATTCTGTAATAGCCTAGAAACTATGTGCATGAACTTTTATCAGCAGGAATGTACCACATCAGTCACGTGAAATGTACTGGAAATATTTTGGGAGTGTATGTATACTTGAATTGGGGACTAGCTTGAAAGAGTTAACAGACTTGACACACATGCAAAGAAGAGGGGTACAAAAACAAATAAAACCTAACAGGTGGTTCTTAAAATAAATGACTGAAAGGAAGGTTGTGGAAGAAAACTTTTTTCCCTCTACCTTGCAGATGCCAGCACTCAGTAGAAGGGGGAGATGCCTCAAATGTGGCAGACCTCCATTTTTCAGGTACACAGGCAAATGGACTGAAAATAGAAAACAAGAAATGTACTTCTTATGATTTTCTTTATGTCCATTTGTAAGGGTCAGATGTATAGATGACACATTCAGCATATTTTTGCAGAAGTGCCCAGATGACGAAAGATGCCTGCTGTAACACATGATTTTCATCAACTACTCTTGCATTTTAGGATGCTTTGTTTTGTGGTAGGTCACTAGAGGGTAAACAAGGACTTAATGTGCAATACTGATTGTTGAGGGATGTATCTCTGTGGAAGATCCAGAGGAAATCCCGCGGTGGGAAGGAAAACAGGTTGATTGTAAAGAATGTACATTCCTTATAGTGCCCTTGTGCCTTAATGTCACTCTGCCTCATTCACTGGAAAAGGGTGGTGGGATGACACAACATTGTCTTCCCTTTGTAACTGCCCTGTGGTTTTATCCCAATGGTTATTCTGTGCATTTTCTTACCACAAAATATTCCTTAAGGAGAAAAGAGAATAGCTGTACAGTGCCTTTTGATTAGTCTAGAAGATATAGTCTAGAAGGCAGATTCTGCTTTTGCAGAATGATAAACATGTTGCTGTAACAAGTGGCAGGAGAGCAGTTTTTTCCATGGGAGAACAACATGTTATTTTTATGTGAATGATGAGTGGAGGAATGGGTGGAATCACACTTCTGAAAGACAAGCAACCCTGCACCAGTATTTCCTCCCCCACTGCTGTTTAGTTTGTTCTGTTCTCCTGACATCATTTCACATTTCTCTGTTCTCACTCATAGAAATCAATAATGTCAAGTGTGAGGTGAAGAAATACACAGTGCAACAGCATAAGGAAGATCATGCTGTACATTGTAGACAAAGGGGAAGCATCTTTGTTTCATGGCACAATGGGGTGATAAAAACAAGGAATTGCAAATGTGGATACTGTTAAGAAGTTCAACAATTTATAGACAATTTACAAATCTTTTGATTTAGTTATATCTTCAGCTCTTGGTTTTTTTAAAGAACCTTCATAAGTGAACTTGTATGAGTAGTTAGCTATGTGTCAAAGACCTATTAATTTCCAGAAGTTAGTGTAATACACATTCCTTAGTAAAGATAAAGAAATGATCTTGCAGAGTTAATACTAGCGTCTTCAACAGATTGGAAATTGCCATTCCTTGGAGAACTCTAGGAATTTTAATCCAAGAAGTAATTGCTCTGATCTGGAGATCCCAGTTTCAAAATAAAGAATGCTGCCATCTTGAAAATAGTATTTTCAAACCTGAAAAGAAAAAATGTGTAGATTTTTACAAAAGATTTATTCCTCAGTCTGAACCAGCAAGTGCAGTTTGGATGCTGAAAGAGAATAAATGTCAGATACACTGTGTGATAAGATTTATTGTATTCTGAAACAGGTCTTTGTCTTTTTAGTATGTCTCAGTGGAATCAAATCCAGCAACTGGAAACAAAATTTTTGGAGCAGATAGATCAGATCTACGATGACAAATTTCCCATGGAAGTTCGACACCTATTAGCACAATGGATTGAAAACCAGGATTGGTAATTCCATTTTTTCCCTATCTGTTAAATCTTAGAAGCTGATGTACAAGTAGATAGTGGACACACTCTGTTAATTCCTATGTGCAAATATTGCCTCCTAAGAAGTTTATCTGTTCTTGTTCAACTAAATATTGCCTTTACTGTAAGTTTGTGCTATTTATTTTTACCTTTTATTTTATTTTATACTTTTATTCTATGAAATGGCCACAGTCTGCTAGCAGTAACTACCACAGTAACTACTACAGTTAATATTTATTGTAGTATGTAAGAGACAGGAAAAATGTTAAATGGAATACAAAATATTCCAATGTGATATATGCCCTTCTATGCCACTCATACCTTACTACATTTTAAATAGAACAAACAGCCCAGTCTCAAAAAAACCCAACTATAAACTGTTAAAGAATGAATGAACATACAAATACCCCAGTAATATCACTTTACTTAATTTCTTGTTTCATGATCCTACTCTGCCCAAGAGAATTTCAAAAATATACTAGAAGAGGCCTTAACCCAGTTGTTACTCTCATCTAGAATTAGATCCACTGAACCAGTGGAAACTTGGTAAGTCAGTGTTTGTGTAAGTTCCAATAGGTTCACTTTTATGTAAGATTGAACATGTGTACTCTAGTTGAATCAACAAATTGGTTAGTTCCCTTGAATATAAGCATGCACACTTGATTTACGTTACTTAGTTGACAGTTTTTAAGATAGTTTAGACCAGAGATCCTCAAACTTGGATACACAGATATTCTTGGTCCACTGTTCTGAGAAGCCTTAGCAAATATGGCCAATTACCAGAGCTTCTGGGAGATATAGTCCAAAAACATCTGGGAACTCCAGGTTGGGAACCACTGGTTAAGAACACATAATATTCATAAGTCTGTTTAGATATCTTTACTGCTGAATTTCTGTTGGATTGTAGCTGTAGTTGTTGGTCTTACTTTTCTGGAACTCTATGCCATTGCATCTGCTTATCTTCCTGCTTTTAAATTAGAGCAGTAAACTTTGCTTATTTCATTCCTTCATGTTAAGCAGAAACCTCTTCCTTATGTGAGATTTTTCACACTGTTCAATGACCTTTTTTTGCATTTTTGTGAACATTTCATAATTTTTGTTCCTTTTTGTGTGTTTTTTTTTAGCATGAAATACACAAAATACAAAGTGGTTTACAAAATGTAATTACATTAAAAGCATATATGGTTTAAAACATACCAAAAGTTGAGATTAAAACAGTATTAACAACAAAAACAACAAAAAAAGAAACTAGGAACTGGAATTAGAGCAAGTGACATGGTGGTTGTAATGTTGGGCTAGGACTCAAGCAGGTCAAGGTTTGAATCCCTACTCAGCCATGGAAACCACTGGGTGACTTTGGGCAAGTCATACTGTCTCAGCCTCAGAGGTAGGCAGTGACAAATCCCCTCCAAAATGATCTTGCTAAGAAAACTTTAACATAGGGTCAGCATAATCAAAGTCAACTTGAAGATACGTGATAAGAACAACAATTTACATATATTTATTTTATTTAAGTTATTTATACCTTCCTGAAACTAACCAAGTTATATGTATTCTATGCAGAAAATAAAACAGCAGTCAGATAAAAATAAAGTAGAGTAATAAAAACCATAAAAAAATTTAAGAGCCATGTTAAAAGTTAAATGTTTTGACATGTTTCCTGAATGCAGAGAGAATGGAGACCATTCACATTCCCAAAGGGAGTGTGTTCCAGAGCTTGGGGATGACACAGGAAAAAGCTCTCTCCTGAATGCCCAACAAGCAGCTAAGGGTGTCTTCAGAAGGGCCTGTCTTATAGATTTTAGTAACCAAGGAGGTTCTCACCAAGACAAGTGGTCACTCCCACAGCAGACCATCTCTGACCTGTTAGAGCTTTAAAGGTTAAAATCAACACCATGAACCAAGCCCAGAAAACAGTTGGCAGCCAGTGGGATCTTTCAATACCAGGATGAAGTTTTCCTGTTATCATGGACCAATTAGCAGCCTAGCTATCACATATTTCAGTAGCTGAACCTTCTTTTTAATGGACCTTTTATTCCTTATAAGATTTCTCTTAGGAACTAGTCAAAGAATGAGTTTCAAAAATGTTCTGCATCATTCTTAATTCTTAATTTTTTTTCCTGTTAAAGGAGTTCCTAGGAATAAATATATGTTTGTGATTACTTTTTACAGGGTAGCATATAAAGTAACTAATATTTTTAAAGGAAATGTGCAGCTCAACTCAGTTGTTGTTGTTGTGTGCCTTCAAGTTCTTTTTGACTTATGGCAACCCTCAGGTGAACCTATCATGGGGTTTTCTGGGGCAAGATTGTGTGACACACCCAAGATCGTACAGTGGGTTTCCATGGCTGAGCAGGGAATCGAATCCTTGTCTCCAGAGTAGTCCAAAGCTCAAACCACTGCACCATGCTGGCTCTTGGAAGGTACAGTAATCTTACTGAAGAAAGCCAAAATCCAGCAATATAGTTCTGCTGATAGATCTCCTTCTGTAAACTAATAGCATTGGTTCTAAGCAACACTAGAATAGAAGATAACACTCCTTAACAAAAACAAAACAAAAAAACTGTTACATACACAGCAGACTTTGTATGAGTTAAACTTGCATTGTGATAGCAACAATTTGCACTTGTAGTCAGGGCTTTTCTAAACAATGCATGTTCCTTAGTCAACATTAGTCAAAGAACACACATTGTTTAGAACATGGGGAGGATAGCGACCTCATAGCGGTCTGTGATTTTATGCAAGATTCAAAACCCAAAGCACTACCCACTAAATCTGAGTATCCCTTTTATTAATCCCAGTGGCCTTACAGACTTCACACCAAGAAAGCAGTTTATTCATCATACTGACACATTGTTCTTTTCTCTTGTTATGGTTGAATTTTAACTGCATATAATTTTCATAAGTGATGGATCTTGTTTTCGCTTTATTTTAACACATTAAGGCTTCAGTCTTATTCACAGTATGTGAGAATTCAATGAGACTTAGGCCCTTTCCGCATGGCGTTTTCCATGCAAAAGGACACCTGGAGTCACGCAATTGTGAGGAGCGATCTGCACGACGCACTCACAATTGCACGATGCTCCAGATGCCAGCAGGCGCCGATCACACACCTTTTCATTTTCGGCTAGAAGCTGAAAATGGTGCCCTGGCTCCGGAGCCGCGCCGGTTGTGCTTCCTGCCCCAGCGCAGCCTGGGAAACTCCCAGGCTGTGCTGTGGAAGGAAGAGGTGGGCTTCTTGTGTGAGCAGGCAGCTTGTGTGCAGCTGAAGGACCCCGGACACGAGAGCCTCTCACCAGAGGCTGCTCGCATGATCCCTGCACCCCAGCGCCGGAAGAAGGTAAGGTGTGGAAAGGGCCTTAGTTTAGAGTGGACATGTGAATGACTGTGGCCATTTCCACACTACACTGTTATAGTGCTATTATTCTACTTTTAACATTCTGTGGAATCCTGGGGTTTGCAGTTTAGGGAGGGGCATTTATAATTCTCAACCAGAGAGCTCTTTGGCCTCAGTGAACAGCAAACCCCAGAATTCCACAGGATGTTGAAAGTGGAATAATAGCATTATAACAGTGTAGTGTGGAAATGGCCTGTGTGTCATGTGTTTCGTAAAATTAAGGTTTCTTTTTAAATGCTAATAAAAACTGTTTAAAAAGCATAGTTAAGAGTGCTTTGGGTTCCTTCAGAACAGTAATATATTTATTCTCCATCTATCCAAATGTGATCAACATATTTAGGATTGCAGCCATCTGTCTAAGATGTTGTATTCATTCTGAGTATATTATTTTGAAAACTTTAATCTATCCTTCGCTCCTCATGTTTCTTCCATATACGTGACTTCCTCTTATAAATTTTCTGTTGAATAGGGAATCTGCATATAACAATGAACCCATGGCTGCCATCCTCCTACAGAACTTATTAATAAAGCTGGATGAACATTTAGACCGTGTTTCCCAAGAGAAGAATCTCCTCTTGGTTCACAACCTAAAGAGAATCAGGAAGATGCTTCAGGTGAGAATTTGGCTTCTTCAGTTTAAGGTAGACTCACAAAAGAGGAATCACTTCTATTTCTCCAACTGTGAACTCATTGCACTGTTTGAGGTGTAGCTACACAAACTTACTTGAAGAGAACAGATGGATGTATTAATCTTAAATGTTTGCCAGCATGGTATAGTGAGAGAGCCAGCATAGCGTAGTGGTTTTAGCATTGGACCTATAACTCTGGAGACCAGGGTTTGAATCCCTGCTTGGCCATAGAAACCCACTGGGAGACCTTAGGCAAATCACTCTCTCTCACTGTCAGAGGAAGGCAAGGGCAAACCCCTTCTGAACAAATTCTGCCAGAAAACCTCATGACAGGTTTGCCCTAGCATCACTGTAAGTCAGAAATGACTTGAAGGCACACAGCAACAAAAGTTTACTCACTGCAGGCCCTCTTCTCATTCCTCATTTGTCCTTACAGCCAGGTTGTGAGTCTAGTACTTCTTGTCATACCTTCTATCATACTATCTGTCGATGTGATGCATTTCTTATTATTTGAGACCATTACGGTAGCAGATGACTATATTAGCTTTCTTCAGGAAGTGGGTAGATAAGGTGTGAGAAACAACTTACACCTGTGGCTTAAAAGTAGTGCTACAACTGTGCTGCGGAGGTTTTTAATGCATTTCCTCTAGCTGACCTAGTTTAAAATTATCACTAACTACAGATGAGTAGTTTCACTAATGATATCCTGAACTCAGAGAATTTCTCATCATCGAACCAACTGCAAAGTGGCCAGAGATATTGTGCTACCTGAGGTGGAACACCATTCTAGCCCCAAATTAAGGGTATGCTAGCAAATGTTGAAAGAACCAAACAGGTACCAATTGAACAAGTACTTGTTGGTGCATAAACTAAGGAGCACTTAATCACCCTCCAACTGTCCCAATTTGTCAGGGACAGTTCTAAGTCCTCTGTTGTTGAACTTTTTCAGCTGCATTTAAATTGGCACAGTTTCTCTCTTCTCCTCCCACCTTTCCTCTTTATCCTCTGCTTACTTCAGTTGCTACCAACTGAGTTCAAAGGGCAAAAATAGTTCTTGTTTAAATAAATCTGGGGAAAGAAGCGGGGGGCAGAACCATACCTTTCCAAGTGGACCTGGGTAAAAGCAACTTGCTGCAGCCTCTCCTTGCTTGTATGCTCTTCCTCCAGATTTTTTTATTTTATTTTAATTTTTTTGCCATCTTGACCACACTCTGATGTTACTTGGCCATATGAGTCGCAGTTTTCATCTGTGAAATGTTGGAGATTACAGAAGAGTAAATATGGAGAAGGAGAGGAACCAAGAGTCAGCCTCACTGGACAAACAACCACAGCTAAAAATCTGCTCAGATCTCTTCTTTTAATGCTATGAAGCATTCTCTTTCACCATGGCCTACATTAACAGTGGTAGGCGTCCCAATTGCACTCCATATGCATGGTTCCTCTGAGGCACATATCAAAAGGAAGTAGGGATTTTTCATACTTTGCAAAAAGTGCCATTTTGAAAGAGGTGTTTATGGCAGCAACCAGAGCAGTTTAAATAGGAAGTAAGTTCAAGATGAAAATAAAAATCTGCCATCCATGGAAAGCTGTGGCAGCCTCCTCAGTGCACATTGTGTCACTAAAGGGCTGTTGTGAACAGGGCCCTTTTCGCACGCCATTTTGCAAGCGAGAGGGCCCCTTGAGCGTCGTGTAAATGTGAGGAGCGGTCTGCATGACACACTCACATTTACGCGACGCTCAAGATCCAGATGAGCAGCGCATATGCATTTTTTTATTTTCGGCTTTTAGCCGAAAATGCTGCGCACTTGCACACCGGTCAGGGGTCTGGGGCGTACTCACCTGCCATGCAAAACCTCCTGAGCAGCGCCAGTTGCACTTCTTGCCCCAGCGCTATCCTCCAACTCCCAGGCTGCACTGTGGAAGGAAGGGACGGGGTGTGGGCAGGGCGCTCAGGCGACCAGGAAGGAGCTGCGGAGCCCAGGCAGCAGGGAAGTGGCAGCGTTCCTTCCGAGGCTTCTCGCGCAAGAACCCCCGCCCAGCAGCGCGAACGAGTAACGTGCAAAAAGGGCCCAGGTTCCATGGTATTACCCTTATTGTTCAAAAAGTTCATAAGGGGTTTCCAGTCTTTCAGAAAGTCTTCAGTTGGCTTATTATTCAGTACCCACATTCATTTGACAATTTGAACTACCTTGGTGACCTTAGCAGTCGATTCTTCCATTGTCAGTGCTTCAGTCCAGTGCCAAGTTTGAGCAAACAATATTCTTGCTGCGGTTGTCATGTATGGAAGAAGTGATCCGTGTTTACCCACCAGTTCTTTATCCATAATGCCCAACAGAAAAATTTTTGGTAACATTACAAAATGTACCTTTACATTTTTTTGGATTAACCTAGAAATTTTAGACCAGTAACTTTTCACTTTTTTACAAGTTTAACAGACAGGGAAAAAGGAGCACTCCTTATTTCGGCATCCAGACATTGATTTGAGACATTCTGAAACATTTTTTGACAACTTATTTGGGGTTAGCTACTATCTCTATATCATCTTGTACACTTTGCCTTTAAACTACTGCACAAAGTAAATTCTGTATCTTTGGACCATGTTTCCACCCATGCATTCATATGAACATTATGTCCAAAGTTTTGAGCCTATCTTATAATGTACTCTTTTATAGATTCATCTTCTAATTTCTTATAATATGGTACAGGTAATTCATGTGGGCCTGGAGCTTTTTCAGATTTAGTCTTTTTAATTGCTTCAATAAGATCCATAGTTGCCACAGGCCCATTCAAACATTGCATTTGTTCCAAATGTAACTTTTTCCAATTTGAGTTTCTCCAAGTAGTCTTCCACATATGTGAGATTTTCTCCTTGCCCCTCACAGAAGTCTCTGTTTTTATCCTTTTGTATCTCAGCTTATAGGAAAGCCACTTCCCAGGTTTGTTTGTGAATTAAAAATTCTTTTTCTTCAGATATAGTAACTTGGCATTCATTTCTTAGACTGTAAACATTGAAAACTGTTGTTAAAGTAATTTAATCTTTTGTGAATCTCTTTATCAATTTTTTTTATGTTTTTCCTCAAAATTTTGTATTTCATCCATTGACTTGCTCTTTTTCACTTCTCTTTCTCATATTTTACAAACCATCCTCTCATATAAGCTTTGCTTGCATCCCAAAATATTGTGAGCTCTGTCTCATTAAGTTCATCTCAAAGAATTTCCTCAGTTCTTCTTTACATTGTTGTAATATTTATGTCTTCAAAAGTAGATATTCATTATCATATCATCATCATCGTTTATTGATTAGTCAATGCCATATAAACTTAAACTTAATAAATAGTGAGTTTGATATAAGAAATAAAATACATGGTAAACGAAAGTAAAATAACAATATAAAAATTCGATAATATTTAAATAAGCTCATCACCATGACAGAGGACCCCATTTTGTGTGATAAAAAGATCTCTCAGGTAGGCATTTTTGAATAAATTTTGCAATCCTGCGGACTGAGTATGAGTTCTCTTCGGAAAAAAAATATCTTTTAACAGTTGGATCCCAATTGGTCATTCTAACCAAAGCGGTTGGTTTGGGATTCCCCTTGGTGTATATACAGCAATAAACAGGGTGTGCACAATATTCTATGGGTCGTACAGATGCAAGTTCTTTTGTGGTATGGAATTTTTCAAAAAGTCCTATTTTACCATAAAATTAAGTTTTTAAAATTTAGCTTGCTGAAAGCTATTCTCTGTGTTAGGTTCATCCTAAGATACTTTTCTAGACCAAATATAGTTTTATTTTTGGCAAACCCAAATTTTAAATTTAAACCGGCCACAGAGCTATATCTTTTTGGGCACTATGCCCAAAAATTTTTTTTTTAATATTTCCTGTGCTATGTCCACAAGATAATAAATAAGAGGGGGAAAAGTAAAGCTGGTGCATTAGCTGGAACAGCTGGCATATCCGGGAATTTTAACGCTGGAGATCTAACTGTTCATTAACAAAGTTTAGGAGTTTCCTGGGTCCGTTTTGAGGATCCTTAGCCAGTCGTTAAAAACTTTTATCAAAACCTGGCACTGAATAGAATGTGCCCCTATTCTGCTCTCACTGCTTGAGCCGGATTTTTTATCTGTTCCTGTGTCCTCCTTAAGAAGCAGCTCTGTGCCTGCTCCAAAAGTGGATTTTCTTTTGACCCCACAATTCTGCCCTGTGGGACAGAACAGGCATGATTTTAGCCTTATAAACTTTTAAAAAGGGGAATCCTAGGGGTGGTTATAGTTTATCAATTTATAGAGTATGTTAGATTTACCATAGCTCTCTGTTTGTTTCTTCTAAGATGTTTTGTCCTTTTTCCCCTGTTTTTTAAAAGGACAACCCTAGAATTGGGGCTGACTTTTAATGGGACTCCTTCCAGGAACCAATTATTTTTTTTGGACCTTTTCCCAAATACCACCACCTTAGATTTATCTTTGTTAATGGCAAAGTATTAGGGGAAAATAATTACTGGGTTTCTGTAAAGCCGTCTCAAACTAACCTGCAAAGGGGCGATAGAACCATGTCATTGGCATAAGGAGGACATTGAGGAATGTTTCCATTTTGTAGGGCCGTTGTTGAAAAAGGAAAACCCTGGGATGTCATCAACGATAAGTTAAAAAAAGTTGGAGCAAAAATCATTTCCAACCCCTTTTATGCACTTTAACTTTCTTTCGGGGCACCATTGGCTCCAATACGCACTTTAAGAAAAGTATTTATGGAGGGCCTTGAGCAAATAAAGGATTTGGCTCCATATTAAATTCCAATTTGCTCCAAAGAATACCCCTGTTAATTATATCAAACGCTGCTCTAGATTATAAACCTTTTGGATTTTTTTCCTTTAGACATATATTTTAATGGTGCTGAAAAATAAAACAATTATCCATTGTGGATCTTCTTATCAAAAACCTGCTTGTTCTTCCACTAACAAGTTATTATCAACAATCCAATCCTCAATTTTTCCTAACAGATGTTTTGTATACATTTTGGCCACAATGTGATAAGGCTTATAGGTCTGTATTTTTTGGGGTCCCCTTTTGTCACCTTTTTTATTTTAAGCCAATGAGGGAAAGTTTCCATCCAGATGGAAAAGGGCCCGTGTTGTCAATATAGGTGAACAACCAGCCGGGATAGGTGCCCACCAATCCACGTATGTCTTAAGCATTTCTGGGGGGAAATAAATCTTCACCTGGAGCTTTATTTGATTTCGGGGTTATAATATTTGTAGTTTCAGCCACTGTAACTGGAGACCACGGGGGGAACTCTGCTAAAAGTAAGTGATTATTTGTTAGATTGTCTGTGAGTCCTTGATTGGGATTTTGGAAAAGTCTAGAAAAAATCCTCCCAAACTAAGGCGGGGAGGGGACATCTGAAGAAAATCTTTGTTCTTTCAACAGCCCGTTTACTGTTTTTCCAAAAAGAAGGCTGAATTCGGTCCCATGGCAGAAAATTCCAGACCCCCCATCCCTGGCTGTATAATTAGCCTTTTTTTGCAAAGAAGCTTTTATAGTGGGTCTAAGAGCTAGGGTGGTATTGGGTCTGACGCATGACAGATCTTAAGCGTTTTCCCGGTCCTAACACAGTATAATCGAACCAGGTAGATCTTTAATTGAGGGTTCTGTGTGGAGACTCATCAATTAGAAACTTCCTTAAATTTGGGGAAAAGAGATTTGTAAAACCCAAAAAGGGGTTCCCCCTTTTTACACTGCCTAACATTATTGTTCTATATTCTGGCATATTTCACAGAGGTCAGAAACTTGGCAATTGACTTGATATCAACTTTGCTCCCTTTGAGCCTCCTGTATATATTAGATTGCCGCATGTTTTTTTACCCCAGGACTGCTAGGCTGAGGGCTGAATAACCTTTAAAAGTAACAGTAACAGGTTGGTGATCACTGCCTCCCTCACTACACTTTTTAAAATCTAAAAATCCAAAATTTTAGAAAAGACACAAATATAGTCCAAAACCTCTGGATCTTGGAGTGAAATGTAAATGGGTAAACAAAGCTGTCTGTTCTGCCACCCAATATCTGGAGATTACAGTTATACACTAAGGAAAGAAAACCCGGAACCTGCTTGGTTCCTTTAAAAGAGAATGCCAAAATGTCTCTTTTTGGGGGAATGTGCTGGGGTAGCCCCTTGTGAAAAACCCAAGAGAAACCCTCTCTGGCATTGAAATCCCTGCAGGATTTTTAAAGGACCCAGGATATTTTTAAAATTTTAAATTTTAAAATTAAATTTTTCCCAAACCCTCCCACAAGTCACCCGAAAAGAAGGTGAAGTAATTGGGGCCAGGTATATTTCAAACATATTATGTGCAGTGATTTAAACTGGGAATTTTTCCACAAAATATATGGGAGCTGAATCCAAGGTTAACTCCTCACTCTGCCAACCCAGGGTCTCATTCACTAGTACATTCAAATCCCCTGAAGCCCTCCCTTTATTTTTTCTTTTCTCGCTGTCCTGGACCAGGATTTTAAAACCTGGAGATTTCCTGCTCATCTGCCGCAGTGAGCCATGTTTCTTGAAGTGTATTATATGAAATTTATAGGAAAAAAATCAAGTTGCCACTGGCAGCTCTGTTTTCCATCCAGCTATATTCCAGGTCAAAAAATGGATATTATTTGGGCCCAGTGCACTCACTTAGTCAGTCTAATGTGATTTTGTTCAATTGACCCGAGTGGTCAGTATAAATGCAACCATTATTCCCCAAACTGCTACTTTGTCTAGACTGTTCTACCCAATATAGGGCCACATCTATTCAGAGCCTTCGCAGGGGGTTTAGTTGTTTTTTCCTGGGCCCATGTTTTCCCTACCGCCTCACTATATAGTTTGTAAGGTGGGACTCAAAGGATATGGATCCAGCTCTATTTCGAAGGACACTAGGGCTGAAAGCTTTACATGTTCTCTGGGGGGGTCCTTTCCCTGGGATGATCTCTTTAGATGACAATGGGGCTGAGTTGGGAAAGGGGCCCCTTTTCCCGAGAGTCACTTAAACCGTGTATAAACTGAGGGAAATTTAGACTGGCATCTTTTACTCATAGACAAGTTGCAATTCAATAGCAATCCAGGGTTTTTGGGAAATTGCCTGTTGTTTGCACAGAGGGACTAAAAAGTTGTCCTTATGTTTGTATTCCATGCCCCTTTAAACTTCCTGTGTTCAGCTGCAGCTGTTTTTCTTGAAATTAGAGGTAGTATAGCCTCATTGTGGAACATACGACTTGGAAATATCCTTTGGTACTAGTTTGGCTTCGGTCAGAAGCTTTTGGGATCATCTAGTAAAAAATTAATATAACTCTTGCTTGGTCAGTGCCCAAAAACAGCATTTCCAGTGTATGAAGATCTAAGTGTTTCACTTCCCTTTTAAAAACTTCAAAAGCCTCTTAGCAAGCTGTACAGTGTTCCAGGCGGGGACAACCTCTGTATTTACATAGTGCCAGACAAACTTTAGTGGAGGTAAGCACCAATTTTAGACTTTCCTATTTCATGGAATACCAGGGTAGCCTCCTTAAGGGAGCTTAAGAGGAGCTTTAACCAAAGCTGTTTCACCTTTAGTCTGCTTCGTAGCCTCTTCTCTTCCTGTTCTTTTAAAACTAAATCCGTTTTACAGTTAAGTAACCTTAATTCCTTATAGAAAGCTGACTGACAGCAATAAGTTGTAATATATTAGAACAGTCAGACTGATCCAGCAGTCCACACCTTTCTCTTTACTAGTGCTATATGAGTCTTCAGTGTTATTTACATTTCCACAAGTTCATTCGTCTGCCTTATCTTTCTCACGTTCCTCACTTTCATTTTTATTTCCAACTAAAGCTGAAAAACGATTCGCAGTGGGAACTTGAATATTACAAAAGCCAGCAATTTTGGATTGTTTGGCTGTTGATTGAGAGTTTGCCTCCGTGTCTCTCTGGCGTTTCCTTCACCCCATAATTAACCACTTAAATGTTTCTTATCTACAGTGCTGAGTATTTAATTATCAGTTTGTTTCAGCAGAAAAAGGAAACTTTTAGGTTTGGGTTTAGATAAAGAAAGTTATCTGGCCTTAACCTGAGCTCCTTGCTGTGTTGCCTCCTCCATGCCGACCGGAAACCGACCTAGATATTCATTAAGTCTCCATTTAAACAGCATTTGCTCCATTTTCAGGACACTGTGGTACAGTTATACTCTGAGAAAATTTTTGGTAAAATGTCTATCCTCTTTACTAGGTTAGTCATATTTTTAGAAACCCAGAACATATCCATTCTGGAAAAAGATTAATGACAATGGAAAAAAATGAATAGTCTCTAGAGTTTCTGCAAATATCTCCTCCCATTTGTCCAAAGTGCTTTGCGTCCCTTAATACTTTTACTGGAATATTTATCTTCATTAATATCAGCAACTCCATTCCATGCAAATTAGGTTTAGTAAATCCAACTCAGATTTCTTGCTTAACAAATTTTAATAGAATGTTGATTTCTTGTTAGTGGAGCCATACATAACCATTAAATACATAATCTGGCCATTCCAGTTGATTTCCACAATTACACATTTACCTTGTCCATTTTTTGTGTATCAGTTTAAAGAATTACATTCCCACTCATGTAATATTCAGCTCCAGATATTTATTTTATATATTTCTTTCAACTCCATGGTCTTATGATATAAAATTAATGTTCAGTGATTTTTTTCATTTGTAGAGATCTCTAGGGCCAGCCAGGGTCCTGCGTGTTCAGAGTACCATTGCTAAAGCTGAAGAATTCTTAAGGGTTATTTCCTAATTGTTTTATTTATTTATCTGTAATTCATATTAATGCTCACAAGTAGCAATGTCTTCAAACTTAGCTTTCTTGTGCTAACATATCTTCTTATATATATATGTGTGTGTGGGTGTGTATGTTTTTCCTTAGGGAAAATATCAAAATAATCCTGTGCACATAGCAGTAGTTGTTACAAATTGTTTAAGAGAAGAAAGAAGAATATTGGCTTCAGCCAGCATGCCTGTACAGGTAACTCTGTTTCATATTTCATAGTTATGTCTGTTTTGTTAAAAAACGCGCAGAGGTTACCACAACCTAGCACAGAGTTCTGTGAATGTAAGACCATTGGCCAAGGTCCAATTGGGGTATTATGCTTGTGCAAGTCCTAGCTGAGTGAATGGTTGGACCTTTTCAAATCGTACACAAACAAACATTAAATATCTCCTTGCACAAATGTAGGTGCACAATTCTCTCATTCTCTGTGTTAATCAGATTCATTTCTGCCCTACTCAAACCAAGACAGCCCATCTGCCATAAGCATTTAATCTATCCAGTAGTGGCTTTCATAGCACACAGTTGACCAAACTTGATCAAAATAATTCCTTTTACAAAGAGAAACAGAAAATGTTTAATGTCACAAAGAATCATGGTAACGTTAATATATTCTGAATATGCCCTGTTTTGGTTTCTTAGAGCTCTGTTGTACAATACAGAAAAAGTAATACTTGAATTAGAGAACAAAAAGGCAGTGCTTCTCTTGAAATTATAGCTGACAATAACAAACATAGAAAGGAGGGAGCAAGCGAGGGCAGATGACTAAGTCGTGTATGGTATGAACAGTCCATCCCCAGTTGGCAAGCTGAACAGACTGAACAAATTAGACCAGGAAAAGAATTTGTAAAACTTTCATTTTTCAAAGGGAGAATGTTCCTAAACATGTGTCATGAAGGGTCTTAAGAGTACTAGACTTTCTGTGATTGGTTTGGAATCTTAGCTCACTGCAAATCTTAAGAAAGGGTTGGGAATCATGTTCCCCACATGCCACATGCAGCCACCTGGGGGAGTCTAGTGCAACCATTGTCTAGTGCAACCATTCCACTGACCTTTCCAAAATTACTTGCAGCCAAAAAGAATATCTTTTTGGCAAAACAAGCACAAATGAAAGTGCTTAAAAACCCTTTGCAAGACTGGAGAATGCTGTTTAGAGGGTCTCCCCACCCATAAAGAGGTACCCACAGCCTGAAACCAACCTGAAAGGTGACCAGAAGTTACACTTTGTTACTTGTGTTTACCTCAGATTGGAAGCCATGGTGATGACATCCAGCCCTTTGGTGTTCTAGAGAAGCTTAAAATGTAGTTTTGCAGCTCCAAAGCATGTTCACTCTGCCTTCAGGTACGCAGAGGTGGATTAACCCTGATGCATGCTGATGGATTTTCAAAAGCCCCAAAAGCTTCAGGAGTAGTGCATGTTTCCCACCAAGACTTTAGACTGGCCAGTGTAGGTTGCCCTTTTTGTGGCATAACCAGGCTGGTGACTTGCCAGATAGGAAACTGCCTTTGTGCAGTCACATTCAGTGTTCCCATACTTTGCATATTTACATGAAAACAACTCCTGTTAACGCAATTGAATAGAGCTCAGAAAAGCCACATTCTTCCATGACACTCCTGAAGTATAATGCTCTGTCAGCATACTTGCATGGGGCTCCCCTTCCCTCTGCATGTAAAGTGAATTCTCAGTGCCTGTGTGTCAGTGTAGTGACTGAGGGGCAAAGGACACCTGGGCAGCAACTAGGATTGTCAAAACAGGACTATCAGAGGCCTGAGATTTAAGGAACAAAACTTGTGAGCTACGGATGAACCCTTGTGATGTCACAGGAGGCAGGCTCTCATGATGTTACAAGAGTGATGTAACAAGGAAGAAACCCTGGTTGTGTCATTTAGCACGACACAAATGAGAAAAAAAAATGCACACATACTTTTCAAGGCAGTTCCCTTGCCCAGGGATCCCTCCCCCACATCCTGAGGACTTGAGAAGAGAGACCATGTTCTGAGACTCAGGGCTGGGTCCTAGGAAGTTAAGCAGTGTCCTGCTGCAGTTTTGCAGTCAGGAGAGAATAGCAGCTGTTGTCCTTCCAGATAGAGTGGATCAACTTAGTACTGCTCACCCACATCCATGTGTACATGTTCATGTGTACATATATACATACAAATTCATTGGATATCTAAATGAGAGGGGGTACCATAAAAAGATTTTAAAATGTTTTGTTACATTAACTTGGAGTTTTGGTGATCAGATTAAGCACTGCTTCAGATACTGGTGTCTCTGCTCTTGGACTGCACTAAAATTAAGAATCATAGAATCATAGAGTTGGAAGAGACCCCAGGGGCCATCCAGTCCAACCCCGTGCCATGCAGGAACACACATCAAAGCATTCCCAACAGACAGCTATCCAGCCACTGCTTAAAAACCTCCAAAGAAGGAGACGCCACCACACTCCGAGGCAGCATATTCCACTGCCGAGCAGCTCTGACTTGTCAGGAAGTTCCTCCTGAGGTTTAAGTGGAATCTCTTTTCCTTTAGTTTGAATCCACTGCTCCTTGTCCTAGTCTCTGAAACAGCAGAAAACAAGCCCACTCGCTCCTTGACATGACATACTTTAAATACTTAAACATAGCCATCATGTTCCCTTTTAACCTTCTCTTCTGCAGACTATACATACCTTAAGCCGTTCCTCATAGGGCATGGCTTCCAGACCCTTCACCATTTTGGTTGCCCTCCTCTGGACGTGTTCCAGCTTGTCGACATCCTTGAATTAAGGTGCCCAGAACTGGACACAATATTCCAAATGAGGCCTAACCAATGCAGAATAGAGTGGTACCATTACCTCCCTCAATCTAGACACCATACTCCTATTGATGCAACCAAGAATCGCATTGGCTTTTCTGGCTGCCACGTCACACTGCTGACTCATGTTCAGCTTGTGATCTACCAAGACTCCTAGATCCCTTTCACACATATGTTATCCAGCCACATATCCCCCATCCTATATTTGTGCATTCCATTTTTTCTGTCTAAGTGTAGGACCTTACATTTCTCTCTGTTGAAATCCATTTTGTTAGCTTTGGCCCAGCTCTCCAATCTGTCAAGGTCATTTTGAAATTTGATCCTGTCCTCTGGGGTATTAGCAACCTCTCCCAATTTTATGTCATCTGCAAATTTGATCAGCATGCCCTCTATTCCTTCATCCAAGTCATTGATGAAGACGTTGAATAGCACTGGGCACAGGACAGAACCCTGTGGCACCCCACTAGTTACTTCTTTCCAGGATGAAAAGCACCCATTGGTGAGCACCCTTTGGATTTGGTTGGTCATCCAGTTACAAATCCACCTAACAGTAGCCCTGCCCAGCCTGCATTTTATAAGCTTCTGTGCAAGAATGTCATGGGGAATTTTGTCAAAGGCCTTACTGAAGTCAACATATCCTATGTCTACAGCATTGCCTTCATCTATCAAGCTTGTAACCCTCTCATAAAAAGAGATAAGATTAGTCTGGCATGACTTATTTCTGATAAATCCATGTTGACTTTTAGTGATTACGGCATTGGTTTCTGAATAATTACAAACGGATTGTTTCATGATCTGCTCTAGGATCTTTCCAGGTATTGATGTCAGGCTGACTGGGTGATAATTATTTGGATCCTCTTTTTCCCCTTCTTGAAGATGGGGATGACATTTGCCCTCCTCCAGTCTGCTAGGACTTCTCCTGTTCTCCAAGAATTTATGTGGGGGGAACCCCTTTAAAAATGAAAATGAAAATCCTGTATCTGTTTATTTTTATTTATTTGTCAAAGAATATCCTGTGCAGAGAGGAACAGTATTATTGAACTCACCTGTACATTTTTTTTCTTTAGGGACCTCTAGAAAAATCACTACAAAACAACCTGGGTTCAGAAAGACAAAGAAATGTAGAGCACAAGGTGTCTGCAATTAAGAACAGTGCTCAGGCAAGTTATTGTGGTTAACTACCTTTGTATTAAATGCAAAGAAGCATACATACAGGAACAGAATACCTTCAATGTCAATACAATGCAACCTGACTGAGGCTGGGCCTTCACCTTCAGGGGAATAAAGTGGTAATATGATAATGAAATGGACTTACTGACAGATCTCTGGGCACTGTCAAGGGCATCAGCTTCCTATCTTAATTGTATGAGTTTAGTTGATAAAGTCAGTTAACCTTCAGCTGAACCGAATTATTATAATTTCTGATTTTTTGTAACAAAGGTAAGAGAGAAGCTACGTCTTCAGATTTTCAAATGAGTTCTGAAGAGAAGAAATCATACATTGCTATGTGATGTACATAGCAGGTATCGTCTTAAAAGAGAGCCACTGTGGTGTAGTAGTTTGAATGTTAACGTAGGACTCCAGAGATCAGGGTTTGGATCCCTGCTCAGCGAAGGGAAACCCATTGGGTGACTTTGAGGAAGTCACATTCTCTCAGCCTCAGAAAGCAAAGGAGGAAACCCACTCTGAACAAATGTTGCCAATAAAATCCTGTGATAGAGTCACAGTAGGGTCTCCATAAGTTGGAAACAACTGGAAGACACACAGCAACAATTTTAGAGTCTTTCTTTTCTAAGTGAGGAGAGAAGGAGAATCCCACTTATCTTTCTTATGATGGGATTTGCCAGCTGCCATGTTCATGGCATTGATCACTATGTTGTTCCATTAGTGTGGACACCTTTTAGTTGACCAAAATGTATTTTAGATGATTAATATGCTCCATTAATAGATTGAGGCTGTAAGCCAAGCTCCAGTGAAGGTGGCTGGTTTTGCTCCTGAATAGCTATGGATACAATTTCACTGTACATGTTGCAGAGAGTATTAAATGCAGGATATGAAATGGTTTTGTCCACTTTATCCACCCAGCGCAGAGCCAGTGACTATGGATGTGGGACAATGGGAAATGTATGCTTAATTTAGAAGGTACTCAAACTCTCTGAGGAATGTTGCCACTTGCTAAGCACTAGGAATCTTGTTGGATACATTCACCATTAATTTTTTTTTTTAATCTGAAAAACAGATGACTGAACAAGA
This sequence comes from Iguana delicatissima, assembly GCA_948472985.1. Taxonomy (NCBI): domain Eukaryota; kingdom Metazoa; phylum Chordata; class Lepidosauria; order Squamata; family Iguanidae; genus Iguana; species Iguana delicatissima. The sequence continues at coordinate 41,872 of CAOKZL010002133.1, forward strand.
TGTTAAATATTTAGAAGATTTACAAGAAGAATTTGACTTCAGGTATAAAACAATACATAGCATAGGTAAGCATCTCCATAAACTATTGTGAAGGAAAGAGACTGTCTCTTATCTTACATGGATGTAGAATTTGGCACTTAGAAAATCTCTGAATGTATAACTGAGACAGGTGATAGTGAAAAGTGTCTGTGGTAAAGAAGTCTTGTCTTTTGTGTGGTGGTAGCGGTGGTGGTGGTGGTGAGAGTAACAGACAAGTTCAAGTTAACAGACTCACTTCTACTTATGTCTGCTTTCTTAAATGTAAGTTTCATTGGATTCCCAAGTGTCCATAAAAATCACAGCCTAGATTGTGCATGAGGAACTACCCAAGGGCTGGAGCAACACATGCCCCATACGGGGCTTCTTAAGGCTTTCCCTGCATCATCATTTTTCTTTTTCTTTTAGTCAAAATGCTTCCAGCACCCCTGTGGGCACCGGGGCAGCGTTCCCATGATTTTTTGCTTCCTCCCAGCTGTTTTAGGGAGGAGAAATCTTTTTCCAAAATGGGAAGTGACATTTACTGTTTTGGAAAAAGGCCTCTCCTCAGCCTAAAATGGACAGGGGCATGATGAAATTGCCTCCTCACCCCCTAGAAAGTGTGGGGTATTTTGAGTAGAAAAAAAATCAGAATGGGGTGCCTTGAGGACTACAAAAAGAGCCTTTGAAGGAGGTGAACTTTCCCTTCAAGTGGCTTAGATTTATTTTTAGACACAGAAAATACAATCTGAGTAGCGTTTGTGCACACAAGTGAATGGAATGGCACTTGGTTACATGAAAATGAATGTACAAATGTACCTGAATGTGCATATCACACTGTGTCATGCTCTCCAGGAGCCAGTGTAATATAGTGGTTTGGGTGCTGAAATATGACTCTGGAGATCAGGGTTTGAATCTCTGCTCAGCCAGAGAAACCCACTGGGTGACTTTAGGCAATGGCAAAACTCTTCTGAACAAATCTTGCCAAGAAAACCTCATGATAGGCTCATGGGGCCATAAGTCAGAAATGACTTAAAGGCATACAGAAACAACAGCATACACTCCAACATTTCACAGATGGAAACTGGGACGCATGTGGCCAAGTAATATCAGAACGTGGTCAAAATGGCAAAAGTTACTAATGAGGAAGAACGTACAAGCTAGGAGATGCTGGAGCAGTTTGTTTTTGCCTGAGACCATACCCTCCAACTGTCCCACTTTGCCAGGAACAGCTTCAGTTAATCTCTTGCCATTTCACTTTTCTGCCTGCTTTTGTAATAGCCCACATTCTTTCTCCTCAGCTTACTTCAGTTGTTGGAAACTGAGTTCAGTTACTTTGCATGCAATTAACTCATCAGTAGGGAGAGGAGAGAAGGGTGCAGGATCTTGCCCTTTCCTAAGCCTCCCTGGAAGGGTAAGGTCCTGCAACATTCTGCCCCTCTTCCCTTTTCTTCTTCTGTCTTCCCTGCTTAGATGAGTTAGTGCAAGCTATTTTTGCACTAGAAACTCAACTAGCAGCAGTTGAAGTAAGTTGATGACAAAGGGGGATAGTGGGAGGAGGAGCAAGAGAGAAGGACATTTTAAAAGCTGCTGAAAAGGAAGAAGGGGTAGAGGATCAAGTGGAACAGTTAAAGAGAAGACAGTGTGACTGCAATGAATGGTATAAACCATATTTATGAAAATATACCAGTATGATTAAAAGTTATAATGAACCTATTATCCTATCTTTAAAATATGTTTCTAAAACATGACTTCAGAAAATACAGAATCTCCAGCACAAAAAGAAGGCTCCAGTTTTTAGGACAGAGTCAGGAAAGAACAGTTCAGTCCTCCCTCCACATTTGTGGGTTTGACCTTTGGGAATTTGATTATTCACGAGGTGCACACTTGCCTTCCCCCATTCCCCTCCTCCCGTTCCCTTGCATTTTGCCAGGTGTGGAGAAGGAAGGCAAGTGCACCTTGGCAAAAGGAAAGGGAATAGAGGGAGAAGGCTCATGTAAGCTGTCCTTCTCCCCTCTGGAGCTCTCAATACCACTCCCTTGCCTCTGGTCTTGGCACTGAGAGAGAGAGTGTACCAAGGCAAAAGCAAGGGAGTGACAAGTGGAAACATATGTGCACCTTCTCCCTGGAGGAACTCCCTCCTCCCATTCTCTTGCCTTTGGCTTCAGCACTGAGAAGGAAAGCTCACAGGCCAGGGCAAAAGGCAAGAGAATGGGAGGGGGATACCAAGGGGGGGAGTCATTTGCTGTTTTTCCACTTTCATGCGGGGTTCTGCACTGCAAACACTCATGAAAGTGGAGAGGCCACTCTATTCAGTTTTGCACTTCCACTGGTGGAACTGAGGAGTGCAGTGGAAGGAGGAGTTGGCAGCTGCCTTCTACCGCCATCCCATGGTCTCCAAACCAGCTTTGGAGGACTGCAGGACTGACAGAGTCAGTTTTGGGGTGATACAGAATACTGCACAGGGGAGATGGAAAGAAGATCTAGTGCTATGACATTGGTGGATTTAGGCCATGCATAATTATTTTCTCCTTATAAACTGTGAAGACCAATAATATGCATGTTATCTGATATAAATTTGTTGATTGTGAGGTGTGGCTTACCACCTTAAAAAGAGATTATGTACACATCAGTCCACCCATTGAAATGATAAATAAACTTACTCAGAACAAAGAAGCGTTCATATTTGAAGGGACTACGTTTTCAGTCTAGCATGAGTCATGAAGGTTAATGTTAGCTTATATACCTACAAGTCCTAACTGAAAACAGCTGTATCACAAAGTCATGTTGAGAAATCAGGAGACTGACTAAGGACAACAAGGAGTCATGGCTCTTAATCTTTCCCAGTTGGAGCTTAAGTTTGGAGCCTCTTTTTTCTTTTTTAGATTTAGCTTATCTTGAAGTTATGTTTTAGGCCCTTTCCGCACCTTACCTTCTTCCAGCACTGGGGTGTGGGGATTGCACGAGCAGCCTCTGGCGAGAGGCTCTTGCATCCAGAGTCCTTCGGCTCTGCACGAGCTGCCTGCTCGTGCAAGAGCCCTACCTATTCTTTCTGCAGCAAAACCTGGGAGTTTCCCAGGCTGCACTGGGGCAGGAAGCGCAACCGGCATGGCTCCGGAGACTCCGCATGGCAGATAAGTGTGCATGGGGCCCGGGAGCACACACCATTTTCGGCTTCTAGCCAAAAATGAAAAGATGCACAATTGGCGCCTGCCAGCCCCTGGAGCATCGTGCAGATTGCTCCTCACAATTGCGTGATGCTCCAGGCCCTCTTTCTCCTGAAAAATGCTGTGCGAAAAGGGCCTTAGAAACATATGCTTTCATGGCCAGGAATGGGGAGGGATTTTGTCTTTCCCTCTTCCTCTTCTGCAGGACAGAAAAAAAGCTTGGGGTGCTTGTGTGTATTTTGGAATTAAAAGAGTAAGCAAGAGAGCAGCAAACAAACAAAGACATACATGGCTCTACCTTCCTTCCATTCCTGATGGGAACTTCCCCAGGGTACTTTTTAATTTTTTAAAAAGGTTGGGAAAATGTGGCCTTCATTTGTTCATTACATCTAGTTCAAATGTTCAGCTCTTGATGTTCTAATCTTGTGTTAATGAATTGGTAAGCAAGGACATAAATATGTAGATTGCCCTGCCCTGAACTGGTTTATTTGGTCTCAGTGGACATTCATCTAGCTGCGCACAGGGACAAAGTGTATGGGATATGGGAGACCAATAAATATTTTCCTTATTATTTTACTGAAATGCAGTTGTGGCAGCTGCCTATTTTAAACAGAACAATGCATAGAGAGGAGATGTGTTTTGCTCTTTTTGCATTTGTGTGTGTGTGTGTGTGTGTGATTCAAAACTGCCCCTCTAAATTGTTTTTTCCACTGCTGAGGAAAAAGATACAGGAACCCTAGGTCAGACCGAGCAATTGGTGGCCCTCCAGATGTTGTTGGATGGCATCTCCAGTCAACCTTCACCATTGGCTGTGCTGGTGAATGCTTATGGGAGTTGCAGTCAAATAACATCTGGCAGGTCAAAGGCTGGAAGGGCAGTGACATAGACTTCCATGAGAATTTTTTTTAAAATATCTGAATTGATATTTCTGGCAATAGTCACATTAGTGCATTTTGAACATTTTGGGGTAGAATAAAAAGATAGTTTGGGCAAAATAAGAGACAAACAAGAGGAGTTGACAAGTTGTGGGCCTCTATATCAGTACTTTGGTGCTTCAGATGCTTTGGACTTAAGTTCCCAGAAGCCCCAGGTAGTATGGGCAACGGCCAGAAATTCTGGGAGCTGAAACCCCCAACAGTTGGCAGAACAAGTTATAGTTTGAGAAGCACTCTCCTACATGTTATTGGGCTGCAGCTACCATCAGCTCTACCCAGTATCTCCTGTGGTGCAGGATCCAAGGAACTGCTGTCCTGAAACATTTGGATGGCCACTTCTTGCCCTCTCTCCCCTATAGTTTTTGTAATGCATTTACTTTAAGTATAATGCATTTACATTTATAAATATTGGTATGTGAGTATAAAGCATTGTTTACATGGTTGATTTATGTATTTTTTTAAAAAAAAACTTGTTGAAAATGGAAAAAAATTGGCACCAATTAGGTATAAATAAACAACAAAGATTCTGTTGAAACTCTTCTGCATATTTTCCTATTTAGATATGTTGCTTCACTATTAGCATATTTTGGGATTTTCTTCCTCTTGCACTGTACAACTGCTCCTTTGCATTCTTTTTCAGAACAGAATGACAAGAACAGTGCTGCCATGAAACAAGAGATGCTGATGTTGCAGCAAATGCTCAATACTTTAGACTACAGGAGAAAGGTGGGTTACCATTTTTATATGGAGAAAGGAGAGTTGCCATTTTCATATTTTGTGGCACTCCTCCTGCTTTGCATTACAAATGGAGAAACACCTAGCAGTGTTCTATCTTTTTCTCCAGATAGACGTTAAGTAGCAGGAAATTCCAAAGAATCTGAAAGTGCCAGATGACTGTGCAGACTAGAATGCTGTCTCCTTCCTGAGTAGGGAGACAGTCACAACACTGAAGACATTTTCCTGAATATTTTTGATCTGTCTTTCCTCCACAGATCTCAGAGCACATCCAGGGGGCTAGGCCATCATCCTTATGACATACCTCCAAAGTACCCTGGGTTGTTCTTTATTTACCCTCACGTTGACTTAAGCTTATAGTAATTGTATGACCAAGAGACCTTCAGGAGACTCTGTCACCACCACCTTACTCAGTTCTTGCAAATTCAGGGCCATGGCTTCCTTGATTGAATCCTTGATTAGATTAATTGTAGTATAGTCTTTCTTTTTTTCCTGCTGGCTTCCACTTTACTGAACATTACCATCTTTTCAAAATAGATTGGGGTATTTGCTTTAAGTCCAAGTTTGGAGACAAAGGTGTGACATCAATCAAATAAATGAAGATATTGACTGGCCTGCGCGTTGAAATACTATGTGTGTTTGGAAGATTCACTGTCTTCATTGAGGCTTATGCACTGTTCAAGAGTACAGTGCTTGTACAATCAAAAGTAATTCCAACTGAGTCCAGAGGGGCTTATGCCTAGATGGGTAAAATGCCCTTCTTGTGAGCTTCATGGCCACATGTAAGCTGGAACCCAGTTGTCTATCAGTCCAAATCTGACCCTCTCTCCATTATATCAAAATGGCTGATTTAACTCAGCTGTTTCCTTCATATTTTTAGTTTTTATCTCCCAGATTTAAATAAGAGATAAAACTAAGTTGTGGAAATCATTCTCTCATATTCACTGTTCAGAAGTCACAGTCACGTAAACACGATGTCACCATCCACATACAGGAAAAGTAACCTGCCAGTCTGCAGAAATGGAAAAAAAAATAACTTTAGAAAAAAAGATTAGTGACAAACCCCCAAAACAGCAAAGTGAGGACTAAGCATGCTCAGTAGCCACAGAAGGTTGCCTGGCACTGGAGGTAAGGACAGATGGGATTGAGAAGCAGAACGGAATATTGTGTTTGAATCTCCTCTTCACAATACAACACTCCATGGCCAACCCCACTAACTATTCAAGTAAGATGAGTAGACAGGAGCCATCATTTCAGGTCTTGGCAGCACAGTATATTTGGAGGTAGGTCATGCTGACAGGGGAATGAATAAATAAATAAATATGGTCTACCATTATGGGACTACGTTCCTTGAACCTGAACTAGGCTTAAGAACAGCCAAACAAAACTATTTATTTCATTTTTCCTGTTCTCAGGAAGTTTTGCTTTATTGAAAGGGCTAATGCTACTGACCACAGAAAATCAAGAGTCTCCTTTTAACCACAAAGTGTTATTGAAATGTGTTTGTAGCTTGAAAATTTACACCAATGGATCAGAACCCCTTTTGAAGGATTAGTATTTAATTCTATAGGAGCGAAAGACACAACAAATCAATTTGTATTTTTTTTTTAAGAAACCTTTTAATGTTTGTAGTGTAATGTTTGATTCTTTCAGGATGTTCTCAGTAAAATGGCACAAATAATAAAGGAAGTTGAAGCCTTGGTGAATAACATGCTGATAGAAGAATTATTGGATTGGAAGAGGCGTCAGCAGATTGCCTGCATAGGAGGCCCTCTACACAGTGGGCTCGATCAGCTACAAAACTGGTAAAATTTCACCCCAGTTTCTGCGTGAAGACAACAGGAAGTGTGCTGCGTGTGGCTGCTGCTTTTCTCCTAGGCCAGCATTTGCAATAAAAGTTTCATCTGGGAGGTTAAGGGAGGACATTTTTACGTCAGCTCCAAAGAACGTGTGGGTCTTTAAAATGTAACTTTAGCAGGCATCACTTGCAATTTTTGAAAGCAGGATTTTCGCAAAGCGAAGAATGGTGGGGAGGGATTGGGGCTGAACTTCCAAAATGATGTCGCTCAACCACATCTGGGGCACTTCTATTAGCAAGTTTCAAATCGTTTGCCACCCTCACAAGTATCTGATGAATGGGAGATCCTAGCCCCAGCAATCAGTGCTACATTTGTATCTCGGGTTTCTGATGATGCTTGTGTAAGCGTGAGACAGCAGAGGTTCTCCCCTACAACCACGCACAACAAGGCTCTTTAAAGTTCTCATCTACCTGTCTGTTTTCTGCGTTCCAAACTTCGACATTTAAAGGTCACACTAGACATGATTTTTAGTGTGTCATGTTGCTCTGAAGTACAAGGCTCACTCTATCACAGAAATTGTCAGTTAATGTGCAGGGAACTGGTTTGGATCAAGGCCCTAGTATTGAAGGATTTAAGCTTGGACTCTGGATCAGAGCAACCACATTACATTTCAAAGGAACATCACCTCTGCACTAAAGATCAGAGTGCTGTGTTGTCATGGGTAGTTTTGCCCTCAGTTAATATATCCTACCAGTGGCAGTGCAGCTTGCTATTTCTAGGCTGTATTACAAGCAATTTTTCCATCAGTACATGTTGTGTAGTGTGTTTCTGTGATAAGAGAATAGCTTCCAATGAGGAAAGCCTACAGGAGAGCATAACTATCTAATAATAAAGGCCTTTGCAGTGTACAGTTTACCCTAGATTTGTCTTTGGAAATATACTTGGCTGGGAAAGAAAGCCATTCCTACCTTCCTAATGATGTGTTTACTCAGTTACAAACTTGTGGTCCCATTTTGTGTTCTCTTTTTATTTTTTTTCTCATTTGTTCGTCTAAAACATTTTAGCAACACACATTTAACAGAGAAACATTCCAAACCAGATATAATGGTATCAACTGACCTTTTAGAGACCTCTAAAATAAGGGCAGCTCCTTTTGTTGAGGTATAGTCCATTTATCCTGATGGGCACAGGTCAACTCAAAGAGTCCTTTGGATGGGACTTATATTTGACTTTCTTAAAGGAGTATATCTGTGAAAAAATTGGGGTTAAGCAGATTTTTTGTGTCTTCAGGAGTAAACCAGTTCTATAAGTTACATGAGAAAGAATATTTCCTTCAGCATTGTATTCAAGTATATCTTTTATTCTGTGTGTCTAACTAACCTGAACTTTTTCCCCCTGATATTTTCTCAGTTTCACACTCTTGGCAGAAAGTCTTTTTCAAATAAGAAGGCAACTGGAGAAACTAGATGAGCTTTTGGTCAAACTCACATATGATGGAGATCCCATCCCACTGCAAAGACCTCACTTGTTGGAAAGAGTAAACTTCTTACTTTACAGCCTTTTCCAAAGGTATGTAAGTTATTTGACTGAAAGCTATCTTTTAATACAATGAAAAGTTATAATTTAAAATTTTATATCTCTGACCATGACAATACTTACTGCGTCCCAAAAATTTTTTAACTGGATGATACAAACCTACTGTGCAGGGTTGAGATCAAAGAATCCTGCTTACCTTTCAGTATATCACTTGTCCTGTTTATACATGGTATTAATGAAGATATTTACTTCCTTTCATGCTAGTTCATTTATAGTTGAGAGACAGCCTTGCATGCCAACACATCCTCAGAGGCCCTTGGTTCTTAAAACATTAATCCAGTTCACTGTTAAACTTAGGTGAGTAAAGGATGTTATTTGTAATGAACTTGATTTGTGTGGCATCCTAGAATACCAATTTTAACCTTTTCATGCACCACAGACCACATTTTTATCTGGGTACATCAAGATGTTCATTGGCTTTTGTGTTGCAAAAGCAGGTTGCTAGCTGAACTCCTGAAGGAAGGAAGATTATGGATGAACCCTAAATGCACAAATGGGACTCTTTTATATATGAAGATTCAGTTCCTGGTGATTAAAGCCAATGCTTCTTCCATTATATTTAATGACAGAAGAGCAACTTCTTTCTTTTATTCTAACCATGTAGCATTCCCTGCTTTCCCCTTTGTTGCCAGTTCTTGCATCTTTCCTTAGTGCTAGAATTAGCAATGCATAGCTGGAATTGTATTGGTGCACCACACTAGCAGCAAACTCTTTCCAGGATTGTGCGGTGGTGGTGAGGGAAGCCAGGCAAAATCTTCTAGCTCCAAGTAGCCTGTTTCTCCAATTTCTCCTTTCCTTATTGGGCACTGCAGACTTTCTGCTGCCCAACCCATGAAATGAAGAGACCACACATGGGGCTTGGGTTGAACTAGGGTGATTTATTAATGTATGCCTAATTAACACAAACTAATAGTGAACTTGAACTTAAACTTGGGCTTGAATTTGAACTTGTGACCTGAGATGGGGAGGTTGACAGAATGGGTAGGCTAAGGCAAGGGTCACCTCCAGACCTCTTCTCCAGTCCCCCTTGGGTGAGGTGCCAGACTCCGAAGCCAACCCATGAGGCTGGGTTAAAACTTCAGCCAGCCCTTTTCTGGAAGGTGAGCCCCCCCAAACCAGTACGCCCCCATCTTGTAACCCTGCAGTAGGGGCCAGTTGTGGGCCCACCCCAAGGATAGCATTTATCCTACACCAAAGGGTGCCAATAGGTACTCACCAAAATCCTCAAACCCCTCCTACCAGCCATAGATAAGGGCAAACATCTGCTTAGTCCTTATCCCCCCAACCCACAGCCAGGATCACTTCAAGCCCCCATTGCAAATCCCACAGAAAGATTTCATTGCCTTTAGATGACAGGTGTACCCCATCGGGCCTATACAGCTCAGGTTTATGAAAGACGATGTCACGGTGAGGAATATAATAACCCAAGCCCCGTCTTAAAGCATTGTGAATTTCCCTGTTCTCTCACCTGCAAGCTAACTCTAATGGTCGAGCCTACACTCCCCTAGTCTACACTTTTCTTTGAATCATTGCAGACCAAGCAATTTGAACACCAGGCCAAGTGTCGAGAATGAGCTGCATATCATGAATGGCCTGTATGATCAATGCTTTTCCTTTTAAAAGTTCAAGGTCATTACCCCCAAGTGAACAACCAACACGTCAGGCGGAGGCCCACGGCACTCCCCAAACAGTGTAGGCAACAAGCCATGCCAGCAAAGGCCTCTCTTGCCAAGCCATTTGAGTGAGGCTCGGTTGCCCAATCCCAGATGTGGGCCAAAATGGCCATCATGAACCTGATGCTCCACCCAAAAGATGAAGCTGTGACCACAGGTCAGCACTCACCTTCTCTCTGCCAGAAAAGGATGATCTGAAACGAAACCAGAAACATTATAACAGGTGGATCGGCCTGACATAGCGCTGATAAGCCATGGACTTCCATCTCCCGATCCTCTGGATGCCACTGGTGGTCATGCCCATCATAGCTGCAGTGGAAGCTGCACCTATGTGAAATGAGTGTGTGCCAAACTTAGTGCCCTGTAGGCCCAGAGAGGCCAAAGCCTTTTTTGTGATGACCCAGAATTGGTACTTAATGAGCAATGTTGTGTTAGCATGACAAAACGGGCTCTGAATGTGACCCCTGGCTAGCTATATAAGCCCTCAGTACCCTGACAGGGAATAAAGCGGCATCAGAACATTTCTGCAATGTAAACACAGTGCCTTGCCTGGCTTGATCCATTTTCGATCCCTTTATGTGAAGGCATAAATGCTGCTCCCCCAAGATCAGGTCCCTGAACTCTAAGGCCCTGCCAGACCTGTCGCCCTTGCTCTGTATGACCAGCTTGCTCACCCTTAGTGCCCCCAAAAATGCAGTGAGGGCAGCCGAGTGAAACAACAGAGCCTTATATGAAGAAGAGCAAAGGACTCTCCATGTGTCACACAGACCCCTCCAGAAGAAAGCAGTTGCCTATCATCTCGGGCCGTCCCTTTTTGCCTGACCCATCCTTCAATAAATTTGCACATCCTAAAGTTGCTGGTAGGATCAGGGAAGCCTAGCACCTTGGACCAAAAGGCCAGGGCAGACATGCAGGATCTAATGGATTGTGGGGAGAGGCCTTCATCCTTAAGCGACACACAGAACTGCAAAATATGGTCAACGGGGAATGACCAGACATCCTGCAGCCTGTTAGATTTTCTAAAGTTAGTGAATTCACTAGTGGCCTTATGGTAGCTTTTTCTGGTGCTGGGTGCAATTGACATACCAATAGTCCATGCTACCTCACCCTACCAAGCTTCCACAAGTTGAAGGGCATTGGTTCCGGGAGGACCGCGGCGTCTGGTGCCAGCTCTCTGAAACGCTTTATCTGCCTATGGGAAGGAGCATCAGTAAGAGAATGATCAAACCCAGCAATGTGCACAGCTGTAAAGACTATGTTAAAGCGGACGCATTGAAGCGTGAAAGCTCAAACCAAGTGCATGACGTGCTGCAACCTGGAGGAGAGAGAGTTAATCACTCTGACTGTGGCCATATTGTTGCACCAAAAGTAGACTGAGGCATTGGCTAGTTTGTGAGCCCAGATGGGAACAGCCACTAATATTGGAAAAAATTCCGGAAATGTGAGGTTGGCTGTGATGCCCGCATCCATCCAGCTCTCAGGCCGTCTCTGCGCACACCACCTGCCTCTGAAAAAGACACCAAAATCAATAGATCCTGATGCATCAGATGATATTTTCAATGCACCCCTGACCTTGATCTCATCGTGCCAAAAAGCGACGCCATTGGAATCAGCCAGGAACTCCTGCCACACTCCCAAGTTCAATTTGATCCCTCTGGTGATCCTAAATCTGTGATGAGGCATGATGATGATCTTCATAGCGTCACACAGGTGCTGGAGGAACGCCCTGCCGGGCGCAACCACCTGACAAGCAAAATTCAGGTGCCCAACCAGTTCCTGAAATTCCTTAAGGGTGGCCTTGTGCCAGCCCGTGAAGGAAGCCACCTTTGCCCTAAGATCCTGAACCTTTGCTGGCAGTCATTTACAAGCTTGGTTGACTGTATCCAGCTCAATGCCCAGAAAAGTAAGCCGCTGTGTGGGGCCCTCGGTTTTCTCAAGGGCCAAGGGCACACCCACTTCCTCCATGAGAGATGTGAATTGTGCCAAAAGGAACGTGCACTGCCCAGTGCCATAACGTCCCACGAATAAAAAATCATCCAAATAATGGACGATACCTTTAAGGCCCAACTTACGTTTGATGGCACATTCTAGAAAGGTACTAAACATCTCGAGGGCAGAGCAGGATGCAGAACATCCCATGAGGAGGGAGTGATTCATGTAAAATTTACCCTCAAAAGCGAATCCCAAAAGCTCGAAATCATATGGGTGTCCAGGCAGCAGGCAGAAGGCTGACTCGATATCAGACTTAGCCAACTCAGCCCCAGCGCTGTATCTGTGCACCACCTGTACAGCTGCATCGAAAGAAGTATACTTGACAGAACATAACTCAGCAGGGATGTCATCGTTAACAAACTTGTCCTGGGGTAAGACAAGTGTTGAATTAACCTGAATTCACCCAGGGCCTTCTTAGGGACGACCCCAAATGGGGAAACTCTCACATTGGGAGTAGAGGGCTAGTTAAATGGGCCTAAAACTCTGCCCTCTGCAACCTCCTTCTCAATTTTTTCCCTGACTATGTGTTCTTTGCCTATTATTGATCTAAGATTATTAGCCATAAAAAAAAATGCTGAGGTCCTTTGCTCAGGATCTTGAACCCCCAAGTAAATCCCTCCCCCAGATATTGAGCTGCAGCCCAGTTCAGGTAGAAGCAAAGCCAGGCCAGTAGCCTATCGACGTTAATTGGACTGGCCCCATTGGGAAGTGGTGGCTGATTTCCCCGCCCCCGCTTGCCACTCCCATCCCTGGGACCTATTCCCCCTTCCCCTTGATGCAGTTACGAATGGACTGAGCACCCCAGCAGATCCCACACATGTGTTTGTATTTGCAACAGTGACAGGTACAAAACCCCTGCATCCCAAACTCCCAACAGAGCTGGATTTGCTGCTGCTCCTGCGTGCCCGACGTGAGGGGAGGCCCACCGGACTTGTTGAACTGCACCAGGTGACTGCTGTCAGCCCTCTCGCCAAAAATGGGGCGTAAAGGGGTCAACATCTGCATCCACAACTGGAGATGGAGGTTGTCCCAGCACAAGCTCAGATGCTTGTGTGCCCTCATCCTAAACTTCTCATTGTAGCGCAGCCAACCAGTCCTGGCAAAATCTGCATAAGCCCTGAAAATTGTGTTCAAATACACCACCAGGGAGTGAGCCCTTGATGGCTGGGCGTTAACTATCATATCCACGTACATGAGATAACCTGCAAACCAGTTAGTCCAATTCCTATCAATCCTATGTTTTTCCACTTTTTCCTTCTCACCTGCATCCAAATCTTCCTTCTCTTTCCTGTCAATACAAAAGGGAGAATACATCTACATATTCTCCTTTCAAAATCTTTTCAATGGTGGCTGGGGACAGGTAATCATCAAATGCCCAACTGCTCACTTGCCTTAGGCCCGAATCCCTTCTAGATGCCGATGACCCTGAGGCCCTGCCCTGAGTGGGTCCAGGGACATCCTGGGGATGCGGTGTTGCACCTGATAGCAGCTGAGAAGGTGAAACTTGCACCCCAGGGAAAGAAGGTGAATAGGAAAATGTCAGCTCTGGGGAACCTACTGGCAGGGCCCATACCATATTTTGAGGGGGGGTGGTATTGAAGCTCCAGGGCCATGCTACAGACACAGTGCCTGCCTTGTGAGCAAAAGACTCTCCTGGCATTGCTCCTGCTGCCTCCGACTCTCCCAAGGGCCCGGCCTCCCAAGTGTCCTGCTGCGATGAGGATGTTCATTCCTGCCTCCCAGAAGGCGATTTGCTCCACTTCTTACCCCATCTGTCCTTCTCAGTAGCATCTAACTGTGCCAAAATCTGGTTAACAATGCTTACAGGCATGGACGCTCTCTGTTCGTCACTTCTTCTGTTCTGTCCCACAGACTGCCAGCCACTCTCAACGACCTGAAGCTTAGCAAGAATGGTGGCCGCAGTGTTTGCCCCTACTCCCCATCTGAAGATGAGGTCACTGATGCTGGGGTAGCTAAGGGTTTGGCTGGCGTGGTCCTTTTAGCAGGCTGTTTACCCTTCGATGTGGATGAAACCCATTTGAGAGCTATCCTCACCACTGGACAATAGCCCCAGCCAAAACCCAAGGAGAGACTGAATCACACTCTCTCAGCCCGAAAAGAAAATCCAGCCACAAAGAAATGAATCAAGGCACACTGTCCCAACCAAACAAAGCAGACCAAATCCCGCTTTCTTAGCACAATTAGCAATACCAGTTACACTTTCCCAGCCCATCATCAGGGAATCAGGCAAAGGAGGAAGTCCCTCCACACTCTCTCAACCTGGTTAACACAACTGGTCACATTCTCTCAGGCCCAAGGCAGGGAAACACATCACAATCTCTCACTCAACTGAGTAAGTCCCCTCACACTCTCTCAGCCTGGATGACACAATCAGTTACGCTCTCTTGACCTAAAGTATGAATCATGTTACAACCTCTCACCCTAAATGAGCAAATCCCATCAAACTCACTCAGCCCAAAACAGAGAACAATGTCCCACTCCCCGCCCAAATGAAATAAATCCTGTCACACTCTCTCAACCCAAAGATAACAATCACACCTGAGTGACCAACAGCCCTGTGGAGGAGGGGGGAATGGAGAGAGAAAGTGAGAGAGAGAGAAAGAGGGCAAAAAAAATTATCTGAGAGAATTCTCCTACCCCTGCAGCCAAACAATAGGGCTCTCCAGCACTCAGGGGGCTCCCCAACAGGCCACTGCCCCCACCAAGGTCTCTCCAGGCCCAGTGGTCCCCTTCTCTATTGCTCTAAAAATAGCACTGGGAAACAAAAAGGCCACAGACATTCCCCAATCAGGTACCTGCAGGCGCCACAGCAAAAGAAAAATCCCACAGCCACCTGCATGCTAGCCAGCCCTCCCCAGCACCCTGGAGGCTGCATTACTGCAGCCACAACAGCCGCAGTGCGCCAAAACAGTCACGGCCATCCCCCAACCAGGCACCTGTGGGCGCAGCCCCAAAAAGTGACCCAACAGCTGCCACTGCCATGCTAGCGGGCCCAAAGCACCCCCACTACCTTCGAGGCACAGCCTGGAGAAGGGGAGGGGGCACAGCAGCCACAAAAGCCAGAGCACCCCCCCGCCACAAATCTTTAAATGAACCTGAGCAGCTGCTGATGCGACCACCAGCTGCTTCTCCACCACTGCCAAGACAAAGGCTTGTCCAGGCCAAGCCACATGGCTGGCTTTTCCGAGCCGTGCTGCAGCTCCCTCCATCTGCCTTGCCAGCAAACAGAGGCTGGGGGGGCAGTGTGGCCCTAAAAGAGGGGGCTGCAGGCTCCACCCTTTCCCCATCCCACTGCGCAACACCTATCATGCGGTGATTGTATAGTCTCCCCTCATGGGAGGCCAGCAAAAGCATCTCCCCTCGCTATGTGTGAGAGAGGGAGACAGATTCTTCCTACTTCCACCCATTATGCCTGTTGTCGCTATACCAGTGCAGTGTACCAACAGGATTTCAGTCTAAGCTAATTTTTGCACCTAACCTTTTAACGCTGCTGGGGTGTGGGGCTTGCGCAAGAAGCCTGGGAAGGAAGGCTTTCACAAGCCTCCTGCTTCAGCTCCGCAGCTTCTTCCTGCTCGTGCGAGCGCCCCGCCTGCCCCTTCCTTCCGCAGTGCAGCCTGGGAGTTGGAGGCTGCACTGAGGAGAGGACATGCGACTGGCCCGGCTCCAGAGGCTCTGCACAGCAGGTACATGTGCGCGGGGCTCCTGACCGTTGCGCAAGCGCAGGTCGTTTTCGGCTAAAAGCCAAAAATAAAAAAATGTGTGCACTGCGTGTGAGGCCCTTGAGCGTCGTGTAAATGGGAGTGTGTCATGCAGACCGCTCCTCACATTTACGTGACGCTCAAGGGGCCCTTTTGCTTGCAAACTGCCATTCAAAAAGGGCCTAAATCTTTGCTTATTTCATTCTTGTTTGCAAGAATGAGTACAAAAATGTTCTTACTGGGCAAAAAATTGTAAGATGTAAGTTTATGTACATTTTTTACTTTTCTTTATTTTGCACTTTGTGGTTTGTTTAAAAAATTTATTCTGGCAAAAAAATGTTCTTTTTGGTGGGGGGAAGAAAACTTGTTTTTTACAAAACAGCATTTTTTTGCACAAAAAAGCAGTGTAAATACATTTTTGAACAAAAATAAGTTTTTGTACAAATGAAATTTTCATGAAAATTTTCATGATTTTGACCATTTTTCTCATCCTTTTCTCATCAAGGACAAGAATGTGCGTGAGCATGCTTTATATTTCATGTCTTTGGTGTAGGACCCCCGGTAATGTCAAAGTCAATTAACCATGTTTGGATGAATGCTTAAATCACTTGCTCTTGGGAAAACTAATTTGCTAAGCCAGTTACATCTTTATCTGGTAGCATTGTTTGCTGTGAAGAATATACTTTAGCCTCCTCTGAAGTTAAATTGTGCATTTTAAATTCCTAGGCTGCTTATTAAATTACCAGAACTGAACTACCAACTTAGAGTGAAAGCTACTATTGACAAGTAAGTAACCTGAAAAAATTACAACACTTTCTACTGTTGCCTCCAGAGAGGCAGATTTTGAGCAAGGTGTTCTCGAAAAGATACTGCTGGCATAGACAAAGTAGGCAGAGGCAGCAGCCTAAATCCAGTTGGTACTTCCAGTGTCAGTAGGACCACTGAATCAGTGGAAATTTATTAAGGAAACGTTTATGGAAACTCCATTGATTCAATGGCTCTACTTTAGCTGGGACTAGTAATTGGATTTTAGCTGGCATTCACGTTGATTGTTGGTCTTGAATTCCGTGAACATATGGATCTTCAACATGCCCAAATTAGCCATTTTCCTTCTTTTCCTCCTTCTCATAGGGAAAACAGAAACTCAATTTTTCACTATTAATTTCTGTTCATCCCAAGGAAAGAACACTCCAGATCTTTATATTACTGTGTACTCTCCTCCCTTTTCATCTGTTTAAGGCCTGTATTTTGGAGGATGGTATATGTTCAACCAAATCCTGCATTAATTCTCCTTCACTTCTTCTACTTATCCATGTTCTGCATCTGATTCCTAACATGTTAACTGTAGTTGGTGCATGATGTTTCATTGGTATGTTTGTGTTTTTGGTATGTTGCTGAAGTTTGGGAAGCAGCCATGATTCTTCTCAGATCTTCTCCTTTCTGTTACCTCTGCTGGTTTCCTCCCTAAGTTTTAATGAGTATCTTTTGCTCTTATGTACCTGGGAATTGAGGCCTAGTCTTATTCTAAATATAGTCTTCAGAATCTTCCAATGTAAGATACTTAGTCTCATTTCACAATTAGTATGTGCTAGAGCACAAATAATTCCGTAAAGATTGGGGAAAAGAAACCAACTAGCTTACGAAGTGACAGCAGGCTTGCATGAATGTTTGCTGCTGAATCATTAACATCTTGGCAGTGGTATACATGAAAAACTTTCCACTTCCCTTCATAGGCATAGTTTCTGTACAAAAAATCCAAACAAACTGGGTTATTTGGGTTGTGGTTCTCTTTGAGTTCTTTACTGTGCAAATCTAAAACTCCAAGAAGTCAGCATTGACTCTAGAACTGAAAGCAAATGGAACTGAAAGCAAATAATGGCCTCTACTCCACCAACAAAAGGTTTTTCACAGGAAGCTGATGGCAGGTTTCCATAGGAGTCATCATTTATTTTGTTTTATTTATATCCTGGCTTTCTCTTGGCTCAAGATTCAAGGCAATTCACAAACACTGAAAACACAACACGAAAGTTAAAAGAGCATTAAACTACAGTTTAAAAGAAGAGTTAAAAGAGCATTAAACTACATTTTTCTTTAAAACACAAAGGTTAAAAACACATTAAAACAGTTTTAAAAACATAATAAAATAGAACACACACACACACCCTTAGTAGCTCCATCTGATACAATAAATTAAGAAATAAATGTCTGCCCAATAAAAAGGTCTTTACCTGCCAGCAGAAAGACAGCCAAGAGGGGGCCAACTGAACCTCCCATGGAAGGGAGTTCCACAACCTGAAAGCAGTTACTGAGAAGGTTCTCTGTTGTGTCCTCATCAGACATGGTTGGGATGGTGGTGAGGCCAAGAGAAAGCCCCCCCCAAACAAATCTTAAAGCTCAGACCATCTCATATAGGGAGGTACAGTCTTTCAGGTGGCCCCAAACCGTGTAGGTCTTTAAAGGTTATAAGCAGGACTTTGAATTCTGCCCAGAAATGGATCAACTGCTAGCGAAGCTGCTTCAGCAAGAGATTTATAGGCTTTTTTAGAAGAAGGAACTGTCAAAACCACCTCTGAGTATTCCTTTCATAAGAAACCCCTATGAAATTTGTGGGGTTGCCATAAGTTGACAAGTGACTTGAAGGCACATAACCAAAACTGTGTTTAGAAATACTTCAACGTTGCAATATGTTCCTGGATAAATTATCTGCCTTCAAATTACTAGCAATCCTGGATCTGAACCAACCAACTGATGGAAAAATAATTCACAAAGGAAAAAAAGGTGTTGTGATCTGTGGTGTTCTTGTACATTTTGAAGTGAAGGCATTCATCATTACAGTTTCCAGAGCCATGCCGCTAAGGAGGATCCAAAGAATGCAGGCTACTGTGTTGAATTCCATGGCGATAAAATGTTTCCACAGACTTTTTTATTAATGTTGGTGGGTCCTTGTACTTGTTCATTCAAAACTAAACCAGTCCAAATTGCTTTGCATTACACAGTAAGAATACCTCCCATTTGATTTTTTCTGGGGGAAAAAATCATTCCACCCCATGAACTACTGTAGTCAAGCTCAGAGGGGAAAAAAAACCCTAAGTGGGATAAGAGATGATGCCATCACCCTTGCTAATCAAAAGTCCTAAGGCTAGCAACTAGTTGTGTTGTAACCTAGTTGTGATGGCATGGACAAAATTATGTCGTGTTCTTAGACCTCTATAGAAAATGTAAGCTTACAGCTACAAACTAGTTGAGTATATACAGTTATATAGTAATTACAATCAAACATAGTTACAACTGAGCAAGCAAATTATTGGTCATTGTAATATGGCATCAGTAGCCATAGGTTGTTTCTTGCATCCTCAGGAAATACATTAAAATGGAAGCCGGTATTAAAGGTGCTAAGATTCAACAAAGTGGAAAAAAGAGAAAGGGAAGAACCAATAAGAGTCCAGCTTTTATATTTCAAGTGTTGCTACAGGATGGGATATACAATTGTACTAAGTTCTGATTCAAACGTTGAAACCAAAAAGAGCAAATTTTCTTTGAAGAAGTCCTATTAATCTATGTAATCCACTTGTGGCATATTATAGCAATAGTAGTGACCCATAGTAGAAGTATTTGCAAATAAACAATACCATATTTATCAAATAGGCAATGTATGAATGCACATGTACTATTGGTAGTGATTATCTTTTTAGTTTTTGATCTGTAGTAGATTTTAAACTTAGTGTTTGATTTTATTAGGTTTGAAGTGTCTTTTAATGCCATTTTTAACTTGTTTTTGTGTTTTTTAAATAGAACCTAAGTTACACTGTGTTTTAATTTTTGTATTAAGAATTTTTTATTAAGTGTTTTGTGCTTTTTTAAAACACCACCTTGGATCCTGTGCTGGGAGAAAGATGGGATAATAAATAAATAAGATTAAACTTTAAACTTCTTTTCTCTTTTAAAAAGCATGTTAAAGGGGTATTTTCTGCATATGAAGATTTATATAATATATTCACATAGTGTTTTTTTGTTTTTTTGTTTTAACCCAGGAATGCTTCTACTATAAGGTAAGAAAACTTTTTTATACAGAGCACATATTGTTCCTTATTATTTTGCCTGTTGCTGTGTGCCTTTATTGGGATGTCTCTTCCAGCAATCGCAGATTTGTCCTTTGTGGCACTCACGTAAAGGCAATGAACATGGATGAGTCTGCAAATGGGAGTCTTTCTGTGGAATTTCGACATCTAGTAAGTCAGTACTTTATTAATAATGGCACAGGAACTGGATAAGAGTTACAGTGACATTGCCATCATTTGTGCACTTGTAGAACCCTTTGAAATTGGCTCAGTTTGATTAGGAGCTACACCATCATTGCCCTAAGAATGTCCAAAGAGAGCACTTCCCATCAGTGCCAGACCGAGCTTAACTTAAACATCAAATGTAGTACAGACCTGTTAAGATGCAGATTGTTTCAGCTGGGGGGATGTAATTAATGAGATTGTGAATTTTAACAATTTTCTTTCATGCTGTCTATGAGCCAGAGGAAAAACCCTCGCTGAAACTTGTTTTGGAGGTAAAAATCTCCTATCGGCTTCAGTGGGGGTTTCATATCAAAGCAAATTCCAACTTCAAAAGAAGGCTTTTTCCTTGGAGCACAGCAGAAGGGTAGAGGGTTAAATTCTTTTTGTCCACGTTGTTTGGGCTAGGGAAGAAGACTTGAAATTCCTGCTAATATGAATGATGCATGATATTAGCAAATAGCAAACAGCAAATGCAATCCAATTTTTATCAACCATGATTGAGGAAAGGACCCTATTAGAAAAAACCAAGCTTAATTATTTTATAAAGCCCAGGGGATGATGGTATCAAGGATGCCATCCTGTGGAGCCCACATAGAGCTGCTCCATTTAAACCACTGCTGCGCTCCTGCAGTTGATCATCTTGGCTCCTTTGGGCATGAAGCATCCCCACATTTTCCATTCAGGTCAGTCCAAAGCAGGCCTTTTTATGCTTCTCCTGTGAGTACTTTATGGCAGATTTGTTCCCAGACTACCTCGGCGCAGCCTCGGTGGAAAACCAGCTCCTAGATACTTGGTTGGGTGGTGCAAAATATCCTGTCTTGGATCAAATGGCCTTGTCATGATGTACCTAGCAGTTGGAACAGTAGTGGCTTCTATAGAGGAGCTGACTGGATGGCCCAGGAAAAGATTGTAGTGATAACTGATTTCAGAGAGACACATTATACTAGAGGGGCCACCACCACACAACCTCATTTGACCACTGATATGGGAAGAAGCATCATCACCAGTAGTTGCTGGGGGTATTAGTGTCAGTGGGATAGTGAATCCATTCTAATTTGGAGTCTGAAATTTAAAAGACCATTCCAAGATGCTGAAGCCTACCCACACAATAGATTCCAACCCTTTTAAAGTTTGGACTAAAAAAGTAGATTCATTGCTCCAGAGGTGAAGAAGCCAGCAACTGCTGCTAAATATCACTAAATTTTTGTGTGATGAAATTTTTTTTGTAATTGTTGGTCTTAATCTTTTAACTTTTTTAGCAACCAAAGGAAATGAAAGCATGTGCTGGAAGCAAGGGAAATGAGGTAGGAAGAAAGAATTATGCAACACATTCCTGATATGCCTTGTAGATAATTGCTTATTTCAAAACGCAGAGGAAGGAATAAAGGGATCGGCAATCCTGGACTTGATCCTAACCAATAGGGTGGAAGTGGTCACTGGAATCAAAGTATTCAGTACTTTAGGGGGAAGTGACTGAGTAATGCTAGAGTTCAGAAGTGTGGGACAGGGCAAAGAAGAATGTAGTCAAACACAGAACTCAGATTTCAGGAAAGTTGATTTTAACAAGTTCAGGGAATTACTGACTGGAATTCCGTGGCTAGACATGCTACAGGAAAAAGGCACCCAGCAAGAGTGGCAGGTCCTGAAGAATGAATTGCAAAAAGCACAATCACAAGCAATCCCATGGAAGAAGAACAATGGAAAACAGCTGGAAAATCAAGGTGGCTGCACAGCAAACTGAAGGAGGAAGTGAAAAGAAAAAGGAGTATGTATATAGAATGGATGGAAGGACAAATCACCAAAGAAGAATATAGAAGTGTAGCTCAGGCTTGCAGGTATAGTGAAAAGAAAACTAACTCTCAAAATGAGCTGAGATTGGCTAGGCAAGCACAGAGCAAAACAATTTTTTTTAAAAAGGGGGGTTCAGATACATTTGAGGAAAGATAATGACCAAGGAAACAGTGGGGCCTCTGTTTGGTATGCTAACAGATCACAGTGAAAAGGCAGAACTACTCAGTACCTATTTTGCTTCAGTTTTTCCCAAAAAGAGAACTGTGTACTTCCATGCAGCAGCATAGTCTTTGGTAAAGGATCTAGATCGCAAATCAAGACTGATAGGGAGTTAGTCAGGAATCACCTAGCTAACTTAAATGAGTTCATACCTTTAGGGCCAGATGAACTGCATCTCAAAGTACGGAAGGAACTTGCTTGTGTACTCTTTGAAGTCCTAAGCCATGATATTTGAGAAATCTTGGAGAACAGGTGAGGTACCAAAGAACTGGAGAAGGTCAAATATTGTCCCTCTCTTCACAAAAGACAAGGGAAATCTAGGAAACTGCAGACCAGTCAGCCTTGCCTCAATACCAGGAAAAATATTAGAATGGATTATGCGGGAGTTTGCCAGCAAGTGTCTTGGTGACAATGCAGGGATCAGTAGGAGCCAACATGGGTTTGTCGAGAACAAATCCTGCCAAACTAATCTTATACCTTTTTTTTTTTTAATGAAGTCACTAGTTTTGTGGATGGTCAGGGTTCTATTTTAGGCCATTACTCTTCAACATTTTATACAATGACTTAGATGAAGCAGTGGAGGAAAACCTTAGCAAGTTTGCAGAAGACACAAAACTGGGAGGGATGGCTACCACATTGGAAGA
This sequence comes from Iguana delicatissima, assembly GCA_948472985.1. Classification (NCBI taxonomy): domain Eukaryota; kingdom Metazoa; phylum Chordata; class Lepidosauria; order Squamata; family Iguanidae; genus Iguana; species Iguana delicatissima. The sequence continues at coordinate 64,440 of CAOKZL010002133.1, forward strand.
TAGGAACAGAATTCAAAAGGACCCACATAAAGTAGAATATCGGGTAGAGAGTAATAAAATGAAAGTCAATAGAGACAAATGCAAAATTCTACATTTAGGCCACAAAAATGAAATACACAAGTACTTGGCTCAGTAGTATGACATGTGAAAAGGGCCTTGGGATTATCATTGATCGTAAGTTCAATATGAGGCAGCAGTGAGGTGCTGCAGCAAAGAAGGTGAATGCTCTTTTGGCTGGCATTAATAGAAGCATAGTTTCCAAGCTGAGGAAAGTAATAGTTCCACTATATTCTGCACTGGCCAGACCTCATCTAGAGTACTGCTTTCAGTTCTGGGAGCTCATTTTAAGAAGAATATAGACAAGTTGGAGCAAGTTAAGAGAAGGGCAGCAAGAATGATAAAAGATACAGAGAACAAAACATACGGGGAAAGGTTGAAGGAATTGGGATACGTTTAGCTTGGTGAAAAGAAGAGTGAAGGGTGCCATGACTGCACTCTTAAAATACTTCAGGGGCTGCCTACAGAGCAGAAGGGCAGCCTATTAAAATCTGCTGCCTCAGACAGTAGGACCAGGTCTAATGGTTTGAAGGGACAGGAAGAGTGGGTTTTAATTGACAGTAAGAACAGTTTGGCAATGGAACCAATTGCCTAGAGAGGTGGAGGGGTCTCTTTCTCTGCATGTCTTCAAAAACAAGCTGGACAGCTACCTGCTGGGGATCTTTAGCTGGAGATCCTACACTATATGCCCATGAGGCCTCTTGCAACTCTATGATTCCACAACTCTGTAACTGCAACTGCAGTATGCTAATTATGCAATGGTTTTGAATGAACCCATCAAGGCATAGAATATAAGAATAAATGTATCATCTGTCCTAAGTGTGACTCCTTATGGTTGATGAAACGGTGCCAGGCAGATATAATGGCATGAATCCTTAGGAGCAGATTTCCCAAAACTGTAGTGTGCAATAATAGAATTTAATATACCATTATTATATATTTTCTTAAAGGTTAAAACAGTCAGAACTTTCGGGGGGGGGGGCTTGGAATGAGCAACTGGAGTCAAAATGTTAGAGTGATCTGCTTGCAGCACAAGAACACTGTCAGTGTTCCCAGAACTCCTATTTTACTTCCCAGCTCCCAAGGGCATTAAGTAGAATATTAGGGCTCCCCCTTCTGGATAAATCACTTGGTTTGAACAATGAAGACCCACAGTAAGAAAATACGTACCGGTATTATCTGCAGTATGCTCACCTCTAGCTAGGCCTTAACACTGTACCACATCTTTTTTGATCCTGGAGGCTAAGCAGGGTCAGACCTGGTTAGTTCTTGGATGGGAGACCACCAACAAATACTGTGTGCTGTAGGCAATTTTAAGAGGAAGGAACTGGCAAAACCACCTCTGAATAATCCTTGCTTTAAAAATCCTATGAAATTGTTGAGGTGGTCATAAGATAGGAGACTTGAACGCACACACAAAGATACACAGATGCTCTATTTGAAATCAGTCCACGATATTTTCTGCACAATAGTCCAGGAATCCCAAGTTTGCATCTACATAGCATTCTACTCCTGAATGTCCATTTGTGGCTGCTCCCAGCTTTTGCCGTGAAAACAAGATATAAACTGTACAAACCCTGTACCCTGTAATACCCTGCACAAAGAAGCAGGGTATTACAAAGGATGTCAGCAGGCCTTGGCCAAAAAAAAAAAAAAAAAGGCAAGCATCCTGGTCTGGGAATTTAAAGTTATGTCTTAAAAGAGTTGCCATAATTGCCCATGAGAGGTTTTTATGTTTAAGTCTTATCCAGATAATCTTTTGAAGTTGTGAGCGGTCAGTAGTAAAATGGCAATAGCAGAAGACCAAATTGTTTCATACTCTTCAAGCACGTGGTCCCATGGGTGCATCCAGAAGATTTCCTCCAGGCTTTCGGAAGAAGAAAGAGATGCTGAATAAGTCATTTCCACTGGGTTTAATTACCAGAAAATAAGGTTTTGATCAATATCCAAAGCAACCTTCATAATTTTAAAAACAAAACAACCCTGTTGGTTTCTTAGTTCTGTTGAGAAAACAAAGAAAAAAACACCACCAAACAATTTTATTTTTTACAATAGTTAGTATAAGTTTAGTAACATATACATTTACTTATATTTTAAACAAATATCATTCAGGTGATGCAGTCATACCTAGTATATACAGATTATATTTTGGAAGCTGAAAAACATCAGAAGTAAGCACAAGGATGCTTAAATTCATCGTTGCTGTTTTTTTTTAACACATTTAATCTGGTTTTCTAAATATAACAGAAGTGTGATCTTGTAATATTATGTCTTGTTTGAATTGGTAGCCAGTCCTCTCATGTTCAGTGCCCAGCATGTGTTTCAGAAACTAAAAACTGTATTTCCTCTCTTTAGGGTCCTCAAATGGTCACCGAAGAATTACACTCCATCACTTTTGAAACACAGGTCTGCCTATATGGGCTGACGATAGACTTGGAAGTAAGTGCTATCTGTCTGTCTATGTTGGGGGAAGTAAATGAAAAAAGAAGCTTACCAAGAAACCGTCCCTATTGCTCAGTAGCAAATTCCTCTATCTTTCTCTCTCTCTCTCTCTCTCTCTCTCTCTCTCTCTATATATATATACACATACACACACACACACAAATAACTCTACTAATTGTTTATATCATATTTTAAAAAATAAACCTGTGCTAAATAACTGAAAGGAAAATACAGACATCAATATCCATTTTTATTTCCAAAAGTCAGTAAACAATAATAAACAACAAATAATTATAAACAGTAAACAACAAAAATAAGTTGAAGCTGAGCAAACATTTTATGTATCCTCTTCTCCCATTCTTTAACCCAACTCTCTCAATATAGGAAGGTTAGATATCAGCCAAACTTCTGTTTATTTACTCCTTGACAGTAAGGACTAGCTTCCCAGAAATTTACCATAACAGTTGTTACTCCCTGATTTTAAAATGCTTTCCTTTAGAGCTTTGTAAAAGATACTTTTACTGTCAGTATTTGTTGTTCTTTTTATTTTTTGCTGGTTTATATTGGACTGGATTTTATTAGGTATGTTGCTCTTGGAAAACGGGGAGCTTTGCCCTTAAAGGAACCAAGAAATATTTCTACTAATAGCTGCTTGTTTTCACATTTTGCTTAAACTTATGTAAATTTATCTTGGGTTGAATCCAAACTTTGAGCAGACTTACTCATATTTGGAGGGTCTGCTTTAAATATTAACAGATCTGAGTTATGCTTATGTCCTGTTTTGCTGGAGAGAAAGAGATTCCTCCCCGTCTCATACACATCATTATAGGTGAGTTCCAGAAGACATGATTTGTTGTAGAGATCCTTGAGGATCTCTAGCTAGTCACTGTCACCCTGAAATGCTAAACTAGACAGTTCCTTTGTCCCTCAAGGTTTCTTGATATACAGTTATGTTGTTGATGCAATTTGTAAAATTCTGTTCCAACTGGTGGTGTAAAATCCATGTTTTAAGAATCATTGTAAGGAGGGAATATCTGTTCAAACCCTTGAACGTGCTGTCGGTAATCCAGTGAGAGTTTTGTGGCCTGCATGAAGGCTTGTCCACCCAGCTGTGTTCTTAGGGCCAGCTCTACTGTTGGATAAAGTGAGGCCACTACCAGTGGCAGATTTTGGAAGTCAGCTATAAAGTGTTAGCTGTGTCCCATATGTTCTGCATTGCATACCCTGATGTCTTCAGGTGTGATGGGAGATGCGCTCTCATCATCAATGTTGCGGATAGATTCAGAAAGCCTGTCCACTCAGATTTTGTACCTAAAATTGGAGGGATAAACTCCATTTTTTGCCTTAGGCAGCAAAATGTCTACATGATTTCTTGTTCAAGAAAGTTCCTTCATAACGGGGTACTTAGCTGCCAGAGGCTGGGGGAATCACACTGCCTTCCTGTGTGAATTCAGAGGGTTATCTCCCACCACTGCAATTCCTACCTTCACCATTCAGTTAAAAAAAAACTTATTTTAACTAAAAATGCCCTCTCCATGGACATGGGAGACATTTTTAATGATAAATAAAAAGTTATGAGTTTCGGGGAGGCTCATACAGAGCACTAGCTACGCCTTCCCCCCCCCATACCTGCCTTACCACTTATTAATTAACCCGTACTTCTCTTTCTTACCTGCAAATATAAAATCTGCAAAAACATAAAATGAAATAGCTGAAAATGAAATATACCTATTTATATTCTTAAATAATCATCATTCATTTTGAGTGCAGAATTTGCTTAAGAAGGGGGTTAGCACAAGTAGCCCTTTATGAAGAATCTAATGGAGAAATTTGGGCTCTAAGAATGCTAGTTACTTGGAAAAATCTCTGAGTGTATTATCTGCAGTCCTACATTTTGCTTACAGCATTTTCCAGACAATCTAAAGGTACCACTAATGTATTAAGTTTAGAACTGTAGCTTTACAACTGTAGCCCACCCACCATATACTTCCTCAGGCTGGAGGACCTAAAGAACCTCAAGGTAACTTCAAGATTGGACTTCTGTAATGCACTGTACCTTGGACTACCTCTGTACCAAGTTTAGAAACTTCAGTTAGTGCAAAACATGGCAGCCAGAATGGTTACTGGTGCATCTAGGAGTGACCATATTACAGCTATAATAAAATCACGCCATTGGCTGCCAATCACTTTCTGGGCAAGGTACAAAGTGTTGGTTGTTATCTTTACAGCCCTACATGATTTGGGTCCAGATTACCTACAGGATTGTCTTTTCTCATATTATCCGCCCCAAACACTCAAGGTCTACTGGGGGACATTTACTTCAGTCAGCCAGGACCAGGCTGGTAACTATTAATCATAGGACTTTTCATCAGCTGCCCTCAAATTGACCTGCTGGAAGAGATCCAACAGCTGGATATGTTGTCTGCATATAAAACAGCATTGAAGATCAAAATCTTCCAGCAGGGCTATCCAGAAGGTTTTTAAATTATTAGTTTTTAAATTGTGAATTGATTGTTTTTAATATATATGCTTCTTGAACTGATGTTATGTTCCTTTAACTAATTATGTATTTTTAATTGGTACCCGTGTTTTTATCTGTGTTATTGTGATGGAGTATGGGGGAGTGGTATCTTGAGTGGGGGAGAGATGTCCAGCAATAGTTTGCCAGGCAACCAGAATAGCCACTCCAGAGAGAAACCCAGCCCATTAGTGAGAAGGTAGGGTTGGTATCCTAGGAGAGAAATACATATATGGAAGGTACGCTACCATAGATCGTTAAAGAGGATCTAAATAACAACTGAAAGACTTTGCCCTTTTTACATGAAGGTGGTATTTAAAGAGAAAGGGAGAGCTGTATAAAGTGGCAATGCATGGTTCCATACCAGTCTGTAAGGAGAAAATGCAGACTTTGTCACAGTTATGTATCTGTTTGTTGCTGTTTTTAAATCTGTTGTTCCACAGAGAGAGACAGGTAATAACTAATAAATAGGTAGGTAATAACTAAATAAATTAATAAACAAAAAATAACTACTACTACTTGGTCTTTACTCATTAATACTGACATCAGTTATATATCTTTTTCCACCAGACGAGTTCTTTACCAGTAGTGATGATTTCTAATGTCAGCCAGTTGCCCAATGCTTGGGCTTCTATTATCTGGTATAACCTATCAACAAATGAATCTCAGGTATGTTTTGTATAGCAAATTTTCAATATTTTTTCATTAATTAAGTATGATTACATATGATTTCGTTAATTATGTATGCAGGGTATCTTTCCAGGGATGTTATCTTTTGATCTGAAACTACAGATATAGGTTGGAACTCAGAATTCTCTTAAGTGTGGTGGAGTCCAATCATAGGTTGCTCTATTAGAATTAGAATTTTTGGTGATTCATCTTTTATCTTGTAGATCTCAGGTGTATGAGAGGAATTCCATGGAACCAGTGGACTTGCATTCTGTTTGCATACTAGTGCATATTTGCATATTTTCTATTGCACTTTTCTTCCAATATATTCATTTTTATATATAGTCTTCCTTGGATGCATTTAATGTACGCATATTTGTAAGCAATTTTCCAACATATAATGCATCTTTGTGTTTCCTTATATATATGTACTATAGACATTTTTTTATAATTAGAGAATTGAGTCACAAAATTCAGAAATGTGTGAATGTCCACAGTTGAATGCATTTTAGTACATGCATACCAGTTAGAGAAGTGTGACTTAGATGGTTTCACTTTAAAATGTGAACCAAATGAGTTGCTTTCTCTCCCATTCCTATTTCTGACAGGAGTATTTTTGAATTAAATGTGTGGGGGTGTGTACACACTGTAAATTCAGGAGAAAGATATACATTGTATATCCCTGCCATATTACCCATAATATGTAGGAATGCTAAATTTCTTTGTGGGCAGGACAGTGAGAGCAGGAAAGCTGTATAATTGTTCCTGGGTTTTTCTGGGTCACATATGTGCATATAAACATGGTTAAAAGAAGTCATAGATTACTCCCACATAGACGTGGATATATGCAGCATATGTACAACACAGCCAATAATACAAGGTCATCACCTAATTCAACATATCTCAAAAGAACAGGTTAGTAAGCAAAAATACAATAATATACAATGGTCAGTAATAAACAACCAGTTTAGAATTAATGAAATGGCTGTGCATTGTCTCCTTGAAAAAATCCCAGAAAGGCCAATTCTGGAATTTTTATAAGGTGGTAAAACTAAAAAAAAAAAAATCAACTTGGCAAAGCCACAGACATTAGTTTACAATGGTGCACTAACGCAGAACATAGCAGTGATAACATAAGCAGTAAATTAAAGGCTTCCTATAGCAGTTGACTTGTGGAAAAGCCTTAGAAATGTTTGCAAAACCTTTGCTCTTTTCAGAGCCTCCAAGATCACTTACAACACTACAGAAAAATAACAAAGGTAGCTAAGAAACTGTGTTAATCCTTATTTGACTGCAGAACTTGGCTTTCTTCAACAACCCACCATCTGTTGGCTTGGGTCAATTTTCGGAAGTACTGAGCTGGCAGTTTTCATCATATATTGGCCGTGGGCTCAATTCTGATCAACTTGGTATGCTGGCAGAAAAACTTACAGGTAGGAACCATGAAGATACAAAAAATTCTTCTCACCTTTTGAACTGCAAACTATGTAGGTGAATCAAGTGTTAAACACTCTTCATTTCAGACCTTTAAGCTTTCCTTGCCTGATGGGCAGCAATGTGAAGCAATGTGAAATGCTCGCTAAACTGTAGATTTTGCTTGATTTTTTTTAAGTAATCTGCCCTTGGAGGGTTTTTCTTAACTAAACATTTTGTTGGCCTCCCATTTACTGGGCTTTCATTTATTTTCCCATAACATTCTAGGACAACAAGTTATCTATAATGACCATCAAGTTTCCTGGTCAAAATTCTGTAAGGTATGTTGTGTTAATGTATTTCAAAACAGTGCTTTCCTCCTTATTTGTGTTTCAGTATGGGTCTAGTCATGTTGCACACTAGGCTGTTTCCATACAATAAGTCTGTTCCCGAAGCCAGTTCAGTCTTTGCATGCAACTTCCACATGTAAATTTACTAAAGCAAATGCGAGTAAAATGGGTGGCATAGACTGGGAGGCAGCCTTGCTTCATTGGCACTGATAGACCCACACACCCAATGCAGTTTTAATTTAAATTGATGGATGAATGAATGGATAAACAAAAGAATCCACAGAGATCACCAGTTGAGTGCTGTGAGGCAAGGGATTTATATATATATATATATATATATATATGAGAATGATGTACAAAGGATTATTGTATCACAGAACAAAATATGCAATTGTTTAACAATGAGAGCTATTGACAATTTGTTCAACAGGTTTTCGTTTCAAATTTATCTTATATATAAAATAGTCTGATCTTTATCCATAAATAGATATCTTCCTTTGGTTCCATATAAACTGAAGTATGCCAAATCATTGAATTATTCACTCGAATTTCTTAAAGAGTATAACTATACAATATCTGCAGTTTAAGTCCAGTTTTAATCTGTAAAAGTCTCTACCGCGAGGTTTCCCCATCTGTTTCTTAAATATTGTATTAAAGGGTCCCATGTGTTTATAAATGGTCCCAACAGTGTTCCTCTTACGAAGGCAGTTAACTTATTGGTTACAGCCATATCTAAGAGTTTAATTAACCAGTCTTCCTCATGTTTCCAGTTCTTAGCATATATAATTCTAGCAGCAGTGGTGTTATAAAATAACAGTTTCCCATTTTTTTTTCAATTTTCTCATCTATCATATCCAACAAATATAATTCTGGTTCCATTTGTAATTTTATGCACAAAATTTTCTCTGTCTCCAAGTGAATTGTTTTCCAGTATCTTCTGGCCTTCGAACAATTCCACCACATATAGTAGAATGTTCCTTTTTCGTCTGCATTTCCAACATTTATTGTCAACATTTTTATATATTCTTGCCAATTTATCAGGCGGTAAATACCATCTTAGATAAATTTTATAAACATTTTCTTTTATATTTTGATTGGCAGTATATCCTATGTTCTTTTTCCAATTTTCTTCCCATTTTGCATATTCAATTTGGTAGCCTACATTTCGTGCCCACTGAATCATAGATTCTTCAATAGTTTCCTCCTCAGTCTCCCACATAAGAAGCAATTTATATATTTTGGAGATCAATTTCAATTTATCTTCAAATATTATCTGGTCAAATTCCGCTCTTTCAGTTTGAAAACCATTCACATTCTTCTCAATCTTCCACTTCTCTTTTAATTGCCTATGAAGCAGCCAATGACATTTTAATCTATTTTCTCTAAGTTCATCCTGTGTTTTATACTCCACTTCATTTCCATTTATCTTTGTCAAATCTTTGAATGTTATTCATCTTCCATAAAATATATTTTCTTTTTTGTAAAAAGCTTCATGAGGTGAAAGCCACATAGGAGTTTTAGGATATAATCTCATTCTGTATTTTTTCCAGATCTTCAATAGTGATTTTCTTATGTAATGGTTATTAAAATCACTGTGTATTCTATCTTTATGATATCCTAAATAGGCATGCCACCCAAATGCCAATCCTCCCCCCTCCAACTTCAATAGCTTATCTTTATCCAACTTGATCCATTCCTTAATCCATTCTAGACAGGAAGAGTGGTAGTAGAGCTGTAAATTTGGAAGTCCCAAACCTCCCCTTTCTTTTATGTCACACATTATTTTATATTTCACTCTGGGCTTTTTCCGTTCCCAGATAAAATGAAGGATGTCTGTTCACCAACTGTTAAATACACTTTCATTGATAATCACTGGGATTGTCTGGAATAAAAATAAGAGTTTCAGGAGGATTGACATTTTGATTGTAGAAATTCGACCCAAAAAAGATAAATTCAGTTTTTTCCATCTCTGAAGATCATTTTGGTCTCTTTCCAAATTTTTTCATAGTTGTTCTTAAATAAATCTTGAGTTTTTCTTCGTCAAATATATTCCCAAATATCTTACTTTTGTAGAGATTACATATCCTGATTTTTGGGTTAATTCCTTCTCCGCTTCTTTATTTATATTCTTTATCAATAAATTCGTTTTCTCTTCATTTACTCTCAATCCAGAGATTTCTCCAAACTCTTTTAAAAGTGTTTTCGGTTCTTCAATGCTCTTAATCAGATCCTCTAGTATTATAGCTATGTCATTGGCAAAGGCTCTGATCTTATACTTCTCACCTTTTACTTTGACTCCATGAATCTTATGTTTGATTTAACATTTATAATCAATGTTTCTATAGCTACTAGGAGTAATAAAGGGGAGATCAGGCATCCTTGTTGAGCGCCTCTAGTAATGTTTCTAAGAAAAAAATTAGAGAGTTACAAGGATCTTTTGCAAAGGGCTAATTACAATTCATTATGTTTTCTTTTAAAATATGCTGGAACTGCCTATGGGGAAAAATACATATTCAGAAGATAACGTGATCATATGTGGGGAAAATCTCTGTGTTGCTTATTACTGAATACATAATTTACAAAAAATTTTGGATAGGTACATTTGATTCTGTATTCCATCATTTCTCTGCTGTAGAAGATGAACAATGAAGAGATGGGCTGTGCAAATTTTGGACCTGCTAGGGAACATACATATTTATTCTTGTTTATCAAAATATTTATATCTTGCTGTATATTGTGCCTCTTCAGAATAAAACTAAATGAATAAATAGATCACTACTTTCCATAAAATAATACTAACTTCTGTAACTGTATATCTAATTTTCTTTATAAACAGGAGCACTTGCCTGGTAAATCATTTACATTTTGGGTATGGCTTGAAGCAATCTTGGAGCTAATTAAAAAACATATTCTTCCTCTTTGGATTGATGGGTGAGTAGCATTTTGGTTTTTGTACATCAGTTGGCTGTGAAGAAGGCTGTTCATCTTTTCTTTTTATCAAATAAGTAGTACCACCACTGGGTACAGCCCAACACGATTTAAGAACTTTTAATGATTTCAATGAATTAAGTATATGTAGAAATAAGAGGAGGTGGTACAAGGACAATTCAGCTTCAGGCAAGGTAGCTGAGATGGTCATTCAGACTTCTTTCCCCTACTTTATGCTCTCTAGGCATGTTAAACTAGAACTATTGTCATTTCCAGTTGATGTTGGTCATGATAGCTAGGGATCCTGGGAATTTTAGGGCAAAACACTTGGAGGATGCCAAATTGCAGTAGGTTGATAATATTTTCTGCCATCTTTGTTTCTTGCTACCTCAGCCTGCATATCAATTGCAAAAGGCTTTGCACAGTGCAGTCACTTTAACACGGTAGTTGTGTTATCCAAAATGTGATATCTTGGGTGTTTTTCAGTACCTTGATTCACACACAAAATGGCATATACAGTCAATCCCATTTAGTTTTTGTCATTCATGGTGGACTAGAGGATAAGGCTTGGCTACAGGCGTGTGTGAACATATAGCTATCATTCTTTTTCCTGCATTTTACAGATGTGTTATGAATTCTGTGAGCCACCACAAGTATTTTGCCTATCTCAGTTACTGGGAACTGGAGTCAAACCATGTGTAATTCTATCTTCTGAGAACCTGAAACTTTAAAACCAAAGGAGAGAGTTTTGAATGTGATTGAAGAAGCACTGTCAGGAAAAGGAGGCTGGAATTCACTGTGGCAGTTATGAATGTGTGACTATCTTAGTTATGCAGCTACATAGAATCTCCTGATCCACCCATCCCCATTTCAGTTTACTGGGTAGCAGCTACTGCGATCAATGGGGGTCTGGTCCCCTATTGATCAGGAAGCAGTTGATCTATGTTTCCACCTCCTCCTATGAGCAATCTCTATTATGACAGCCAGAAGCAAGTCCCCTGTTGCAATTTGTCCTCACACCAGATATTGCTTGCATACGGGGTGGGTCAGTTGGAGCATCAGTCAGCTGATTTCCAGTCAACAGGGGAACAGAACCCCATTGATCACAGCTGCCACCACCCAGTCAGTGGGGACTGAGGGACTTTCACTGTGTCCCTCCATATCCTCTAAACTAGCAAATATGTAGGGATCATGAATGTGAACCAGTCATGAATGCGTAACTCAAGGTTGTGCGTTCGTAACTGTCTAGTGAATTCTGGCTGGAGTGTTTAAGAGCACTTCTTTTTTTTCTCCTATTTGCCCTGCTAGGAAGAAAGTACAGTTATTTTATATGTTGTTTTCGCATTCCAGCAAGGTTAATTGCTGGGGAGGGGGTATTTAAAGTGGCAAAACACCGGAGGAAGCATAGTCTACTAGTGTGTTCAGAATACAACACAGAATACAACTGATCCTGTATAATGAGCAGTTTAACTGTGTTATATTATCAGTTCTTTGAGACAGCTGAATAACATTTTGCCAAGTGAAATGCTTGGTGATTTCCAACAGGCATGTGTTTACATAAAGCTGCCATTTCTTCTCTGGTTCATTTACAGATGTATTATGGGATTTGTTAGCAAAGAGAAGGAGCGAAGTTTGCTTAAGGACAAGATGCCAGGGACATTTTTATTGAGATTCAGTGAAAGCAACTTAGGAGGGATTACCTTTACATGGGTTTCCCGGTCAGAAAACGGTAAGTACTGCATTTTAAGAGTACGAAACACTTCACTCTATCCCTCAATGAACAGAAGCATCAGTATGGAACTTGGATGTCAAAAGGGAATTGTGCACACTTGTGACCTTTCCACACACATACCCTTTTTATACATGCTGAATTGCCAGTGCCAAACTACTTTTTCAACTTGCAGTGTTCCCAGTGTCATTAATTCTTGTGATAGGGCTTACTTTTTTTCTCTCAAACTGGTATGGCAGTTTCCCAATCTGATAAGGCTAGGCTGCTGTGACACTCAGGATAGCCACACACCCCAGAATGCCATTACAGTCCTTTTTCATTATTGGAAGTAAACATACAGAATAAATATTACTGTTGACTGTTGCATTTTGTTGTCATAGTTCTCTATTAAAAAACAAAACAAAGAGATTGTGTTTGTGTTACCACAGAGCCTTCAGCATCAACTTCCACACCAGCAACAACATTTTATTCCCACTAGATGATGTTTTTTTTAAAAAAAAAAATCTGGATACAGCACACCTAAAACAACAATCTGAAGAGATTGCATGGTTCTATACTTGCAGTTTGTACTGTGTTCCTTGGCCTTTCCTCCCATTCATTCCCTAGCCCTGTTTAAATTATGACAATGGATGAAACATCAGAGGAGGAGAAAGGAAAACAAAGGAGAAGAAGAACAGAAGAAGCAATGGGCTTCCTGGAAAAAGCATTAATAGAACAAATCTGGATGCTCGAAATATAGGCGCATGTCATTGTGGTCCCCAAACAATGTATTGTTTTGTTTGTGGTATTTCCAGGCTGGAACTTTCTTGATCAGTTATGCTTGCATAATGCCTGGTTACACAAGCATAACTAATTTTTTGGACATTGTGCATGAGATATCCACTATTTCCTTGTGCAACACTTTCCTCCAGCTGTGCAACTTCATCCCCAACCCAGATGTCCACTGATTGGCCTTAACTTCCTTGTACCATTGCCTAGGTGGCTGCCATTGTTAGCCCTCTTCCAGTGTAAATACACTGCCACCAGACTTCCAGTATATGTATGCTGGCAGAGCTTTACCCTTAGCCTGTAAGTCAAAGAGGTAGAAGGTAGAATCACAAAGCTGGAAGAGACCAGAAGGGCCATGCAGTCCAACTTCCTTTTATATTTTTATAACAACTATGGATATAAAAGAAGTACAGTTGTACCTGATATAGATCTCTTCTAGACCAGATACTGCACAGTAATCTTCTATGTAGCAAATTTTGGAGGGTCCTTTAGCTGTTAAAGAAAACTATGGATCCATGGCACATTCTTAATAGGACAGCATTTGTACACTGAACATTCATTTTTTAAAAAAAGAAAGCTGTGATTTCCCTCCCATTTTTTTCTTAAATCCTGCAAAAGATTATCTGTCTTCTTATTGATACTTGTGCTCTCTCCACAGGGGAAGTGACTTTCCATTCTGTCGAACCATATAACAAGGGTCGTTTAACAGCACTGCCATTTGCCGACATTTTACGAGATTACAAAGTTATTATGGCAGACAATGTTCCTGAAAACCCACTGAAATATCTTTATCCAGATATCCCCAAAGACACAGCCTTTGGGAGGCATTACAGCTCTCAGCCCAGTGAAGGTTGGATATTGTTGTCAATACCTTCCCTTGTTAAGATTTCCTTCCCACAGTGTTACATTTGAAAGGAAGCAATGTTAATCTAAAAAATGGGGTGCTTTCTTTTCATTAATAAAATCGTGTATGACCCATCCAGATATTATCACTGCACATTGTAGCATCCACAGCAGTATGATTTCAAAAATAAACATGTATTTTAAAACCAGCAGAGAAGGAAAAACAGGAATTATTTTGGAAAAACAATTCAGCAATCAATTGAAATGAAAGCATTTTCATCTGGCACTAGAAGAATGAGGGAGCAGGGCAGATCTCAGGCCAGACTGTCTGGATGTACTGCCAACCAGATTTCTGTCATTAGGAAAACACAGTGAAGATCATCTCTCAATAAACTGAATGAACGGATGGGAGAGACAATGTTTTAGATCAGTGCTGGAGAACATGTGTCCCTCCTGACAATGTTGTACTATAGTTTTCATCAGCCATAGTCAGCATACAAAGGATGGTGCAAATGGTGGTCAGCAACATCTGGAAGGCCACAGACGCTTTAGGTACCCTGAGACTAAACTGCTTAGAAGATGAGGGGCATTATTATACCAGTAGTAGCTTATATTCCAATGAAAGCAGATAAAGATACACAATATATGCAGATGAATATATACAATAATGATGCTGTATCTTTGTGTATACAGCACAATATCTTGTGTATCCAGCACAATCTTATGCCTGCCCTCAAATGTCCAATTGAAGTCAATTGAATTCTCAGGAAAGTTGGTATATCATTTTACCCCCAATTCCTACCCCCCAAAAAATTATGTATATGTTTAGCAGGTATAGAAAGATAAAAGGGGGAGGGGATAACAAAACGAACGAACTACCCATGTGCAAATGTATATAACAGCTTCTTGTATATAGTGTATACATGTGTATATGTGTATGTATATAACAGCTTCTCATAGTATTTTTCTTTAAGGTAGCCCATAGAAGTGGCAGATTTGAGGGTAGGGAAAATGGTGGTATACTACCTTCCTCACATTTGGGAAGAAAATAGTGGGGTGAATAGGTGGGCGGGCTGTAGTATCTTTTGAAGGAGTAAAAGGTCAACAGAGAAAGGTTTAAATATTGCTTTCTATTCTTCTGTTCTGTTGAAAAACAGAAGAGAGAAAGAAAAAAAGAATGGAATGGAAAAGAAAGGGCAGAAGTTACAGTCCCAGAACGTAGTCTATCGCTTAGACCAGTGATTCTCAACCTGTGGATCCCCAGATGTTTGTGGACTTGAGCTCCCAGAAGCCCTGAGCATTGACCATAGTGGCTGGGGCTTCTGGGAGCTGAAGTCCATGAACATCTGGGGACCCACAGGTTGAGAACCACTGGCTTAGACAAAAGTTTGGGTTTCATTACATGTCATGTGTAGTTTGCTCCCAAGATGAATTTTCAAACACATGACTCACTTCCCTTAAGTAACAAAAGTTAAACAAATCTGTTATTAGTGAATGGTCAGAAAGGATGTGAAAATCTCTTAAAATTATAGAAAAAACAGCATGAGATGGAAGAAAAAAGTTTAATAAGTTTAGGGTAAAATGTATCGAGCTGTGATTCCAAATATGGAGAATGTTGCATAATAAATTGATTAACTGAATACAACGTTGTTCACTTGGACCATTAACTGGATAGTTTTACCCTGATCCTGAGATCTCTTCCTCAGTACAACAGTGGTGGGAACACTGTAGATACAACACATGGCTGTTCTGTATAGAGTTCCACTGTGTGTAGAACAAAAGAACATAGGAGAACAGGAAGCTGTTTCTATAAAATCAAAACTGCTGCTGATCTAGCCCAGGACTGTCTACACTGAATGACAGTTGCTCTTTAGGGTCTTAAGTAGAGATTGTTGACATCACATTGTAAGCTGATCCTTCTGAAAAATGGGAATACCAAGCACTGAATTTGGAAACCTTTTCATTTAAAGCAAAGGTTCCTCTTCACAGTTTTTACTGCCTACTGTCTTCCGTGAAGCTCAGATTCATGTGCACCATGAAGTGGCATCCCATTGCATATTGAAAACCACTGAGTGGATCTAGTTCTCATTATAGATTTAATGTTCCTAATGTCCAATTTTGTTCAACTTTTAGTGCCAAGACCTACAGAAGGAGGAACCAAAGGCTACGTCCCCTCTGTATTTATTCCAGTCTCCAAAATGTGAGTAGTCATCATTTACTGATCTTTGTGTGGAAAGTCTGGCAAATCAGTGCTCTGGGAAGCTTGTTGTTTTTGAATGAGGTGAAATTCCTTGCTCTGCTGTGTTTCAGCATCTACTGCTTGTAAGAGCCAAAGCTCCCTCAAGCTCAACTGACAAGGCAAATCCACTATTTGGAAATTAATACTTTTACTATTTATATTGTTTGAAATAGGCATTACAAAGGACTGAGCTTCATCATGCAATATGTGAAGTAATAATGAAGAAAATGCTCACATGCCTCTCCCTTACTACTGTACAGCTCCAATCCACTCTGAACATCTAGGACTGGGGGAGGAGTTTTTAGGCCAGACTGTGTGGCTTTATAGCATGGGTGAGGATTGTGTGGGCTGTTTGTCTCCTCCCATCCGGTTGGATGCTCCCACCCAGGTCGTCACTTCTGCCACCAATGCGACCAGAGTTTTTGCTGCCATCCCAGAAATTCTGTTAGGAGGCTTAGTGCATTGGAAGTGCCCAACTTGTTTCCTGGAAATGCTGTTGAGAGACAAGGCTTGTGCTTCTTCTATGCAAAGACCTTAGAAGTTAAAAGTTGCAAGCCCGTTGTTACCTGTAGCTAGTTACTATTTGCGTTAATAAAGTTACATTTGGATAAGTAAGAGCAAATTCATAACAAATTCCAATTTCTAAGTATTTTCAACTTTAGAAATTTTTCAACTTTTATGCTATTCCTTTATCAGTTCCAAGAGAATTCTCTCTAAATATGTGACAGATAATTGTGGAAAAGTAAAAAGGAATTATAGGGCTATGATTGTGCAGTGTGAATGGGCCCCTAGTATGAATAAACTACTTGGGAAGCCTTTTGGTCATGACAGACGTTACAACAGTGTCTCATTCTCTTATTATTAAATAACATGCTGCATCACAGGATTTTCTGCCATGTATGATTCATTAAGGATATCATTTTTGTCTGTTTGTTCTTAAGTCTGAATGATTCAACAGACCCACCTTCACCATCAGATCTTCTCCCCATGTCTCCCAGTGTCTATGCTGTTTTGAGAGAACACCTAAGTCCTACTGTAATGGAAACTGCTGTACGTTAACAGGTTATTTTTTTAACTTACAACCTAATGCTAAGCAAACAAGGGACTCGTGTGGGAAAAGTAAGCAAACCGCTGCTAGACGCTGCCTGAATCACGGAACATTAAAACTGGGTTCTTCTTCGTGGTCTCTGTGCCTCATACATTAGGAGCTTTCGCGCCTGCGCGGTAGCGTTCGGAAGATTCTAGAGCTCGTTAGCTTTGGCGGGAACCCCTCCCCCACGCCGGTACTGCGCATGCTCCTCCCGCCGACTAACGGTCTCTCCTCAGTTCTTTCTTGTCCACCTCAGCGTGCAGAAGGTTCTGCTTGTTGGCTTGCTTTTCGATTCTGCTTTTTGGTGTTTTCGACTTCGGATTTGGCTTTTGACTACCCCTCATGGATTTCGGACTTGGTTTTGGTACTTTCTCGATCGGTTTGACCTGTTTTCTGGCTTTGACGACGATTTCGGATCTCGGACTGTGTTTGGCGTTCTCGGACTCTTGTTTTCCTGCCTTGCCTCCGGTTTATGTCGGCTCTCTTCAAATGCTGCGCCTCCTGTGGAAGGAAGGTCGCTCTCTCTGACCAACACTCTAAGTGCCTGATTTGTTTGGGTGAGGGGCACAACGTTCAGGCCTGCCCCATTTGCAGAGAGTTCACACATCAGACTCTCCGCAACAGGTCGGCAAGGCTTAAATCCCACTGTTGGGAGGAGTCTCTTCGTGCTCGAGGCCCTGAGACGATGGCCAAGAAACACCCGTCCTCTTCTTCTTCTTCGGCAGCAGCGGAGGCTGCCATGCCCTCGACCTCGTCGGTATCGGTACCGGGCTCGGTACCAATAATGAAGTTGCCCAGGATACCGAAGATCTCGGCAACTCGGGCACGTGAGGACCCTGCGGGCTCACAGGCCTCAACCTCCTCCTCCAGGCCGCTGACCGCAGCTCAGAAGAAGCGCCCAGCCACCGAGGGCCCAGGGGAGAAGGGTAAGAAGAAGAAAAGGAGAAACGGCGCTCTCCACCGACGGTGGTGCGACCCCCGACTCCGCCACCCACCCAGCCCGCCGAGGACCCTCTGCTGATGGAGCTCCCCGTGGAAGAGGAGCCTCCGGAAGAGGACGAAGTCCTCAAGGTGTCGGATGAGGAGCAGGTCGTGCAGGCCTCGCCTCCTCAACCGCCCGAGCTGATCGCGGAGATCACTCCGCCGAGTCGCCGTCCACCCTCGGCAGAACGCCGAGAGGAGGCTGTGGTTAGACAGCGCCCGGCCTCTCGACGCGACGAGTCCCGCTCGCCGGAGCAGCAGGCCAGGCCTCCATCCCTGCGATATCGGGAGATGCGCCTGGAGAGGCGTCGCTCGGGCGAGAGCGCATATTCTCCTGCCTACCTCGGAAGGTACGCCCAGGAGCAGGTGTGGCACGAGCCGGCCGGCTCTTACTATTCGTACTCGCCGTCCTACAGGGACCAGTACCACCCAGACCCAAGGTACTGGTCGCCTCGTCGCCGGTCTCGTTCGCCACCGCGGGAGGCTCACTACCCCCGCTATGAGAGGTCACCCCTGCGTCGCTCGCCGAGTCGCCGTCGATCCCCAGAGCCCTCACCCCGCTACAGGGCTGTCTCTCCACCGCCGCGGACGACAGCTACAGCTACCCGACCAACGCCACAGTCCACCGTGGCCCAGCCGGCGGTAGCGGCGACTTCCACCACGCAGGTGGCACACCGTCCGAGGCCCGCGGTCATGCCCCTGCAGGTGACTCCGATACCGGTCACGAGATCGGCCGTATCGGTACCGACACAACCTGCAGCTCCGGCTGTTACCCTGGCAACTCCGGCCCCTGGGCCGGCCGAGGAGAAGGAGGCAGAGAGGTCGCCATCACCATCTGGTGACTCCTACGACTCGGACTCTGATTCTGCTGAGTCCACCCCTTCTTCTCATGAATCCCCACCGCTGGGGTTCGGAGAGCCAGGCCTGGAGTCTGCGCTGGAGGATGTCCGCCAGTTTTCGGTGATCCTCCTCCGGATGGCCACAGCCCTTGGCCTGAAGGTGACCGAATCTGCTCCCCAAGCCCAGGACCCCGTCTTCCAGTACTTGGAAGCCCGCCCACCGTCGACTGCACCGCTGCCATTCCTGCCTACCTTGCTGGATGCGATGAAGCAGCCGTGGGCGAAGCCGGCGTCAGCACAGCCTATCCCTCATAGGCTGGAACATCTGTACAGGACACAGAAAGAGAACGCGGAGTTCCTCTTTCACCACCCTGTACCGAACTCTATTGTGGTCAAGTCGGCACAGACGAAGGGAGGCAATCGAGCACATACCACCCCCCCCGGACCGTGAAGGACGGAAGCTCGATGCCTTCGGCCGAAGGTTCTACTCGGCATCGTCCCTGGTGGTCAGGACGGTGAACACGATGGCATGCCTCGCGGCATACCATCGGAACCTGTTTGACCGACTCGCACCGCTCCTTGCTGACTTGCCGGAGGAGTCACGCGCCTCAGCCACACAGATCTTCGGTGAGGCCGTTGCGGTGGCTACACAGCAGATCGCCACCTCGAGGCACGCCGTGGAGGCTACCTCGAGGGTGATGGTCGGTGCCGTAGCCCTCCGACGCCATGCGTGGCTCCGGTCCTGTGGGCTCCAGGAGGACAGCCGTCGGCGTATTGAAGACCTGCCGTTCGACGGCGAAGGGCTCTTCCACACCTCCACCGACAAGGCTATGGATCACCTCGTCAAGGCCCGGCTGACAGCGAAGAAGATGGGCATAAATCAGCCTGCCCCGACTCGCTGCTCTTTCCAGCCGAGGCCTATGTGGAGAAGGTCCTCCTCTTCATCGGCGTACCAGCCGCGGTCTCTGCGGTCGACCGCGTCGAGGCCGTCGACCCCTCTTCGGCTTCCAGGAGGGTTCCCAGACGACGCCCATCTTCGTCGTCCAAGAAGTCGTCCTCGGAAACGAAGTCCCGGTTTTGACGGCCTTCGCAGGACTCCACCCGTGCCATCCTTCGCCCTTCCAGTAGAACTGTTCCACCACCCGAGCCTGGCCAGGCACCTCGACTGCTGGCGGGAGATCACTGCAGACTCCTGGGTACTTACCATTGTCCGCCTGGGGTACGCCATCGAGTTCCAGGCTATTCCGCCACGGGGTGTCTACTATCCACCCCGACCAGCTCGGCTCTACTGGAAGAGGTCCAGTCCCTCCTCGAGAAGGGAGCGATCGAGAGGCTCCCGCCTTCAGCCAAGACCACCGGCTTCTACTCGAGGTACTTCACGGTGCCAAAGGCGGACGGATCCCTGCGGCCCATCCTAGACCTCCGAGGGGTGAACGAATACATCCGCCCCAAGAGGTTCAAGATGGTCACGCTGCCGTCGATCCTCCCCTTCCTCCGCCGAGGGGACTGGTTTGCGTCCATAGACCTCAAAGACGCCTATTTCCACATCTCGATCCGCCCGCAGCACAGGAGATACCTTCGGTTCGCGATCGACGGCACCAGCTACCAGTACCGGGTGCTGCCGTTCGGGCTTTCCACCGCACCGAGGGTGTTCACCAGGTGCATGGCTCTGGTCGTGTCCTTCCTGCGGACGAAAGGCATCTCCGTCTACCCTTACCTGGACGATTGGCTATTGGTGGCGTCCTGCAAACAGAAACTGTACAGGGACATTCATCGGACTTTGTCCCTTCTCACTCGGCTCGGACTCAGGGTCAACCCCAAGAAGTCCCATCTCGAGCCCACCCGGGTTCTCAACTTCATCAGGGCGACCCTCGACTCGGTATCAGCGAGGGCCTTCCTCCCAGACGAGAGGGCGTGGACGCTTCATCGTGCGGCGTCCGCTGCCTTCGAGGCCTCGACGGTGTCATCGAGGAGGGTCCAACAGCTCCTCGGCTACATGGCCTCGACCACCGCCGTAACCTACCTCTCCAGGTTACGCGCCCGGCCGCTCCAGCACTGGTTCGTCAGGGCCTTCGATCCACTCAGGGATGACCAGCGCCGCCGATACCACCTGCCACAACAGGTACGCCGATCCCTCCTGTGGTGGCAGTCGTACAGGAACTTGCTGTCAGGCATGCCGTTCCGCGAACCCAGGCCGTCGGTCACGATAACGACGGATGCCTCGCTCTTCGGCTGGGGAGCGCACACCGGGGATCTCCGGGTCCGAGGCTAGTGGATGGACGACGAGTTGTTCCTCCACATCAACTCTCTCGAACTGTTGGCGATCCACAAGGCCCTGAGAGCATTCCGACACCTGGTCACGGACCACACGGTGTTGATCCTCACCGACAACACGACGGCGGTCTGCTACGTGAACAGGCAAGGGGGGCGCACTCCACCACGCTGCTGGGCATCGCACTCGAACTTTGGAACTGGTACGTCCCGCTCCAGATACACCCTGTGGCGGTTCACCTGGCGGGGCAGGAGAACACCACGGCGGATGCCCTCAGCAGGGACACCACTTCCCATCACGAGTGGTCCCTGTCCGACGAGGCCTTCCGGATGCTTCGGGACCGATGGGGCGAGCCGACCATCGACCTCTTCGCGACCAGCCAGAACGCGAAGTGCTGCCTGTTCTGTTCGAGGGCCGGCCACGACCGCCGCTCCATCGGCAACGCCTTCCAGTTTCCGTGGGACGAAGGGCTGATCTACGCCTTCCCTCCGTTCCCGCTCCTGGGCCGCGTGAGCGCGAAGATCATCGCGGACCAGGCGGACACGATCCTGGTGGCGCTGTACTGGCCGAGGCAGCACTGGTTCGGACCCCTGATCGAGGCCGCCCGGGGCAGGACTCTCAGGTTTCCAATGGTACCGGACCTGCTGTCCCACTCCAACGGACTGGTGTTGCACCCGGACCTGCCGGTGTTGGCCCTCCATGCCTGGAGGATGTCGCCCTAGACGACCCAGCCATCGGGAACGTCTTGACCGCGGCCAGGAAAGAGTCCACGCGAAGGAACTACCACTATAAGTGGCAGCGCTTCGTGGCCTTCGCCGAGGAACGTCGAGAGCCGGTATCGCCTGTCACCCTGCGTACCGTGCTCCACTTCCTCCTCCATCTCCGGCAACAGGGCCTGGCCTTCCCATCGCTCAAGGTCTACCTCGCCGCAATCGTGGCATACCAACCGCCACGATCCCTGTCGGCCGCTCTCTTCAGGGACGGTACCGTCAAGCAGTTCCTGAAGGGCCTGCAGCACCTCTACCCGCCGGTATCGCCGCCGCTACCACCGTGGTCGCTGTCATTGGTGCTGTCCCAGCTGACGAGGCCGCCTTTCGAGCCCATGGCTACGACGGACGACAGGCTGCTCGCGATGAAGACCACGTTCCTAGTGGCCGTCACCTCTGCCAGGCGGGCAGGAGAGTTGACGGCGCTACGGTGCGATGAACCATACTTAGTTTTTCATCATGACAAGGTGGTCCTCCGGCCTGATATTTCCTTCCTGCCGAAGGTGGTGTCCAACTTCCACCTCAGCCAGGACATCATTCTGCCGGCCTTCTACCCGGACCCAACGACACCTCTGGAGCGTTCCCTCCACTCCCTTGATGTGCGTCGGGCGCTGGCCTTCTATAAAGACAGGACTGCAGCCTACAGACAGACACCCCACCTGTTTGTCTGTTATGGCAGGCGCCGGAGAGGCCACAAAGTATCCACCCAGCGCTTCTCTAAGTGGGTGGTACAGACTGTTCAACTGGCGTACGAGCTTGCCAGGAAGCCTCCACTAGACCTGCTCCGGGCTCACTCCACCAGGGCCGTGGCGACATCTGCTGCCCTCCTGAGAGGCGTCGACCTGTCAGAACTCTGCCATGTGGCGACCTGGTCCCAGCCGTCGACCTTCGTGCGCCACTACAGGCTCGACTGCCATTCCAGGAGAGATACCCGGTTCGGACGTGCTGTGCTGTCTTCTGTGCTCTAGGATCTGGGACCTGACCCACCATCCTACTGGTAAGCTACACAGTCTCCTAATGTATGAGGCACAGAGACCACGAAGAAGAAGAACAGGTTGCTTACCTGTAACTGTGGTTCTTCGAGTGGTCATCTGTGCCCTCATACATCCCCGCCCTGCCTTCCCCTCTTTTTCAGGTCCCATCTGCTTCGGCGGACCAGAACTGAGGAGAGACCGTTAGTCGGCGGGAGGAGCATGCGCAGTACCGGCGTGGGGGAGGGGTTCCCGCCAAAGCTAACGAGCTCTAGAATCTTCCGAACGCTACCACGCAGGCGCGAAAGCTCCTAATGTATGAGGGCACAGATGACCAGTCGAAGAACCACAGTTACAGGTAAGCAACCTGTTCTTCCACTGCCATTCACAAAATAATAAGTATAGTGTTATCATCTGCTAGTAGCCACTATTAGAACCAGCATTGCTCTGAGAGTTCAACTGTGACCCTAAAGACCAGGATTCAGTTCCCCACTCAGCCATGGAAACCCACTGGATGACTTTTCACACTCTCAGCTAGAAAACCCCATGATAGGTTCACTTGAGGGTCACCATAAATTGGAAACAACTTGAAGGCACACAACAACAACAGGAGCTACTTGTTAGCTAAGGTAAATTTAGGAATATTTTTACTGGAATACAGATAGTATTGCTAAGTAATGCATCCTTACTTAGGCCATTTTCGCACGGCGTTTTGAAGCGAAAGGGCCCTTTGAGCATCGCATAAATGTGAGGAGCGGTCTGCATGATGCACTCTCATTTCCGCGATGCTCAAGGGCCTGACGCGGACCGTGCATGCACCTTTCATTTTTGGTTCAAAGCCGAAAATGCTGCGCAGTCACACATCACTCTGGGGCCCCGCGCGCACTTACCTGGTGTGCGGTGCCTCGGGATCCGGGCCAGTCGTGTGTCCTCTCCTCAGTGCAGCCTGGGAGGTCCCAGGCTGCACTGCGAACGGAAGAGGCAGGGCGCTCGCACGAGGAGGAAGGAGCTGTGGAGCCGAAGCAGCAGGGACGTGGCAGCGTTCCTTCCAAGCCTTCTCGTGCGAGAACCCAAACCCAGCAGCGCAAAAAGGTAAGGTGCGAAAAGGGCCTTAGACTTGCTTTATGTTTATCTACTCTAAAAGAATACGCTATTTTGAAGTGACAGTTGCCTTTTAAATAAGTAAACTTAAGTCAAAGTGGAGGCAAGAGAATTAAATGCTATGTGCAAAACAAAGGGCTGAGTTAGTCCCATATTTGTTTAGTCCCAGTGCTCCAACAGCTTCTTAAGGAAGAGATGAATAGCTGGTCAACAGGTTGATAAAAGTTGGTGAGAAAAATAAGAGTGAAAAAGTTAAAACCTCTTAAAATATTTAGCAGGCCATAGACCACTCGGTTTCCAGATTAAATCCTTGTTGCAGCTCTAAAGAGCTCCTCGTATAAATACACCTGTGAAATCATGTTTGCTGCCCTAAAGTTCCAGAAACTGTTCATTTAATAGCCAAGGATCCATGTCTATCAAATTATGCTTCAAGTTGCTTTGTAGTTAAGCAGCTGTCTGGGGCAACTGAATAATCTGCAGTTTTAACCAAACCTCTTCCACCTATATTTTAGTCTCTGTGACAAGCAGGTCTGTGTAATTCATAATATTGCATATTGCTCTGTCAGCCAAGGAAAAGAGCTCATCTTGCATATTGCTTCTTCTGTCAAACAAATATGACACTAGCTCCCAAAATATAGTTGGCATTAAAAAAAAAGAAGAGGAAGAAGAATTGCTCCAGTTAATTGTATAATTGTGTCTTTGGGGTTTAACACTGTAACAGCACTTTGTAGAAAATTACATTGCTGTTGGTATTGCTGTTTTTAAAATGAGGAGGAAAGGTACTTACTGCTTACTTCAGCTTTCATTTTTCACAGTGTTGCTGTTTTCATGTGTTTTTGCCATATCTGGCCATATTACATGTAAGAAGAAAAACAATGGCAAATGAACTGATATGTTCTTCTTTTCTTCTAGATGAGTTCTCCATATTCAGCTGACTGACATTCACATATTGAAGAATCTGAAGTTTCAGTGTAGATATGTTTTTAAAGAGACATACCTAAATGAATTTTTTCCGTGTTTCCCTTGTAAATATGTATATGCACTTGCACTTCTCTTCTTGGGTCTAAACATTGCTTCTTGGGATTCACATGGACCTCCAGATGTTGTTGGATTGAATCTCCCATCATTCCTCCCCATTGGCTACGCTGGCTAATGGGACCTGAAGTCCAACAATATTTGAACAGTGCCTGTCTTGGTTGAGACATAATGTTAAGACATAAGTTAGCTTTATAAGAACTAGCTGGGGCAAAATTTGGGCTCACTTGTTTTCCTACTCTCCTCCTTGAAGTTTTACCCTTGTTTGTTTGAAATAACTACAAGTGGTATAAGTCACAGTTACCTGAGTTTGGAGATAACAAGAAACAATAGATATTCAGATCTGAAAATGGAAGCATTCTGTTTCTCACCTCACACATCAAGTGGTGGTGCAGGATAGAGAGCATAAACCTGAGTCTTGTGCTTGCAGTGTTCAGCTGCACCAGGCTGAATTGGCTTAGGAGCAAGTTGTTTTCATTAAAAAAAAAAAGCAGTGGAGAGGAAGAAGGAAGAAAATAACCTAATACTGACAAGCCGAGCACAGATCTGTCGCAACAGGCCTGATAATTTGATATATACTCTCATTTACTCTGTTCAGATAGGATTTAATAGAGATTGATGGTAGAATTCAGGCAGGACTTTCAGTTTCTCTTTCTCAGGAGATTAAAGTTATATGATACACTAGACAAACTGAGTGAAGTTGTGCTCATGCAAATGGAACTAAGCTAGACAAAACAGAAGAGTTAAATAAGGCAGGTTGGAATACTGGAATAGAGGATGGAAGGACCTCTACACTTCACCACGAAGTTAAAATACCTGTCACTATACCTATTTAAATGTTATAACCTGCTCTGCTGAGTTGTAAATTAACATATTTGATCATATTTGCACTGTTGATTAAAATTTGAGCTATCTCTTGATTATTTATATAATCTTATTTTAAATAGGGTGGAGCATGCGCATGCGCACACACACACACACTATACCAGATGTAGGAGAGCATCTCCCACAAAAAATTCAGAAGATTTTCCTCCCCAGGAAAAGGCCTCTCAGGGCTTTTGCCAGGTTCCTGCTGCACATGATTTGGGCACAGTAAGGACCTTTTCCAAACTGGAGTCAGTTCAAAATCTAGGGAAAAAAACTTGGACCAAAAACAGTTTGGGTACAGACCTACTGAAATTGCCCCCCATTGTCCCTGAACAGCACCTGGAGGGAGATGGATGGGCCCCTGAGCCGGGGCTTCTGGCCTGCATTTTGCACATCCAGTTTAAATCAGTCCTCCCTGATTGAATTTTTGTCGCAGTTCACAAGCTTTCATAGAAATCATAGAAATGTAGAGTTGGAAGAGACCACACGGGCCATCCAGTCCAACCCCCTGCCATGCAGAAACACCCTCAAAGCATTCCCGACAGATGGCCATCCAGCCTCTGCTTAAAAACCTCCAAAGAAGGAGATTCCACCACACTCCGAAGCAGCATATTCCACTGCCGGACAGCCCTGACCGTCAGGAAGTTCTTCCTGAGGTTCAGGTGGAATCTCCTTTCCTGCAGCTTAAATCCATTGCTCCTTGTCCTGGTCTCTGGAGCAGCGGTAAACAAGCCCTCTCCCTCCTCTATATGGCATCCCTTCAGATATTTAAACATGGCTATCATGTCCCCTCTTAACCTTCTCTTCTGCAGACTAAACATACCCAGCTCTCTAAGTCTATCTTCATAGGGCATGGCTTCCAGGCCCCTCACCATTTTGGTCGTCCTCCTCTGGACTTGCTCCAGCTTGACCATGTCCTTCTCGAATTGGGGTGCCCAGAACTGGACACAGTATTGAAGATGAGGTCTAACCAAAGCAGAGTAGAGTGATACCAGTACCTCCCTCGATCTAGACACCATATTGATGCAGCCGAGAATTGCATTGGCTTTCATGGCTACTGCATCACACTGCTGACTCATGTTCAGCTTGTGATCTATTAAGACTCCTTGATCCCTTTCACACGTACTGCTATCCAGCCACGTGTCCCCCATCCTATATTTCTGTATTCCATTTTTTCTACCTTAAGTGTAGGACCTTGCATTTTTCTCTGTTGAATTTCATTTTGTTAGCCTTGGCCCAGCTCTCCAATCTGTCCAGGTCATTTTGAATTTTGATCCTGTCGTCTGGCGTATTAGCAACCCCTCCCAATTTGGTGTCAACTGCAAATTTGATGAGCATGCCCTCTACTCCTTCATCCAAGTCATTGATGAAGATATTGAACAGCACTGGGCCCAGGACAGAACCCTGTGGCACCCCACTAGTCACTTCTCTCCAGGATGAAAAGCAGCCGTTCATGATCACCCTTTGGGTTTGGTCGGTCAACCACTTTCTGTGATTTCTATGATTCTCCAGACACGTTTAAAACTGTTTCTTTGCAATATGAGGTTGATAACACATAAAATATTTCAATGAAAACTAACATGTAGCTTTGGCTTTCAGCTATTCACCCAAGAAGTTCTCTGAGCAACCATTTACCTGTTGTTCTTTGCAATCATATGCATGCTTACATGAGAGTAGGCCCCACTGAAACCAGTGGGATTTGCTTCTAAATATATAAGCAAATGAATAAATAAATAGCCAGCATGGAATAGTAGTCTCGAGTGTTGGTCTAGGACTCCGAGAGATCATGGTCCAAATCTTTGCTCAAACATGGAAGCCCACTGGATGGCCATGGGCAAGTCACACTCCCTCAGCCTTAGATGAAGATGATGGCAAACCTCCTGTGAATAAATTTTACCAAGAAAACCTTTTGAGAGGGTTGCTGTAAGTTAGAGTTGATATGAAGGCAATTAACAACATATAAACTTAGGTTTGCATTCTCTCATTCTAGTCAATCACCATTTTTATGAAATGCAAACTGCTGTTCATTTCACCAAAAGAAGGTGCCCATTTATGTTTTCAACAAAGCTGTGAAAATCTTTCTTTTTCGAAACCTGAAGTATATTTCTACAGCATTTCTGCCCATCAGTTTAAACTTCAGATTCTGGTACTCTAGAGAAGTGCAGGAAGCCTGGGGAGTCCAAGATGGGCAAAAACTTATAAAGTAGTATAATAGGGGTTCTTCTCATCAAACAAAAAATGACAGGTGGCCCTGCCTTGTTTTTTGTGGGGGTACCCTTTTAGTCCCACCTTCCTGATTTTGAGGTGCCCCTTGAGGAAGTCTCTTTTGGGATCCACTCTTGATCTCCCTAGGTTCTAAGAATTCAGAACCTCCCACAGGTCTGTGGGACCCCTTAGAGTCCTCTCCTGAACCCCAAATACCCCCCAAGAGGGTAGCCATCTGTTGTGCAAACATATTTTTGGATGTGTTGTGTGACCCCTTTCTGAGCTCATCCTGGCGACCTCAACCACAGGAACTGCTTTCAAGATTGTTGGAGCTTCCTCAAGTGTATGACTGTGCTTTTAATGTGGTAATAGGCAGCCACGATTATTGTGCAAATTTGTTTTTTGGGGATGGGGGTGTCATACCTCTCTTACTTGGTCTCAGCTCCTCCAGTGGAGAGGTCTAGGTTTCCAGGCCAACAGAACTCAGGAAGAAAGTCCTTCACTCTTCAGCAGTGTACTGTTGTTAAAAAGTGGTGTAAAAGCCCTAGCCATTTATTATCTTGCATCCATAGCCTCTGGGGAAAGGTCAGATGCTGAACCAACTACATAAGCAGCAGTAGGAGACGGCAAATCTTTATGCCCAGCTAACAGCACAAAGAACTAAGACAGCTTGTCCACATGGCTTTGACAGTTATACAGAAAAACATACTATTTTACAAAAAGCTATTTATCTGCATACTTCCTGATGTCTCCTATTTTCCTTCCTATTTTTTCTGTTAAACACAAATCAGACAATAATTAACCCCTGAGTGTAACTTTATGCTGAAGTAACAGCACCCCAACCTTGAGTTCTGCTGGCCTGGAAGCCAAGCCCTCTCTCCATTGGTGGTGGGGGTGGTGCTGAGACCAGCTTGGAGAGGTGCGACATGCCACCCTGAAAAACAAGTTTTCACAACAGTGATAGCTGCTGATTGTCACACTAAAACACATTAAAACCACTAAAACCACCCTCAGGGAAGCTCCAACAGGCTTGAAGTTGTTCCTACTGGTTGGGGGCTCCAGGATGAGCTCAGAGAGAGGCCACACCACACCCCAAAATTTAAGTTTGTAAAACAAAGATGGGCACCCTCTTGGGGGATTTGAGGTTCAGGAAATACTCAGAACCTGGGGAGATCTGGAGGGAATCCAAAAAGGGACTTCCTCAAGAGGCACCCAAAAGCCAGGGGACAGAACAAAAAAGAAAGAGAGATTGTAAGCGAATCCCCAAAAATTCCTTAGGAGCATTCCAAAGTCACGGAGGTGGGACTAAAAGGATACTCCACAAATAGTGAGTGGGGCCACCTTTTATTTTTTGTTTGATGAGAAGTACCCCTTCCCTATACTTAACACCTCTAGCATAGTGTAACTGTACACCAGGGTAGCTACGTTGGATCCCACAATCGTGCAGTGTTTCACTCCATCTGTCATGCAACCCTCAGTTCTTATCCCAAAATCAAAAGTAAGCAAGAGGGCTGTGCGTGTGTTTACAGACAGGTTGGACTAGGGATCATATTGATGCAACCTCTGAGAAAGCAGAACTACATTCACAACTATTTAACACCAGTATAGGATTCTAAGCCCCTCCAAAATGTACAAGCAACAAGAGCAATTAAACCTCACTTACAGACCTCTCTCCTATGTCCCTATACTCCATAAGCCAGTTCTGAAAGGTGACTCTAGCTTGTTTATGAAAGAAGGTGCCAAATTCAGTGACAGACCCCTCTACATCAGAGACCAGGCCTCTGCTCAAGACCTTCAAGGGAAACTCCCAGCCAGAAGAGGAGCACTGAGAACCCAAAGGCTGAGTTCTGCATCTCTGTAGGTTTCTGATCTGATCCATCATAAAAGAAAGCCCTACTCTCAGCCCTTTACACAAGAAAATTTGCCTTGATATCCTGTGGTTATAAACAAAAACTGCTTCTGTGGCTTACTATCTGGATCTGAACTATCTGGTTAGAGAACTGGTATGAAAGAACAGATGTTTTGAGCTGGAAAGTCCCAACTTAAAATATCCGCTGAGCTGTGAAGGACCCATGAACTTCCATTCTTCCTTAGCCAAAGCATTTTCTCTTCTCAGTGTACCCCTGTGCCATGCCATATGGAAACAACATCATTCAGGTTATCTTTGCCCCTCTTTGCCCCCTCTGTGAATAAAGGTCAGTAAATGAAACCAGTTGTTCAGGGGATGTTGCTATCTGAGGAGAGAGTGGCTGCTAATTCTTTTGCTGAAGGTTTCTGTTTTCTGTGTGTTGTTTTAATGAGAAGATGTTGGCAGTCTTTCATCTGCTATTTTGAAACAGAGAGATAAATGCTGACCTACCTTACAGGGCTTTTGTAGGAGCTGGTGATGGCATGACACATTTTGAGCACTCCTTAGTCTTTATATGCTCTTGGCTATCTGATAAATCTCTGTACTATCACTGTACTTTATTCAAGGCTGCTATTTTGAATCCTTATCATAGGATTAGGAAGATGCAAACTGATTATTTACACCAGAAATGGGAAAGGTGAAGCCCTGAAAATGTTTTTGGACTGCAGTTCCCATCACTCTGCACCACTCGCTCTGATTATTGGGGTTGATGTACAGCTCACACATTCCCCATTCCTGGTTTACACACAAGATACATAAAGATTCATCTGTCCTGCAAGGATGTAGAAGTTTCTTTTTTTTTCTCTGAAGGCAACTGTACCACTACTGTTGTGCATGATGCCAACCACATGTAGCGCATGCAGGTGCCAATGCTCCCTGCCACTGGATAAACTAGAAAACCGGGCAGAAATTAATAAAACGAAATTCAGTAGAGGCAAATGCAAAATCCTACATTTAGGCCACAAAACCCAAATGCACATATATAGGAGGACGAATACATGGCTCAGTAGTAATACCTGTGAAAAAGCCCTTGAAATTATTGTTGATGAGAACTTTAATGTGAGCCAGCAGTGTGATGCTGCAGCACAGAGGGCAAATGCTATTTTGGCCTGCATTACTAGAAGCATTTTTTCAAAGTAAAGGGAAGTAACAGTCTCACTATATTTGGCACTGATCAGGCCTCATCCAGGGTATTGTGCTCAGTTCTGGACACCACATTTTAAGAAAGATATGGACAAGTTGGAGCAGGTTCAGAGGAGCACAACAAATAGGATAAGAAGTATGGAAAATAAACCATATGAGAAAAGGTTGAAAGACCTGGGATTCTTCAGCTTGGTGAAAAGGGAGACTGACGAGTGACATTAATGCACTCTTTAAATACCTCGAGAGCTGTCACGGGAGTGGGTGCAGGCTTGTTTTCTGCTGCCCCAAAGGTCTAATTTATTCACAGTAAGAGAGGTTCAGCAATGGAACCAAATGCCTAGAGGGGTGAGAAATTCACTGGGAGGCGGCAGAATTCTTATCTGGAGCAGCAATATAGTTACACTTCCAGAGCTATCCCTATTGCAATGCAAGTATTTTTGACTGGTTTGGCCTTGAAAGAGGAAATAAGACCCATTAGCTTTACAGAACCTGCTCCTGGTAAGGGTGAAAATGGTTAGAACTGGTTTGTTCATTTGGACCAACACAGGTCTCATTGATTTTTGGATTATTCTTGGGGAAGGCAGCTATGATGAGCTCTTGGATTTCTCTCAATACATGCCTGCCCAAAGACTAAGGTCTGCTAGAAGGGCCCTTTTCTGTGTCCCAGGAGCAGAGTCCATGCCCTGTTTCTGAGCCGTGGCATCCTGACTGGGGAACGAGCTCACCTTGGAGGTCCCGATTTACTCCAAAACATCCGCGTGCATGGTTTTAACCTTTTAAACCACTTTTTAACTTGTCAAAATTAATATGTTTTAAGCCTTTCTACGTTATTTTCTTGGCACATTTTTAAAGATCTGCTGACACCGATACGATTTGTACACCACCCTGAGATCTGGTGATATGGTGATATAGTGAGATGTTAATACTTTAATAAAGGCAAATTAATAAAATTTAGCAGTGCACCACTGGCAAGAGGAAGGCAGTCTGCCCATGCTCAGAGGCTTACATTTCTTCAGCATGATTACATATTCTCCAGGCTGGCCGTTGCAAAATTTATCACTGCCAGATGCTGGTCATCACACGCAAGTACAAAATTCATCTCCCTTCTGAATTCATTGCATTCTTTCAGCCCTTCGGAACGGCTGACGCGCACGTATTACCCTCGCCCTGTAAACCTTCGTCCTCCTGCTGGTCCAAACCAGAGCAACCTCAACATCTGTGTAAATCTGATGGATGCAATGGGTTTACTCGGAGAGTTCCAGTAAGGCCATTTGCACACTAGACTGTTATAGCGCTGTGATTCCACTTGCAACATCCTATGGAATCCTGGGGTTTGCAGTTTCGGGAGGGGCCAGCCGGCCCCTCCCGAAACTGCAAACCCCGGGATTCCATAGGATGTTGCAAGTGGAATCACAGCGCTATAACAGCCTGGTGCGGAAATGGCATAAGATTCATCCACGCCATGCCTGCATTGCTCGTAAACTCTCAAAGGCAAACCCGATGGCACTCTGGCTCCGCAAAGGGCCTTTGCGACAGAAGCAGACTATAGAAAGCGACGTACTTCCGCTTCCTCCAAAAGCGAGGAGAAGAAAGACCCCCCCCCCCCGCCACCCGCGCCACGCTCTCTAACTTTCTCTTTCGCCCTCGGGCGGGCTTTCCCGGAGGAGCCCCTGTTTCTCCGAAAACACGTGGCCGGGCTGTTCCGTCGACCGCTTCCCCTCCCGCCGCTGGTGGGCCGAGCCGCCGCCGCCGCCGCCGCCCCTCCTTCCTTTTGGGCACATTTTTACTGGCAAGAGGGGGAGCGCTCTTAAGGGTCAGAAGGTGCTTTTTTGTGGTTTTTTTGAATGTTTACCGTGACCGCTGCCGCCGCTTTCGGTTTCACCGCTGGCAGAGAGGCGGTGAGAGTGGGAGGGGGGGTTGGGGACAGAACTTTGGCATCCGTGGGTAGCAAAAAAGTTTTTCTTCTTGAGAAACTGTTTCCCTCCGCAGACATCAGGGGTGGCAATCACATGGCCCTGCAGAGGTTGTTGGACTGCCACTCCCAGTATCCCCACCCCGCCTTTGGCTATGCTAGCAATGCCCCCGCTGGCCTGATTTGGCAAGGGATTTTTCTGATTTGTTCTCCTTCATCAGCCCTTTTCATCTGCTTTTAAAATGTCCCAGTTGTCTTCCTCTTTTCCCACTTTCCCCTTTTGTCCTCGCCTTACTTCAGTGGTTGCAGATGGAAAGTGGCAAAGTAGTTTGCTCTCAGACCATTTCCACACTAGACTTTTGTAGTGCTATTATTCCACTTTCAACATCCTATGGAATGCTGGGGCTTGCAAGTTTAGAACTGCAAACCCCAGGATTCCATAGGATGTTGAAAGTGGAATAATAGCACCATAACAGTCTAGTGTGGAAATGGCCTCAGTTTACTCAGCTGGGGGAGAAAAGGAGAGAAGGAGACAGAATCTTGCCCTTCCCAGCATGCTCAGGCGAAAGCAAATGGCTGCAACATCTCCCAGAACACACATACTCTTCCTCACTGACAATTTTGCCGTCTTGACTGCTCTCAGATGTGGCTCAGCGACACGTGCCCACATTCTGTGAAATGTTGGAGGGACTGGCATGATCCCACACTTCTGGCATCCATGTGTCAGGAAGTAAAAAGACAGAAGAACCAGGGAGTTCTGGTTCCCCCATCACTGCCTGTCCAGAAGTTATGAACAGTTTATCCCCAATGGCCAAACTAACACGGGTTTTAAAGGATAAGTCAGCTGAAGATTTCTTGAAATGCTGAGAACCGTTTATGAAGGGTCCAATAACTTACGGGTACGGTTTCTAGTAATTCTAGCAAGATTGCTTAATCTGTAATGATGGAATAATATTCTTTTTTCCTTTTCTCTGTCATCACAAGTTTGGTTTGGGGAGTCAGAGTCCTTTTGTGTTTTAGGAAGTTAGTATTTAGTAAGTTAATGTTTTGGTGAGTTAATGTTTAGTGTTGTTAGTCCAGTGTTTTAGTATTGTGTTTTAATTTTAGTTCATGTTAAAAATGTCTGCTTTTGTGTTAGTTTGTGTTAAAATTAATAAATCAATATATGTATATTTTAAAAAGAGGTTATGGACAGTTTTCATGCTCTAAAACAATGTCAATGGGAATGATGTGCAAAACTTTTCATTGAAATCAGACCAAATCCTATGCGAATAATCAGTATGAAGTATGTCATCCTTTGGTGGGCAGAGGTGGGGAACCATGGGGGCCTTCCAGCTCTTTTGGCCCTATCATTGCCCATACTGGGTGGGAGTTCTGGGAGGAAAAAGTCCAACACATTGAGAGGACCAAAGATTGATGTGATCCAAAATGATGAAGACGAGAGAGAAAAAGCTTCAGCTGAAGGAGGCTGCAATTATTTGTGCATTTTATTGTTATTTATCACGTTGAGCCCTTCTAGAACCCTGGTCATCCACTGCCCTGTTCAGGTCCTGCAAACTCCAGACCGTGGCTTCCCTGGCTAAGTTTATCCATCCATAATGGAGTCTGCCTCTTTCATTCTGTGTCACCTGCAAGAAAGTCCCACCGAGTTCAAGGAGGGGTCATCAAAACAGCTGTCCCAACCACTGTGCTGTACTTCCTTTTTAAGACTTCTTTGCAATTATTTAAAGCTCACCATTCTGTTTCTGAATAGGAAAGGAGGAAGGTAAACACTAAGGGGGCCCAGCGTGGTGCAGTGGTTTGAACATTGGACTACAGCTCTGGAGACCAGGGTCTGATTCCTCCCTTGGCCACAGAAACCCACTGGGTGATCTTGGACATGTCACACACTCTCAGCCCCCAGAAAACCCTGTGATAGGTTTGTCTTAGGTTCCCCGTAAGTCAGAAATTACTTCAAGAGGCACAACAACAACAACAGAGACCGAGAGAGAAGGTGTTACAAGGGGAAGTGAACTGGAGAGGTTTAGTATCCACTAGTTTTTGTGGTAACTGGATGAAAGGGCTGAGCCAATGGGACATTCTGCGTTCAGGCAATGTAGACAGAAAATGCAATGGATATGGCACATCGGTTAAATTATGTTTCACTGAAGCGTGGAATGGCCATTTTCATGTCCTTAGTGAGCCATGAAACTCACTAGGTGACCTTAGGCCAGTCTCTCTTGCCTTGACCTACCTCACAGGGTTGTTTTGAGAATAAAAATGAGGATGGGAGCCACATATGCCATTGAGTTCATTGAAGGAAATGCAGAAAGGAAAGAAAGCAACTAATTAATAGATACATAAATAATTCCTAAATTATACTTGACACTTTTATTTCAAAATGAATCATACGTTTCTCAAATTTGATCCTAGGCATGTTTTGCTATAACATAAGTTTTGAATTCTTGTGAGGCCTGTAACCTCATGTTGATCAAAATATGAGCAGGAAAAAAATATTGAGTCCATTAAAGCATCTGTCTGCTTTTCTAAACAACCAGCATGGCGTTTGAATGTTTCTGAGTATTTGAGTAGGACTCTGGCATACAGAGTTCACATGCTTGTTCAGGGCATGTCACGATCTCTCAGCCTCAGACAAAGGCAATGGAAAACCCCTTCTGAACAATTCTGGCCAGGAAAACTCCATGACAGGATAGCCTTATGGTCTCCAAAAGTTGGAAACGACTTGAAGACACACAACAACATGTTTTTCTAGATGTCTGGGAAAGATACAGGATTTCTTCCTTCTGGGCTGGCAAATAGGGTCAGGACTGGAACATGGCAGACAGGGGAAGTACAGGTCTCTAGGGTCAGTGGGGTGGTGAATCCTGACTTCAGGTTTTAGCTGCTGGAATGTTAAAGAAACTATCCAATGTGTTAAACCTATTTGGGTAGAGAGTTTGTCACTATAGACTGCACTTTCATAATCTGGAGTAAAATGCAGAACAGAGGCCCCCATCTCCCACAACAGCATGTGTACAACCATATGATTTTTTTTGCGTCAGCCACAGCAGCTGGACTCATTAGTCACTTGCTCAGCTTTTTATGTGGAATTTTCCAAAGGGTGGTAGGAGGTTCTAAAGATCATGGGCTTTCATTTGTAGTCCTCTTGTGTTTTCTCCTCTACTTCTTCCATCTTTTATACTTCCTATCTAAAACAATCTGGGGAGGAAGAAAGAACAGAGTAGCCTGAATGCCACTTAGTGACACACATCCAAGCAAGCTGCATACTGGAGAGAAAGAAGAGGAGCAGGACTGTTCTTTTGTCTTTGCAAAGAGCAGGCACCTTGGGCTGCTGCTCTGTATTTGACAAATGGCAGCTGTTCCTCATAGGATGCTTGAGCCAGAGCTTGAAACGCTGTTGTTATTAATTCTGGACTGCAGCTCTTCTAATCCTCCAAATGAAGGATTAACTGGGGAATTTCAGAGTCTGTAATCCAAAAGGTATCTTTCCTAGGCTGTGTCCTGAGCCAAGGCCATCCAGCTGGACTTAAAAAGAACTTTAACCTGATTTTTCCCCCTCCTCCCTCTCCATCACTTATTCCTCTCATGTCATAGTCTTAAATCTAGATAGTAAACCCAAGGGAAGGGATCATTTAGCTCTGTAAACTGGGAACTCTTTCTGTTTAATGACTTTAAATAAGTACAGTCAGCCTTCCACATTTGTAGGTTTCACTTTTGTAGATTTGATTATTCATGGATTGTTTGCTGTCACCTCTGCTGCCTTCCTAGGCCATTTTTAAGAGGGACGGCAAGCCTTGTGAGACTGAGAAACTGCAAATGAGGCTTGTAAGTCTCTATTTAAAATGGTGTGGGGCAGCAGTGGAGGTGGCAGTAAGCCCATCAGCCATCCACTTCTGGCTTGTGAAGGAACCCTGATGCCTCAAAGGAATCCATGGTGGGTTGAATATGGTGATCATACTTTTTTGTGTGTTAAATATGGTTTAGGAGGGCTTAGAGTTAGTCACAGTTTTTTTATTTTCATGGGGTCTTGTACCCCTGACCCTAGCAAATGTGGAGAGATGACTGTAAATACAAGTATTTGAAGTATTTGTTGGAAGCTGTTTGTTGGAAAGGACCCTCAATCTATTACACGTAGTGTAATGAAACTAAGAAAGAACACTGGCTTACTGGGCAGTAGCAGTATGGAGGCAAACAGAGTATGCTTTGATCGTCTGGAAAGATCTTTTAACCAGGGGTGGACATAGGGTTGCCCTAACTGTAAGGGATGTCCTCTCTTTAAGGATCAGAAAGCTTTTATTCCTCTCCTTCATGTGTGCTTCTGTTTTCAACTTAGGGTGACCCCAAGGCAGGCCTATCACAGGGTTTTCTGGGGCTGAGAATGTGTGATGTTTCTGAGGTCACCCAGTGGGTTTTCATGGCAGTGTGGAAATCGAACCTTTACGAAGATGCCAAAAATCCCATGTTTTGGGGTATGGGCTCTTCATAAAGACACAAATGTGTCTATCATATAAATTATGAATGTAGACAATGTATTAATCTTACAGAGAAACACATGGCTAAGTTAACTAAAATCAATACTGTCATTTTGTATGTAGGTAAAACACAAACTTGTTAGTAGCTGCTTCCTGATTGTTAATAAGACGTTAATTGCATCTGTCCCTTATTGCTAGTTTGAAAACTGGTAACATTAGGTGGGCGTCTCATGGCCCTCCAGATGTTGGGTGACTGTAACTGCTAGCACTCTTGGCTATACTGCTTAGGGCGGTGGTTTTCAACCTGTGGATCCCGAGATGTTTCTAGACTTCAGCTTCCAGAAGCCCTGAGCATTGACCATAGTGGCTGGGACTTCTGGGAGCTGAAGTCCACGAACATCTGGGGACCCACAGGTTGAGAACCACTGGCTTGGGGCTTATGGGGGTTGCCGTCCAACACCTGGAGGGCTGAATATACATAGCTGCACCCTTTTCTGGCGTTTAAGCCAGTGGCATTTAAAATATTGACCGTCTGCTCCCATGCATGTACCGTTGGTAGTCCCATGTTGTACCACGGCTTGCGCATTAGCCGGAAAGATTGGGTTGCAAACGACTTTAGGATCCCGTTGCCCCAGATCAGGAAATCCTCATCATGCGATCCTCTGATTAAACGTAAGGAAATTATACATCCTGGAAGGCCACAAGGAAATGCCCTTACTTGAAGAAAAAGAGAACACGGTGCCTCAGGAGCACTTCGCCACCACGACAGCAAACTAATTTTTTTACCAAACCACAGCGCGAAAGCTCTCCCCAAACACAGAAGAAGAGGAGGGAGGAGGGACAACGCTCAGGAACAGCCACCGAGAGGCGGATCGAGCCTTCTGATTGGCCGGTTGCCGGGCGCGCTTTGCTATTTCCTGGTCAGGGGTAGTTTCGTTTTCGCAGTCAAGGAAGCGGAGCGCGGTTGTTGAGTGTTCCGTTCGGCCCGATCGCAGTCGGAACTGCAAGGTGAGTGCAGAAAGTAAGCAAGCAGGAGGGCGTCCCGTAAGTCTTAGTGTTTGCGCATAGGAGAGACCCCTCCTAAGATAGTCCTGAATGGCTCACGGACCCCGAGTTTCATAACCAGGCGGCGTGGGGAGGGGAACTTAAATTTTTTAGGGCCAGATACCCGGGGTTTTTCTCGGTCTGCGGGGTCTGCAGATAATGCGCAAGACACCGGAGATCGGATCAGAAGGGGGCGAGGACAAGCTTGTAACCAGTGCCATTTCTGCACTAGACTGTTACAGCGCTATCATTCCGCCTTTAACATCCTGTGGAATCCTGGGGTTTGCAGTTTGGGGAGGAAATGGCCTAAGACCGAGGGTTACCAGGTTCAGGTTCTGGCGATCTGGTCTAGTCCTCCTGGCTGCCTCAAGAAATAAGCCCCTTATTCCGTTTGCCCCAAGAGACCCGCAGAAAGAAATCCAGCAGGGTAGTGAGGTGTTCGCCGTACATAATGAGTACACGGATCCCACTGAAAAGAGTAGAACTTAATTCTGAGTTAAACACGGAAGTTGTTGGGTTGTATCTCCTTTTCTTTCAAAGCCTTGCAGACTTCGAGATTCCACCCGTCAAGGGCAGCCTGGCTGGTGGGATTGTCTCCGCCGCCTTCAAACTGGAGAAAATGATCATAAAAATATTGTAAGATTTTGCTGGAAATTTTTTTCCCCGAGTGGAGCCTGCCTCTAGCTTGAAGATTGGCCCAGGGCAATTCTGGTACACAGTGGGTCAAGTTCAGTCCCAAGTCCAGCCTTGTACAACCCCACTTTTTTCAATAGGTGACGGGAGGGCAGTTCAGCATGTCTAGCTGTTATAATTTCTGAATATGTTGCCATTACTGTGCTTTACAAGTAAAAGAACAAAACAAAATAGCCAGTCCTGCCAAAGTGTGTACTTTTAATATTAAGTAAGTACTTTAATTCTTGCTCGCTGAAAACAATGTTGCAAAAATGTGCTTATTGTAGGGATTGCATTGTGCTTCTTACTGCTCATGACAAAATTAATGCAACTCCCTCTGAAGAGAGGGTGCAGTTTGGGATTTGCCTCAAGGATCTCCAGACTAAGACATTTTATTTATTTATTTTATATATATATATATATATATTTTGGGGGGAAAGGCTGATGCATCATGGTAGAGCTACAGTTATATATTTTCCTGGCCACCCATTTAAGATTATCTGTCCATCCCAGTCTTTCGCATATTCTTATACTTGCTCCAGAAATTTCTTTTGGCCTAGTTGCACATTTTGTAGGATGCAAAATCCAGCATTTCTTGGCACATACTTTTAATATTCATAAAGGGGGTCTTGCTTGGCCAGCAGATGGAATATTATATGGTTGAGCATTCTGGTAAAGGCAAAAACTACTTTGTTTTCAAAAAAGTAGCCATGTTAGCCTGTTGCAGCGTAAAAAGGAGGAGGAGGAGAAGGGGAAAAAAGGGAGTATAGCAAAACCTTTAAGACCAATTGATTTTTGTTTTAGCATGAGCTTTTATGTGTATCTGTGAAAATACCCTCTATACGCTAAAATAAAAATTAGTTGTGCTTAAAAGTGCTTCTGTATTCCTCCCTCATCTTCTCATTCTCTTTCTCCTTTTTTGTTGTTAACACGCTTTCAAGCTGAGTCTGGCTTAGGCTAACCTTATGATAGAGTTTTCTTGGCCAGATTTATTCAAGGGAGTTTTGCTACTGCCTTCCTTTGAATGTAGTCTACTACTAGTTTATATTCTCTGCCATTAAAAAAAACAAACAAACTAGCATGCTGTGTTTCCATGTGGAGCACAGAGGAAAGCTCAACTCCACAGTCTGTGTAGGATAGCTCAGTTTCTTTGAAAAAACAGTAGCTGTCAAGCAGGCTGGGGAAAGAAGAAGGGAACTTCATTACCTTCTTCACTAACCAGCGTCCCTTCTTTATCAGTCAACTGGTTTACTCTCCTGGATGAAACTCCTCACTGAACAAATTTCCAAATACAAGGTTTGAGCAGACACAGTTCTCAAGGCTGTGCGGGAGTTGAAATTCTTAGTTAATTTTTTTTAATGTGTCTTTTTAAAAAAAAATCTAATTTCAGTAGAATGTTTTTTGACAACGTAGTTCTATAAGAGTTTGAGCCCTCCTTTCCCTTGATATTTTTGATTTGCCAATAGAGTAAATATAGTAAATCTTTAACTTGCTGTTTAGTTGACTGTGGCTGTTCATTGTGTCCTTCAAATGGCAGGCTTAGCTGTCACTGCTTAACTGCGATTCTGAGCCCTTCTTTTCATCGGTAATTGTAACAGTAGTTTAACTTCTTAGCCATGTTGGTGTGTTGCAGCAAAAACAGTAAACAGTCCTGTGGTAGCTTTGGGGACCAACTGATAAATTGGAATACCAGCGTTTGCTCTCAGACCAGAGCGTGGCTGCATTTGGAAGAAATACTAAGCCATGATTTAGCATGAACAAGAATGAACTTGTGCCAGTTTTGGACTTGTGTCGTACCCCTCATTCTCCTTTTCTTCTGGTGCAACCAGAAAGCCTGAAAAACTGTTTTTCGTTAATCATAGTTTAGTGTGCTTCTTGAATCCTGAAACTGTGGTTCATCTTAACTGTGGTCGGTTAAAACAATACCAGCCTCGTAAAATTTGATTTGGAGTTGATTTGTTTTAAACAACCATA
This sequence comes from Iguana delicatissima, assembly GCA_948472985.1. Taxonomy (NCBI): domain Eukaryota; kingdom Metazoa; phylum Chordata; class Lepidosauria; order Squamata; family Iguanidae; genus Iguana; species Iguana delicatissima. The sequence continues at coordinate 105,650 of CAOKZL010002133.1, forward strand.
GTTTAAAGTGAATCACAGTTCAGCTGGGTTTTCTTCCTTGCAGCACCACCAGAAGGGAAGGGGGGAAACTCGTAAGCCTGAGGTTAGCACAACCCCATTTTGGCATCCAAATCAGGTAATTTTTGAGAACAAGTTCTGGCAGGTGGTAATGAATTTTCTTTTATGGATGTCAGTAACAAATTAGCTATAGTTAACCAAAAGGAAGGGGAAAGTGTGTGTATTTTTGGGATGTGGGCGGTGTTGTGTGCTCCTAAAGAGCATGGCATCTCACTGGGGCCAGATATTTTACTGGGGATATGGTAGAGTGTAGGGTGAGCAATCTCCCTACAAATGAGTGTGTTTTGATTCCACAGGATGAGTCAGTGGTATAAACTACAGCAGCTGGATTCCAAATTCTTGGAACAAGTACACCAGCTCTACGATGATAGCTTTCCAATGGAGATCAGACAATATCTGGCACAGTGGCTAGAAGGCCAAGACTGGTAAGAGGGTAACTTGTGAAAGATGTGAAAGGCTGTAGTCCGAAGTAAGGGTATAAGCACGTCCTATTGTTCTCACAGTTAAATTGCTCTTGTTTAGTTAGGGAAATCAGACTTTTTAAAGAACTTTGCCTGGTTTTGTGGGGCATTGAGTCCAACTCTCTGCTAACTGTGGGATCTTCGCTAAAGCATCCTCAGCAGGTAGCTGTACAGCCTCTTTTTGAAGAATGAGACCCCGCAACTTGCTAGGAAGTAAAAATCATTGAAATACATGCCTTTCTGTAGGTAAATATGTTTATTACCTGACAAATGCCCGCCTGGCAACCAATTTAAGATAAAATACTGAGATGTAAGGAAAGTGAAAGCAGCATTCTGGGTCTCGCTGTGTCCTCAAAGAAACCTATACCATCCTGAAAATTGGGGTGGGAATCATGCAGCCTTCTAAATGGTGCTCAATTGGCCAGGCTGCTGGGAGTTGCAGTCCAACAAATCTTGGTGTCTCTCCACTTGTTTTGTGCCTTCAAGTCATTTCTGACTTAGGGTGACCCTGAGGTGAAACTGCCATGGGGTTTTCTGGGGCTGAGAGTGGCCAAGGTAACCCAGTGGGTTTCTATGGCCAAGCAGGGGATCGAACGCTGGTCTCCAGAATCATAGTCCAATGCTCAAACCACTATGCCATGCTGACTCTCTTGTTTCCGACTGCCACCATCTGATCTAAACTTTGTTGCTACAGCATGTTTGTAGCTATTGGCTGTCCTACTTTCTGTTAGATATAGGGCAAGAATGCTATGTTAATAGATTAATTGGGTGTGTGCGCATGGTCATAAGCAGAGGTTTTCTCAGTGGTGGGAAAAAACATGCCGAGTTTTGCTTCATGAACGATGGAAAGCGATAATGGAATCTTTGTGTCTAGGGACCATGCCGCCAATGATATTTCACTGGCAACCTTGCTGTTCCAGAACCTTTTGTCACAGCTAGACGACCAATACAGTCGGTTCACACAGGAGAACAACTTTCTGTTGCAGCACAACATCAGAAAAAGCAAAAGAAACCTACAGGTTTGTGTCTGTCTCTCTGTTGGTAAAGATTTATTTAATTATCTTTTTTTTTTCTTTTTCAGTATCATTATCAATATTACCAGCACTTGATATTGTTATATGAAGTTGCTTTCTGCTGTTGTTCACCGAAGAAACCAATTTCCTGGATGTTGCTGTCACTGTTATTGTTCGTTAAATTCCTTATAGCATTTTTAAGGGAAAACTCAAAATGCTGTAGAGATTTTTCTGCTTCTGCTAGAAAGCTAGAAGCTTACTGGCTTAGTATGTTGTTTCCTAGCTTTAAGGGGCATGCCGTAATAATTTTATCATGCAGAGCCTTTACAGTGTTAGAACTTAATATTTTTTCAAAGAGGTAGCTGTGTTAGTCTCTTGCAGCATAAAAAGGAGGAGGGGGCGGAATCTGACAAAAACTCAGTCTAAAATAAAAACCAATTCATCTTAACGTTTCTCCTGCATACCTTTTTTTTCTGCTTCTTCCTGATTTATATAGAAATTAATATTGTAACAACTCAACAGCAGTTATACTAATAACTCAAGGTTTTAGTAAGCTTAGTGTCCAGGTAAAGCAGTTCAGATTCTAGCTCTTGCTTCTTTCATGTGAGGATCATGCTCAGTGTTCAGAGTGTGCCAAAACAATGCATGATTTCTTGCCTAAACCTCATAGAAACAAATGGAATAAGCACTAGAACATTGAGTTGTATGCACCTGACACTGGCTGAGGAACCTTGCAATTCCAGTAAAACAATGTTGAGGCACCAGCGTCTCCCTGCTTCAACGTAGATGGACTTCATTTCCCAACAGCTCTAGACCACCATGCCAGTGATGATGGATGATGAGGATAGTAGTTCTTCAGCATGTGGGGGGCCACGGAGCTCCTCAGTCTTTTTTTTTTAAATGAAAAGACGGTCTGAGAAACCTGAAATCTGTCTGATTTTAGACTATACAGTTCTGTTCTTTGCTGTTGTATCCTAGACTACTTTTGAGGAAGACCCCATGTACATGGCTATGATGATCTCCAAGTGTTTGCATGAAGAAAGGAAAATCATTGAAACTGCTCAATCAGCAGATCAGGTAACATTTTCACTGAAGTTTTAAATTTCGAGTGGCTGGGTGGGGGATGGCCTCATGTGTTGACAGTTGTCCCATGACATTCTGAGCTTATGCAGCTCTCACCTCAACCTGACATGTTTATGGTGAGAGCCTGGGAATTGAAAGCAGCCTTGTGGGCTATTGAGTCCAACTCTCTGCTAACTGTGAGATAAATAACCTTCATGTAAGCACCTTGGACTGTTGGATTCTTTGTCTGTTAGTTGGTAAATCAATTCTAGGTTTTAAATTGGAGCTTTAAAGGAGCTATCCTACATGCTGAACCCTATAATCGAAGTAGGTTCAGCTCCTCTGGTAGGTACTTCAAAGTTTGGATTAAATTCCAGAGTGTAGTTGCTGTCCCACTGTGGAAGGTTCCAGCGGCCACTGTGATAGCAGAAGGGCTGAAACAAAGCCTGCTGTGTTCGTTGGCTCCAGCAAACAGATCTTGACTTGAAGTGACTTTTCTAAGCTTCAGTTTTTCAAGGATGTGATTCTCTTGACGTATATTATTCTGTGTTTTTCCCTCCTTCCTTCCAAATTCCAGATGCAGGTGGGCAATGTGCAGAATACAGTAATGCTGTGTCGGGTGAAGGAGCTGGATGCCAAAGTGAAAGGTGTGAAAGACAGCGTCACAGTAAGTAAAATGTCCAGATGCTGGAGGTTAACTTTTTTTTGGCATCTCATGACCAAAAAGGTAGTTGGTGTTGATTCAGATGATGTGTCAGAAAGCATGGTGAAATAATACTAGAACTGTAGACTCTCTTCCTCTTTTGGCTATATTTAACCAAGAGTTGCTTATCTGAGTGCCACAGTTGGGTGTGCTTCATTTCCATGTGGCTTGTAGCTCATTTTACCAGGGGACTGGATGCCTGAAGAGAGAAGTTGCTACCAAAATTGTGACCAGAGGCAGGAGAAAGAATTGTGTATTTTAATATTAAAAGTGACAACAAAAACTCCTCTCATTCAACCACTAGCTCTTCTAGAGAAGGAAAGTTCATTTTTGCGTTACAGCTCCCAGATTCTTCCATTTTGGAGAATTCCTAAGCAATCAGCCTTTTGGGACAGAAAGTTAATAATTGCCACTAATTTTTCTTACGAATGCCTTTGAGCTGCGTTTATGGTTTTGAGGCAGTTTGAGGTTTGATGCTGTTTTTTAAAAGTGATTTGCAAAGTCTGATTTTTGATGCTATGGTTCATGATGGAGCACATGAGATTCCAGAATGGTAGCCACTGAGCAGATTCAGATATGTTTATTCCCCTGATTGCATTGGGGAGCTATGAGGTTCCCATGTAAGAGCAAAATACATACGAAAAATCCCAACAGACAGCGCGATTAGGCAGTGATATAGACTTGAGTCAATTGACTTGGATTCAAGTCAGACTCAAGTCACTTCAATGACTTGGCTTGGTAATGAATGACACACTGACTAGTCTCATCTTATGACTTGTATATTTTTAGTGGCTGACTTGCTGCTCTTGGTTCAGTAATGTAACACATTCATCTGGAAACCATACAACTTTGAACAACACTTCCAAGTCTTTTTGCCTACTGGTCGCATGATGATCTGTCTCAAGCTCAAAGTTTGGGCCATTTTTTGGAGGGGAACAGCAGATGTGTTAGGCAGCAGGCTTAAGGCTGGGTTGAGGTCTGCTTGGAAGCCTGTCCCCGCTGCATTATCAGAGGAGCTTTCTGAAACTTCCTAACAACAGAAGGCAAGACTCAACCCCAGAGTGAGGGAAAAATTCTTCCTCCTAAAGCTTTTGAAGGTTCAGTAATGGAAAGTAAGAAGGATGTTATTCTCCACTTTAGAAATTAGCTCCCAGACTTGAGACTTGACTTGAGATTTGATGTGAAAGTATCTTTCAAGGACTTGAGACTTGCAGGTAGAGACTTCAGCTTGACTTGAGACTTGGACTACAAGACTTAAATACAACACTGTGATTAGGGCAGGAGAGTGTACCTTGGGCCCTTCAGAAGTTGAGCTGTAGCTCCCAGCAGTTCGAAGACAGCATAGGCAAAGTATCTGAAGGGCCATAAATTGCTCACTCCTGAACAAGGAGCAGGGTTTAGCTCTGCAAGCTAAACCATGATTTCGATGTATAGTTGGGGGCTGAACCAAGGTTTAGAGAAATGAAACATTGCTAATACTAACCATGGTTTAGTGGTCTTGTCTTCACTGGCCACTGACATGCTCAAATGTGTTTACCTAATTAGGTTTCATTTTTCACAGTTAAGATAATGTAAGGAGCCATGCTGACATGGTGATTAGAGTATCTGTGCTCAGCTGCAGAGTTTATTGTATAGTCTTGGCCTAGTTACCTTCTTTCAGCCTGACTTTTTTTTTTTTTTGATAGGGCTGACAGAAGGATAAAATGCAGTGGCAGGGAAAGGCTTATATACCCCCAAATTTCTTGAGAGGAATTGTGGGATAACATTCCTAAATAAATAAATAAGTCTCTGTGAATTGATTGCCACCTCTAGTGTTTTCCAGTAAATGTAGTGGAATGTCTAATACAGTTGTTGCTTTTTGTAGGAAATAGAGCAACTCATCAAAGCTCTGGAGGATGCACAGGACGAATATGACTTCAAATTCAAAACCTTGCAGGTCAGAGGTAAGGAATTTAAATTCACAGCAATTCCGATGAAATAATATCCTGCTTGTCTGAAATTGTGATTTGTGGGCAAGCTGATGTTGAGTCCAGATGGAAACGCCTGATGCATGGATGGTAACTATTTTGAAAAGGATCGGGTCCTAGTGTGAACCTTGAAATGCTGCCTATCTGTTCTCTGCTCTTGTTCATGTTTCCATAAAGAAAATGTAAAGGGTTTTCTGAGGAGTATATTTAATAAAGCACAGAAAAGTTCGTTTTTAGATTCAAAATTTGTCTAGACTTTGCAAAGCTCTGGAAATATGTGCAGAATTACTAATTCTGAAGCTAATATTGGGGGTTTGCTCCATGTTTCTTTTTATAAGGCACATATAGAACGGGACAAACTAGGTGAGAGAGAGTGGCCTTCACTTCTTTCTTTGTCTACTGATGCTCCCCCCACTGTTTTACACCATTGCTTTCTAGATAGTCTCAGAAGTCAAAAGCACGTTTGCATGTGGATGAGAATGAGATTCCTCATATTAATTAATCTTCAGCATGAATATGAGTGGTAATAGTGCTGTTAATGCACATTGTACAAGATACAGCATTACTATCAATGCTACTGTTACTGTTGTTATACAATTATATGTTATTGAGCAAAGCAGACAATTTCATGGTTTCCAGATTATGACTTCCATCAGTCCCAGTCAGCATGCCCAGTGTTCAGGGTTTATGGGAGCTGTAGTACAAAATGTCTAGAAGAGATCACGTTGCTGGCGCCTGCTGCATTTACTTGGTATGTTGGTTATTATGTATGCATTTGTATATTGAGACATTACAGTAATAGCTCTTGCTGCTGCGGAAGTGATCTACCTGTCCTTTATTTCACATCTTAAGAGAAATGATCCCTTCCAGTCATAGCCTTAATTCAAAGAATCATCATGTTGGAAGAGATCACAAAGGCCATCCAGTCCAACCCCCTGCCATGAAAGAATGCACAATCAAAGCAGACTACAGAACACTTCAAGGCAGCGTACTCCACTGTGGAACAGCTCTTACCATCAGGAAGTTCTTCTTAATATTTAGATGGAATCTCTTCTTCTGTAGTTTGAATTCATTGCTCCCTATCCTAGTTTCTGGAACAGCAGAAAACAAGCTTCTTCCATCTTCTGTATGACATCCTTTCAGATATTGAAACATTACTATCATGTAACCTCTTAACCTTCTCTTCTCCAGACTAAATCCACCCAGCTCCCTGAGCCACTCCTCATAGGGCGTGGTTTTCAGACCTTTTACTGTTTTGGTTGCCCTCCTCTGGACACGTTCCAGTTTATCAATATCTTTCTTGAATTGTGATGCCCAGAACTGGACACTGTATTCCAGGTGAGGTATGACCAAAGGAGAAAGTGGTGTAATACTTCCCTCAGTCTAGACGCTATGCTTCCTTTGACCAAGACAATATAGATGCAGCCTAGAATTGCATTGGCTTTTCTAGCTGCCACCTTACACTGTTGACTCATGTTCAGCTTGTGGTCTACTAAGACTCTCTAGATCTCTTTCACATGTTCTGTGGTCAAACCAGGTGTCACCCATCTTATATCTGTGCATTTCATCTTTTTCTGCCTAAGTGTAGTAGTACTTCACACATCTAACTGTTGAAATTCATTTTGTTAGTGTTGGTGCAGCTGTCTAATCTGTAAAGGTTATTTCGAAGTCTGATCCTGTCCTCTGGGTATTGGCTATCCCTCCAGCACTTAATGAACCTCTGCCTTCAAGGATACTGTCTTCCTCCCACACATAACTCAGTTTAAAACCCTCCTGATTAGGTTTCTGAGACTCTTAGCAAAAGCATTCATGCCAAGTACTGCGAGGTACAGCCCCTCAGTTGCCAGAAGTTCATCTTTGTGAAACCATGGACTGTGATCCAAGAAGCCAAATTGTTCCTGGTGGCATCATCTGTGGAACCAGTTGTTCATCCCCATTATTCTCTCCCTCCTTGGACTGTGTCCTTCAACTAGAAGAAGAGATGAAATGACAACGTATGCATCAAGGTCCTTCAGTTTCCTACCTAGAACCTTGTCTTCTCTTCTGTTAGGAAATGGTAATGGTCAGTGGGCTTGATGAGTCCTGTCAGCCTCTCACAGACTTTTGCCCCAAGAGGAGGACACACCTCTCAAGACATCCCATCAGGCCTTCCAACCATGGATTCTGTTCCCTTCAGCAGGGAGTCTCCTACCATCACCACACCTCTCCTGTGGGGGTTGGTTGGAGCCATTCCATGTGCTTAATCTTCCAGAGTCACCTGCATGATGTATGAGAACTGACACTGTTGCTCTTATTCCTGTTCCTCATCACTGATAAGGAGGAAAGCTTTGAATCAGTTCTGTAGCTCCAAACTCACAGCATGATCTGTGGTCCTTCTAGTTCTGTTTGTCACATTCATCCAGATGTCTGCCTCCTGTGTTTGGGAACTGACCTTCTCCTCAGAGATATCCCCTGTGTGTTCCTCATCCAGGACAGTCTGCTTCACTTTGTCCTCTGTCCTGTCCACACACCTTATATTCCCTAATATGCTGAAGAATATTTGTGTTGGGTCCATTTATTGTGGTTGCATTATACTTTCCACCGGAAGAGTGGTGGATACTTTGTAGTACTGGTAGGAGTCATGCAGCCCTCCTGATGCTTTTGGACTACACCTCCCACTCTCCACAACCAACTGGTCTGCTGGCTGGTCTGATAGTATTGTTGTCCTGACACACCTGTAGAGCACCTGCATGAGGAAGGTAGATGTAGAAAAGGTGTGTGGAATGTTTGGCTCTCCAGGTATTCAGCTACAGTTCCCAGCACCACTATTGGTAGTGGTGACGGCTAGGGCTACTGGGAGTTTCAGCTCAGCAATATCTACACAACTACATGATTCCCACCTCTACATCATGGTCATATCTATGCCCACAGTGTAATTTTTTCTGGCTACTCCTATTCTTTCTCTCTCTATATTTCTCTGTGATATATCCATCGGTACAGCCTAGGCTGAGCATATAGTTAAAAATGTACCTTCAACTGTATGTTATTACTTACCAATGACATAATGCACATTGGGGTTTATAAACCAAAACTGCTGTATTGACCAAATTATTTAAATCTTGAGAACACATCTAGTAGTCTCCCTGCTATGTTTATTAAACATTCATTTTAACTTTAAAAAAAGCCTTCACTCAACTAAAATCTCTCAGTCTAAATAATATTTTAAACATTTCATTTGTTAAAAAGTTACCTTAGGTACGAGGAGGCAAAGCAGATGAAAAGCCGAAACATTCTTCCTACCTTCTGAACTGCCTCTGTCGGGAACAGTGTGTGTGCGGGTGGGCAGGTGCTTCAGAGTTCTATCTTGGTCAGTGCTGGTTTGAGAACATAAAACATGGCCAAGATAAAAGAGTTGCACTGTTCTGCATTCAAATCTAATACACTTTAATTTTCTGGTTCATGGGATTTCTAGCACTTTCCACTCATGTGGAGTGCTTATGAATGCCTATAGCCCATGTATCCCGTTCTCCATAATCCTAATTAGAAGGGCGGCTGGGCCAGGGCTGTTGATTCCTTGGCTATTTCCACATACACTGTTACAGTGCTATTATTCCACTTTCAACCTCCTGTGGAATTCTGGGGTTTGTAGTTTCCTGAAGCCAAAGAGCTCTCTGGCTGAGAATTCTAAACTGCAAACCCCAGGATTCCATAGGTTGTTGAAAGGGGAATAACAGCACTAAAGCAGTGTAGTATGGAATTGGCCCTGGTTTTGACAGAACTTCTGCTTTTGAAGAAGATAGCAATTTGGTAAGAAGAGAGCTTCCTCTTCCCACATCCTCAGCTGCTGAGGCATGTGGTATATTTTCTCTCAAAGACCTGCATTTGTCTGAAACACTGTTTAAATGTAGAAGTGCTCAAGATACTTATTTCACTTGGTGTTGTTGCTTTGATCTGTTTTGTAGAAGGTGAAGCCAATTTTATGACCATGGATGAATGTAAAAAAGAAAAAATGCAGCTTCACACCATGTATTTGCAGCTCCACAGCATGCGACAGGTGATTCTTCAGTTTAATTATGGGGAGGCATCCTGCATTTCTGTGAATCAGAGGTGCACAACTGTGGACCTCCAGATGTGACTGGACTGCAGTTGCCAGCAGTGTTAGCTGGCATAATGAGTGGTTAGGCATTGTGGGCATTGCAAGCCACCTGTATCTGTAGAGCTGGCTGGCCCTTTGCATTGCGGTTCAATCCACTCCAGCTATAAACTGTCAGGCAGAAGCAAGAGAAAAGTCATCCCTCCCTCTCCAACAACTGAGGGAAGTGCACATGTGCTTATTTCTCCCTTCTCTCCTAATTTGAAGAACCTTGATGAGCAATTTTAAATTGCACTTTAGGGTTTTAAATATTGAGTTAAATATTGGGGGTCCACAGCAACCAAAGATATTTATAAAGTGTTTCTGATTAAGACCGTGTTCCAGAAGATTCCCATTGTAAACCACGTACATGTCTGTGGTGTTCTTCTTAGGGTTCCATATGGAGCAAATGTGCAGGGAGGTTGTAGTATTTGTTGCTGTATTTCTTGTGTGAGTGAAAGAGTAAGGGAAGAATACTCAAATGATGGTTCTGTTCTCCCAGGATATTTTCTAGTGATTTTCAGCATGAGCTGCAGTGTTTTTTCTGCATCCTCATGTGACACTGTAGGTTTATTTCCAGTCTCTTAAGAGACTTCTAGCCTTGCAAGACTGGAAATTCCCCCCAGTGTTTTTACTAGGGTTCTTGCCAGCCTTCCAAAGCTGACTTCCACTCATGGAACGACTGGCAATCTCCCAGCTCTATATGCTGCCACCCCCCCCCCCGAATTATGAATTACTTAGACAGAACAGGTGGGACTCTGCCTAATCCCTAAGCGTAAGGAACTTCCACCTCCCCCTTGCCCTGAGTGAGAGGTCCTATGTAGCGTGTGCCAACCCTGGCGTGGAAATGGAGAGAAATGGAGGTTTATAAAAGTGTTTTAATCAAGGCATGCAAATAAACAATATCACACTTGGGAGACCCCCTCTCCCAGGTACACTTAGTTACAAGAATTTACAAAACAGATATAACAGCACAGATACATTCTTAAGATCAGCCAGTCTCCAAAATAATAAACAGCCCTAACGCGGCTAACTACTTTATTCTAGTACTCACAGATGTTCTTAGAAGAAAGAAGCCAGGAGGCCAGGCATGCCTGCCTGCCTACGACTGGCATAGATCTCATCTCTGTGTGTGTCTCTCCCAGGCCACATGGCCTCTCAGAAGTTTTATTTTCCTCCTTGGAAGGATCTGGAAGCCTCTCCAAGATGCCCGCCTCTTTCCTTTTTGGTTGGTCAGTTCTCACCTTGTGACCTGTGATGCTGACCCTTTCTTTTGGTTGGTCAGCTCTCACCCTGTGACCCTTGATGTAATCCTAACATCTCATTAACCCTTGGTTTACCTGAAGAGGGAAGTATCTCCCTTTGATAAGCCTAGATAATGGGAAGCCCCATTATCACACCTCAAATGGGTTTCTTTCTTTCTTTCTTTTTAATTCTGAAGCATATGAGAACAATATGCTTCCCTTCTTTTATCCTCCTTTCTTTTTAATTTATTTTTGATACAGTGCTATAGTGCTTCAGTGAAATGGCATTTTTGCATTATGAATCTAAAAATAAACAAATATTCAGAGATAAGAAAACCATTGGATCATCTCAGCAAACCATTCCCTAATTTTAAGAACTGTGAAGAGCCCTAATGCAGATCCAAGAAATAATTTCAATCATTCCACAAGAAAAAAATGGAACGAGCAGAGGCGACAGTGGGAAAGCCCAAGGATCTATATTTTAAGAACTCACATTTCCTTAGAACAGTTTGGAAGAGCCCCTTAAAGAATGAGGCAGTTACCTATGCCATGAAATTTCAGATGTATCCCAAGTAGGCAATAATATTTAGAAAGCTTTTTTTAAAAAAATGGTCATTAATTCCTTCAGGATGTGCTACGCAAGATCACAGCTTCACTGAATATAATGGAACACACTCAGAAAGCCTTGATCCAAGAGGAACTTGTGGAATGGAAGCGGCGGCAACAGATTGCTTGTATTGGAGGCCCACCCAATGCATGTCTAGACCAGCTTCAAAACTGGTAGGTGTCCAAGCACAGTTGGGGATTTTTGCCAGGGGATTTTTGAGAGCATGAGGTCAACCTGGGTGAAACTTAATGTGGCAAGTTCCATACAGATAATTAATCTAGAGCTACTTACTGTGTATTCTGAAGAATTTTCTCCTGCCCTTTCCTCTCCAGTCAGGAATAGTCTTTCCTTCTGCAGGGTAGTCTTCATCTGTATGTTCATATTTTTGTATAGTATTCATGCTTCGGTGTTGCTGAAGAGGATTTTAATCAGTTGCATGTCATCTATGGGCTAAATCCAGTTATTGACTGTGTAGTTCTGATTGTCTTTGTGTATTCAGCTGTATGTGTTTGATTTATTTGTGTTTATTTTATGTTGCATTTTTAACCAGGAGTCTGTCTGCAATTTGTATTTTATTGCCACATGCTTTCTAAACTACCTTTAGAAAAGGGGCAGGAAGACAGGGTATATTTAAAACATTCGATTGCACTCCTTTGCTGATAAAAGGTGTGGTATGTGTATTTGGGAAGTCTTTAGATACTAAGAGAATAACAACCCCCTCATCAAAGGGAGCAGAGTCCAATAGTGGGGTGTTTTTCCTCTCAAGGCTGCATAAGAATTTGCTCACTGCTAGGCTTCAGTTCAGGCACATGTGAGATAATAAATTCTCTTTGGTGTATCAACAGTGCTGGTCACCTGTAGGTTGTTGTGGGAGAATTTTGGAAACAAAGCCCTATCTTCTAAACATGTTTGAGCCGTACAAACAATAATTAGGGATGGGACGAATCCAAAATTTTCTGAATCCCTGCAAGGTTCTGGGAATACATAAGTCTCAAGAGTCTCGAATCTTACGAATCCTTTTTTAAAAAAGGTTTAAAAAGCAAGGGAAAGAAGGATAATCTTGGGCAAGACACACACTCTCAGCCTTAGCAAAAGCCTAGGCAAAGGCAAACCTCCCTCTGAAGAAATCTGGCCAGGACAAGTGTCCTAGTTTTGCCTCTGGATCTCCCCAGATTGAAAATGACATTAAAGCGCTTTGTACACAGGCAGGAAAATGTGGATTAATCTCACATTTTCCTGCCTGTGTAAACAGGGCCACATACTAGAGAACAGAGATAATCCAGGTCAAAACTGGATTTTCTTTGCATAGCTCTTTCTGGCATCCTGGGTTTTGTGGTTTAATGATGCACCAGCAGACTTTGGCAGAGAAGGCTGTGACACCTGGTAAAATTCCAAACCCCAGAATTGTGTATGAAAGAGGTTTGCAAGGGAGCTGTGCAAAGGAATCTTTCAGCTGTAATCTCAAGAAGACTGTATCTTCCAGTCAAGTGCTGAACTTAAATATTAAATGCTCAGTTTAAATACATTAGGATACAACCCCAGATGTAATTTCTGAAATTGTTAGCAAAGGCTATTATTACTCCAAGGGAAAAACTCACCTACTTGCCATCTCCCCTTGTGTGTCTGGTCGCCAAAATTTTCAGGCATCCCAGTCTCCCAGGTTTTCAGGCGTCCTGGTCTCCAACAAACTATTTGGTTGATGGATTTGAAAGATCCGGTTTGCCTATTTTGGCACAGGGATTTGGATCTGAGGATTCTGTTGGCCCATCCCTAGCAGTAATGCTTGGCAAGTTCGCTCCTTGACAGTTTTGGCTTTCTCAGGAAAATGGTGCAGAAAGTAACCTGGCTCCTCCCTGAAATTGTTGTGCTTTCTCGCTGCTTCCCTTCCCAGAGTTCTGGTGAAGGCGTCTTATTCAGTCATGGTTGTCCCTATCAGTTTTGTCCCTCCTCTCACTTCAGTATTGAATCAATACACACAGTCCACACATGCTTGCAAACACAGGTGGTGGGCTGCATACCTTCAGCAATTTTGAAGTTACTCTTTACTCTGCTGAAAAGGGGGCAGCTGTAGGGTTGGAAAGTTTGAGAAGGAAAGTATATTTTAGAAGAGAGAGCTGAGTTCAGAAATGTTGCAAGTGAAATCCTTGGTGTTTCAGGACATAGTTGAAGGGCATTTGGTGCACCATACTTGCAGAAACTAACAAATTTAGGCATGGCAAGTGCTTGGGTGGTGACCACTTGAAAACTCTGTGTGTAGTGGCATGAATTCCGTGCCTTGACATTCACCAGGCTCAAGTGATTAAGAGAGATTTAGGTTCAAATCAGGGCAGAGCCCATGAAACTCCCTAGGTTATCTTGGGCCAGTCACACGCTGCCTCAACTTGATGACCTCACTGAGGTGGTGTGAAAGTGTCCTCCTAAATGCAGTGGTCCCTCCACTTGCATAGGGGTTCAGGTGCAGAACCCCCACAAAAGTGGGAAAACTGTGAATAACTCCCCTCTGCTACCTCTTCCATTCCCTTCTGGAACTCCTCTATTCCCATTCCCATGCAAAACTGAAGGGAATGCAGGGTGAGGGAAAGCTTACGCGAGCCTTCCTTTCCCCCGCTGGAACTCCCCCTGCCATTCCTATGCATTTTGCCCCAGCTCTGAGAGCTCACACAAGCCTTCCCTTCATTCCTTTCCATTTTGCCTCAGCACGAGTTCTCCGTTCTGGGGCAGAATGCATAGAAATGGCAAGGGAAGCTCCAGCGTTGCGGAGAGAAGGAAGACTTGTGTGAACTCCTCCCACTTTCCGTTTTGCATGGGAAGCAGAAGGAGGAAGCTCCAAAGGGGAGAAAGGAAGGGTCATGCGAGCTTTCTCCGGCACCCCTTTGCCTTCTGTTTTGCCCTGGTGTGAGTTCCTTGTGCTGGGGGAAAATGCATGGGAATGAGGATGCGAATGCTAAAATTTAACTCTTGTAATGGCAGGTTTACCACAGTGGCTGAGAGTCTTCAGCAAATTCGTCAGCAGCTTAAAAAACTGGAGGAGCTGGAGCAGAAATTTACTTATGACACAGATCCTATCCCACAACAGAAGAAAGGACTGTATGAACGGACACTGAGCCTCTTCAAGCAGCTCATTCAGAGGTAATCCATCCTCTTCTTGCTCAGAGGTTGAGGGACTAGACTTTAGTGACTAACTTTACAATGGCAAACTTGGTGAAGCAAGAATAAGGACTGGAGTGTCATTTGGAGATGGATGGTTCCATGAGCGCACATCCCTGGCTCTTCACAGAAAGCTGAGGAAATCTTTTGGCTACGTTTGCTAATTATCTTGCAAAATGTACACCTGAAGCTTATCTTCTGGTATCCCGTCCAAGCAGGAAAACCCTGAAGGAACAGCCATTGGTTTGACTAGCTTCCCTGACCTCACAGCAGCGTTAGATTACAGTTCCCAATTTCCCCAGACTGCACATCCATGGCTGTAGATAATGGCAGTTGCAGTATCAAATTGGGGAAAGCTGGGATGGACAAATGGGTGTGGTTGCATTGATAAGAACTATTTCTGTACTTTATCATATGTCTTGTTATTTATATGTTTTTTGTTCATGTGAGATTTGAGTGACACAGTAGAGCAAGTATCAGTTCAAACACACGTGAGGAGCCCCCTCCCATGTCTTGATCTGAACAATTTGTTCAAAGTTAATTGTTATGATGTGTTTTATGCATCTTTGCTCTAACCTTTGCACACATTGCTTTGTGGTAAATTTAAATTGTTATTCTTTATTCCTTATCCAGTTCCTTTGTGGTAGAAAGGCAGCCTTGCATGCCTACACATCCGCAGAGGCCCTTGGTTTTGAAGACTGGAGTGCAATTTACAGTTAAACTGAGGTATCAAACCAAACACACACACAAAAGCTTAAATGATTTTTTTGTACCTTGATTATTGTGTGGTCTTGTTTTACTTTGAAGGAACAAACCATTCAAATTCAATACTGTAAATCTAAACCAGTAACAAATAGTGTCCAACAAACACAAATCATTAAAAAAAAAAAAGAACAGACATGCAACAATATCCATCAGCAGCCTGTAAACTGAACAGCACAAAGTCTTGTCTTTCTTTTAAGACTAGCAAATGTGTTGCGCCGTGATCTTTAGTGGATTGCAGTCCAAGTGAACACCAGTAAACTGGCAGTGGGCATGTTCTGGTCAATATCACCACAGCTGATTATGGCTGTAAGACCTGTTTCTTAGGACAACATCATGAATTAGGATTGCATCCTGTTACTTACTTGAGAGCAAGCACCATTGAACTCAGTGGGACTTACTTATGAGTAGATGCACCCAGGATTTCAAGTAGTCTGTATATTGCTATTCAGATGTGATTGGCTCCTGGCTTATGGTGAAATGAATGCATGCTCCCCTGCCTTGAAAACATCATGCTGTAGCATAGGGTGTGCATGTTTTCAGGTGTTCTCTTCTCCCTCAATACAGTTATGTCACCATGACATAATATTCTATATGCAGTTTTTCCATTTTTTATTTTTCAGATTTTTTCCAGGAAAAAATTGCTTCAAAATGTGTGTTTTTTTCACTGTATATTTTTCCATTTTTTCCCCCAGACCTATTCCCTAATCCTAATCTTCACAGTAGCTGAGCACGGTGGAGTGGTGAGAACGGATTTTCCCCCAACAGTGATATTTTATGATTCGCTATCCTTGTTGTAATGCAGAGTATTTGAGGATGGCTGGGTCCTGGATGGGTGAAGAAGACCTACTAATTTTATAACTATGAAGGTTGCTTGGTGAAGATGAAAACAGCTAGGAACCAGCTAGTCAGAAAGGATCAACCCAGCTGCCTACATTTTGGGACTGTCTCAGGGACATGGGCTTTGGTCTACCATGATGAATGCTTGTGCTTCTCAAAATGAACAATTTATCTCCTCTTGATGGTAGGAAAGGTGATGTTGGGAACAAAGCTTTGTTCGGAGGCCTGAAAAATTTAAAAAGGTTCAAGTCTCATAAAGATGATTATGAAATAATTTCTTCTTGTATGTATTAATATTTCTGCTGCTTGTCTTTCCAGATTGCTGGTGAAACTACAAGAACTAAATTACAAACTGAAGGTTCAGGTTGTGTTTGACAAGTGAGTAACATCTTAAATTGAGCCATATCTCTCTCCCTACTTGCTGCAGAATCCTTTATTCCATTTCTGTTGTGTTTCCAGAGAGAAATAAAGAATATCAGGGTTGTGGTTTGCTTTTTCTGATGCAATTTTGCAGATCTGATTTAAAAAAAAAATAGTTTATATTCTGGAAGCAATTAATTTCTTAAATTTCACTGGTTTCTTGCCAATGCAAAATTGGCTTGATGGTTCCTATAGATATTTCTAGCTGTTTAAAAAGACTGTAATACAGCCATCCTGTGCATTTCTGTTCAGAGGTCTCCTCCATTGGGTTAAACAGAGAATATCCCCCACGGAAAGACATGTGTAGAATTGCAGCATTATTGTTGAATGAAATAAACTGTCTCTTTCCTCTGGTTATAGGTACAGTGGAGTAGTAATAGGTACTAACTTTTTGCATACTTGTTTTGGAGTAAACTTTATTTTATACAGTGGGAGCTTAACTCTTACTCCTCCTAGTAGTGGCATCTTGGCGTTTACTATTGTGACAGGCCCTTTATTCTCCCTCAGATTGGTATGGCAGTTCCAATCCAAAAAGGTGCCCTGTCAGTATTACTTGGCCCTGACTCCACCTTCTTATCACAGCCTTTTTGTAGCAGGGCTGGAGTTGTTCCTCAGAACCAAACAGTTTATTTAAGGTAGTGTGTTCTCTTTATTATAGTTAGTTTACATAGCTGAGACTGACCTTGCAGTTATAAAACAAACTGTAACATGTATTATACTAACAGTGGAAATAAAAGTATATTGTTAGAGTTCAGCTGTATAATAGTGCTGATACATTAACAATTTAAACTTCTGACAGACTTTGGTCATTTAATTCCTGCTTCAGACACCAATTCCCTGTGTCTTTTCCTCAGTGGATAATCACACCCGTGACCACCTTTTCTCTCTCTGGCTAGTTCTCACTGAACACTCAGACTCACACAAACTATGCCTTATATAGGATTCCATTAGCCCCTCCCACACATACCACTGGGCTGGGTTTCTTTCCCGAGGTGCTCTTCCTGTTGCCTAGCAACCAACCATCAAGTTGCACTGGCACTACAAAAAGCTAACCTCCAAAGTAACTTTGTCACAACTGTGTTGTAAATATTTGATACCTGCAGACTTGGCTGTGTAGCTGTGAATGAAATGGGAATGATGGGGGAGCATCAAGCATCCCATGAGAAAAATGGAAGGATTTCTGTCTGCAAGTGCTTGGCTTCATCTGTGACAAAGTTACTTTAAGGAATCCTCTGTTGACATTTCCAGAGTTTTCGTTTGGAACTAAAAGCAAAAAGTCTCTTTAGATTAGGTAATAGTATCTTGGTGGAGTATTTACTTCAACAATATCCAGTAAAAGTATCAATAAAATGGAGAGATGCCTGATGTGCCATAATGAGAAGATCATTTATAATCTGATCTTTTTTTGTCCTTTGCAGAGATGTCAGTGAGAAAAACACAGTGAGAGGGTATGCCAAGACCTGTTTTTTGCATGTTGTTACGTTTTTTTTAAAAAAACAAATTTTTATTCAAGGCGTTCTTGAGTTTTAAAATCGTGTACCTTGCTACAGGTTTAGAAAATTTAATATCTTGGGAACAAACACCAAAGTGATGAACATGGAGGAGTCAAATGGAAGCTTGTCAGCAGAATTTAGACATCTGGTGAGCAATATTTCTTTCTTTTTCTTTTTCTTCCTTTTTTCTTTTGAGGTGAGATTTAATTCCAGTTTATACTGGGATTTCATTCTGGGCATAATGTAACAACGTGACCTGGCTTGTCAGTGTGCCAATGGGTTCTAGTCAAGGTACAAGGGAGACAAATTACGAATCCTTTAAACTTAAGTGTCACGTCCTGCGCAGAACTTCCTTGAGTCATTGGTCTACTACCCTTTTCTGTAAATTATCTGGGGTCTTTCTCAGTCCTGATGCCTGTGAGTCAACTTAAAATCTTCTGTATATTTTATGCCAGTCATGAACTCTGCTTCTCAACTGTTCAGCAAATCTGCAAAACCTCAGCTTAGGGAAATGTTAATTTTGATTAAAGGGGAGACAGCAGCCCAAATGCTGTGAAGATTCCCATGGGAGGCAATAAAAATAAGAAATATCTCTGAGGAAGCATGTTAATGTTTCAGTTAGGGTGAAGTCCACTTGCTGGAAACAGGGTAGCTCTTGCAAGACAGTGGATTCTGGGAGTAGTGCTTCCGGTAACTTCCTGAATACTCCAGCATGGGAAACACTGTATCATGTGTTTGGCAGGAGACCGGGATAAGTAGGTGTCTGCATTTTCACAGAGCTTTTCATTCTTTTCCAGTGTGGAGGGGCTCCTGAGAATGGGGTGACACTTATTCCCCTGTTCATTTCTGATATTTCTGTTTACACTTTTCTTCTGTGAGTTCAATAGAGTTCTTGGCACCCTTCGTAATATGTTTACAGCAATCCAGTGAAGTAGGTCAGGCTGAGGGAAGTGATGTTCACACAGTGAGTTCCATGACTTCTTGGGGAGTAGGAGCTGGAGCTAGTCCTGCTCTTTACCACTAGCCCACACTAGCTCTTCCTATGTAGGAATGCAGGGATTAAAATCTTCTGATGTAGGGAATGGTGCTGTCTGTCTAAACTGTTCATGCCTTCTAGCATGAAAAAGCTGGGGAAGGTGTTAGCTGGTAAAGGCTGCTGTGCTGCCAAGAGGTCAGCCAGTCAGGAAACATCACTCTGGTGATGCAACTGACAGGTCACAGCCTAGAGGTTCAGCCAGCCCAGCTAAGCATACTGTCCTGTAAGCTTAGTCAAGTAGAGGAGGGTTTTCAGCTGTAAAAGCTGAGGTGCTGTCAGGAAGAAATCACTTGGTTGACTGAGATGATGGGTCATAGCCTGGGAGGTCAGCCAACCAGCAGATATAGCTGTGTTTGTGGGCTAATCAGAAAATGGAACATAAATGTCTTCAGGAAGTGCAACAAGCAAGGAATCCTCATTTTAAAAAAAGATGTTCTTTTTTCATTCATCACCAGCACAGAAGCCCTTCAAGAGTGTCCATTTCAGTCAAATACAAATGAAATCTCAGACAACTATGAGTTGGCTACACAACTTAAAAAGCTCAATAACTTCTATTTAGGTCGCCATATTATTTGCTGTCCTGTGAGCAAACGTTTTGTTGTTGTGTGCCTTCAACTTGTTTCCCACTTATGGCAACCCTAATGTGGTCCTATTTCTTGGCAGAATTTGTTCAGAGGAGGTTTGCCCCTGCCTTTGTCTGAGGCTGAAAAAATGTGACTTGCCCAAGATCACTCAGTGGGTTTCCATGGCTGAGCAGTGATTCAGACCCTGGTCTCCCAGTATCCTAGTCCAGCGCTCTAGCCACTACTCTTCACTGACTCCCCCTGTAAGCGTAGCCACTGCCTAAATACACTATATGGCTTGGGTCCAACCTTTCCAAAGACCGTACCTCCTAGCATGAGCTACTTAAGGGCACTTACGATACAAGCATAGTGATGGCATACTGTGATGGACTATAGGCATAAAAGTGATATACATTGTTTCCATTTTTGTTGCCTGCAATTATTTTTAAATTTTATTTTAAAGTAAAATGCTGCATGAAACAGGGACAGGACTGCTCTTCTGGGTTTCCTTAGCTAGTTCTTAATAGAGCATTATTTGTTCACACAATAGCTTTATCTCCATGTTATCCTTACTGTATTTCCCTGTGCTGTTTTGGACCACTAGCTGTTAGTGTCCATTCTAGGCCAGCCTTGTTAACAAAGTTTACTAGTTCACCAGTTTCTTCCAGGCTTCCCGCCCACACTTGCCTGTGTAAACTTCAGGCAGCTTCTACTCCCTGCTATATTTGACTAAGCTTTGCTGCCTTGTTACCTGAAAGAGACTGTTACTCATCACTGGCAAGCAAACCAATCGCTGTTTCAGGCTGGGGTCAGATTGGACTAATCTCAGTCCCAAGTCCTGATGGCAGTGTTTTGAGAGCAAAGGAGTGTCTGTATTATCTCTTTTGTAAATTCCAGGCCAAAAAGTTGATGTAGTGATAGGCAGTTGAAACCCCAAATTTGTTGGATTGAAGTTCCCATCAGGCTTAGCTGATATAGTAAATGGTAAGGGAAAGTAGGAGCTGCATTGAAAAACATATGGAAGCTCCACAGTTCCTCACAGTTGCTCATTCCTGTCCTAAGGCAGAAGGACTGTGGCCATTTCCACACTACAATGTTAAGAGTGCTTTAGTCTACTTTCAACATCCTGTGGAATTCTGGGGTTTGTAGTTTACTGACACCAAAGAACTCTCTGGCTGAGAATTCTACATGTCCCTCACTAAACTACAAACCCCAGAATTCCACAGGATGTTGAAAGTGGACTAAAGCACTCTTAACATTGTAGTGTGGAAATGGCCTGTGTCATCAATACAATTGGCATCTTAGGGTAATCTCAGTCCCTTGCAGTGGATCAGATCACTACAAAGTTTCAGACCTCCTTTGCTGACTTCTTTATGATGCAAAGAAATAAAGCTGACTTCCTTGTGGTGCAAGAAAATAATTTTTTCTTACAGTACAGAGAAATCAAAATGGGGATTCCACCAGATACAGTCTAAAAATGTTAGGTTCCAAATTTCTGGTACGAAAATCATTTTGGGGGTTGCTGCATGAGCATACCGTTCGAAATCACAGATAAAAGAGGCAAAATTCTTCCATTGGGTGTATCACTTTGTGGCCCCTTTATGAAATTTTTGCTTTAAGGAGGACTTCCAAGGCAAAGTGGGAAGCAGAAGGAGTAACTTTCCTTTGGATGTCTGTAGTCTAGATTGCCTACCTGAGTGGTAAAAAAGGAGGTGGAGGAATTCAACAATAGGAATTTCCATTCTGTTTGAGGTACAGGAAGACAGGCAGCCCCATCCACTGACCTTTTTTTGTTTGAGAAATCTTCATCTGCATGGCAGTGCCTACAGGCATGCTTTGTCAAGCAGGCATGCCTTGTCAATTATTTATTTATTCCAGAATCCTCCGGGCATCCTCCTCCTTTTATTGTTAGACACCACCGCTTGGCACTATGTCTAATAGCAGGTTGGACAACTTTTGGCTGTCTGGATGCTGTCAAAAAGAGAAATCAAGAAGCTGGTCTGCTATGCCAGGATTCTTCAAGAGATTTGCTTCATTTTACCCCTAACAATCCCTAGGTGGAGCAGCTCTTCTTTAGCCTACTGTTGAAGGCTTCACAGGACTGACACTTGCACCATTGCAGTGAAATTCCCAATCCCCCCTGCCACAGTCTTATTCTTGAACATGGTAGTTAATCTCTGAGTTGGATGCTCTCTTGAATTATAAGCTATATTTTTGTGTACATTTTTACTGTTTAGAAAAGGGATACTTCACATATAATGCACACAAATATTATGCATTGCTTCATGAGCTGGGAGACTGCTGCAGTTATGAAATGTCTCTTGTGTTTCTTACTAGTAAAAATGAGTGCCATGCTGTGGGATGAGGCCTGCTGGTGTGTGGACTGTGCTTTTGATCAGAAATGTACTGAAAAATGTGAATGCCACTTACTCTGAGATATTCTATTGTTTTACAGCAATTAAAGGAACAAAAGAATGTTGCAAGAACTAATGAGGTGAGAAGAATCAGTCCCCATGTCACTTCTCTTACTTCTATTTCTATTTTATTAGGCAACATGGCTGATCAAAATTCTGCTAATACAGTGGTTCTCAACCTGTGGGTCCCCAGATGTTTGTGGACTTCAGCTCCCAGAAGCCCCAGCCACTATGGTCAATACTCAGGGCTTCTGGGAGCTGAAGTCCAAAAACATCTGGGGACCCACAGGTTGAGAACCACTGTGCTAATAGATAGTGCTTGGGAATGTTACCCTTTGGAAAGACACCTTCCAGAACCCCTCAGCTGGTGCTAGCTGGAAGATTCTAGAAGTTGTCATCCAAAAAAGTAACATCTTCACATTCTCCTAGTGGTCCTCATCACTCTATCCACAAGAGGTTGCCTATGAGTATAGCAGGAATTTTCCTTCCTGCCCCCCGCCCCGTTCCCTAGATATCCAAAGTTTCGGGGAGGTAGGACACAGAGGTGGATGCCATCTGTGAATGGACGCCTCTAAATACCACCATCTTATTTTAACTTGATGTTGAAAACGTGAAAAGTAAACACTTGGCCCTCCACATTCACTAGGGTTGGAGACACAGGACCCTTGCGAAAGTGAACAATTTGCAAATAACAAAATTTGTGTGTCTGTGGGAAGGAGGCTGAGGCATGGGCGGGAAAAGTGATCCAGAGTCTAAATCAGGTCAGGGAAAGGAGATGTTTGGCATGGTGGTCCTGTACTTCCTCTTTCTTGCCCATCTCCTTCCTTGGGTGTATGTGGGGCATGGGTGCAGGGTTTGTGGTGCTGAGAATTTGGGCAGAAAGCCATCCTTAGCTGGCTAGGCGGAGACTGGTGGAGGAAGAGGAGGACCAGAGGTGGGTTTTTAAAGGGCTGTGCGGCCTGATTGGAGCCACCAAGAGGGAAGGTTCCCCCCAAAAAAGAAGCCCCTGAGGTGGGGGGAGGGGTAGGAGAAACTCTCAAATAATCAAATCCATGAATGTCAAACCCGCAAATGTGGAGGGCTGACTGTATATTGCTTAGTATAGTTACATAAATAATTGTATACCTACAGAAGAGGCGGAGAATCTCAGCTGCCCAAAATCATTGCCCTGTATGAAAATTATTCCAGTTGTTCTGTCTGTCAGAAAATATTGGTAATATTTAGTGGTTTCAAAATATCTGACCTTTCAGTCTTTGTAATAAAATAATGTCTGCTGTGTTCTTTCTTTGAAATGTTCTTTACAGGGGCCTCTCATAGTAACAGAAGAACTGCATTCTCTCTGTTTTGAGACCACACTGGAACAGAGTGGACTAATCATTGAACTGGAGGTAAGTGTCTTAAGGAATTGAAGAATAGAAATTCAGTATCTACTTCCAGATGAGCATTCTGAAAGGCTGTGTTCCCCAACTTTTTAAGTGTGATCTGTCACGCATTCCAGAGCAATCTGAAGAAATGACACGCTGTGTACTGCATGTAACATATATTGTAGTATCTAGAAGGCCCTCATATGCCAGAGGAAGCTGCTGTGAGGTTCTTGGAACTTTTGAGAGCTTAGGGATACAGTCATTTGATTTTACTTTTAATTTTTAAGTGGGTTTTTCAGGATTGATTGTTACCTTGCTGTGCATGGAACATCCCACATTTTGGTCTCTCGTATTAAAAACCACAGAGAGAAGGAGGGAGAGGCCCCTTTTTGCCTGAGACCCTGGAGACAGCCAAAGCCAATCAGAATAAACAGTTTTGGGCAAGGTGGACAAATGTCACAAGGCAACTTCCTGTGCTTTATATTAGTTGCTTGGAAGGAGAGATGGAAGAATTACGTCTGTGAACTACAACTCCTAGAATCCCCCCAGAGGACATGGACAATGGAATTGTAGTCCCACTTCTCCAGGGAGGGATTTAGAGAGGAGAAACATTGGATGGGGAAAGGGTACTGCAACCTCCCAAAATCTCCTGTCTGCTCCCCACCACTTTACAAAGAGGCCTTATAGGATACCATAAAATATGCTTGGAGTGCATTATACAGCACAACTCATGGTTTATTGACACTGGTTCATTGACCAGCCTGGTTCATTGACACTGAGTGGTATATGAGCATAGTTGCTTTTTAATCAGAGCCACCGCCACAGAATCCCCCCCCCCCGCATGTGCTCACTGTGTGACATTCTTGACTCATTGCCGAGTGCCAGCAGGCAGAACGCTAGTGACTCATCTTGTCATTTGTTGGAATTTGTTCCTTTTGTGTTGAAAGATGTCCTTGTTAACACCTGCATGAGGTCATTCTGTCAGTTGTTTCCTTTGCAGAAGCTATAGATAGTTGGAGGTTGAGTGTGCTAAAAGAAAAAAAATCAAAGGAACAACATGCTCATCAGAAACATTGGGCCCTTTGTTAACTGCTCAGAGGCCTAACTCCAACTCTTAGTCCCCACTAGAGGAGACCCATTGAATCACTACGATCCCATTGATTCAGTGGGACTAACAGTTAGATTTAGACTATACAGTCAAGTGTTGCCTTTGTCAGATCATACAGATTTACAGATTAAGACTTCACATTTACCTGGGGCGGGGGTTAGATATTGAAACTAAGCATTAGTTTGAGTGAATTCTGAGTGGAAGGTACTTCTGTCTCTTACCAGTCAAGGTCTTTGTGTATTGATATTTTTTTTTCTATGGAAGATGTTTCTCATTGTAGTAACAATGTATGAAGGACTGTGATACACAATGTACAGGTGACTTTCATTAATGACTGCTTCCTCCTACTTGCTTTATCTGGATTGCATCAATTTGCTGCTGTAATTCCCAGTGACAAACTGGGGAAACAAAACAATTTAAAGGAAACATTTTTTTTCCGGAGCTGTAGATTACCACTGAACTTTGGCAGCAGGTATCTGCCTTAGAACTAAAGCAAGGATACAGAATTTAATTGAATTTTTTTTCTCCACAAAAAAGAGAGAGAGAGAGAGAACAAAAGTAACTTGAATTAGCAGGTTCGTATTCCCGTAGATGGGAAACCCTTGACTCTCCAGACATTTTGGTCTTCAGCAAGCCCCAGCCAGCATGGCCCATGCTAATGGATGAAGTCCCAACTGTCTGAAGGGTGTTTTCTGCTTCTGCTCTAGTCTTTGGTAATACAGCAAAATCCTCAACCTGGTTTCCTTCGGATGTGTATGTTCCTGTTAATCCTAGTCAAGATGTCTTCCTTTGTTAATTTTCATTTTAAATTGCTGTTCACAATATTTTAAGTTTTTGCTCAAATTTTCCTGGTCATCTCTGCTTTCTAGACAACATCCCTTCCTATTGTTGTGATTTCCAATGTCAGCCAGCTGCCAAGTGGATGGGCATCCATTTTGTGGTACAACATGTTGACCGATGAGCCCAAGGTAAATGACAAGCCCTCTCCTCACAATTTTTTTTTCTCATACTGGAAGAAAAGAGGGAGAATTTCAAATGGCTATGTTAAAGCTATTACCCTGAATTTACTTATATGGGATTAAGCCTTATTTTGCTCAGTGGGGCTTCCTTTTGAACGGAGTTCTATAGGATTGCATTATAAGGCAATTTTACAATGGGCAGCCAGGTGCCTAATCTGTAAAATAGAACTACATACCATTTCACAGATTAGGCACCTTAATCAGAGCGGTGCATGGGTGTTGGGGTTATTCTGTTTTTGATTCACAATAGTTGCTGAAACCTTTCTTGAATGCTTTATATTTAAGTGACAGTCACCCCCTTCTACTAACAGAACAGTTTCTGTCAGCAGAAGGTGTTCCCCTCATTCCTGCAGAACACACATGTGCTCAGAAATGCCTCCATATTGTAAAAAGGTGGGGTCTGTAGGGGGAAAGGGAAAGTCATGATGTGTGAGCAAATGTCTACTCTGGATTTTGCCTTATTGCATTAATATTTATTAATTAATTAGTAGTCCTCCCCAACATGACATTGGTATTATGGGAACCTTGTACACTTGGCATATTCAGGAGACTTTAACAAAAATAACAGGTTCTCTTGATTTAAATATCCTTGAGAAGTTTGTGGTGAAAAACTCAAAGTAATAGCATTGGCAAGCATATTGTCTTTAAAAAAGGAACCCCATGATTGAAAATGGAAAATGTATGGAAAGCCACAAATGAATTGTCAGCGTGTTAAACCTTTAAGAGGCTTTTTTCCCCACCTCTGGCCCTTCCCAAGGCTGTTTTTGTGGCCCTTACAGCAGGTACGTGTTTTTCGTGAAAGAATGGTTTGGGTTTTTTTCATCACTAAATAGAAGAGTGACACATCAAAGCAGTCATCCCCTAAAACAAGGTGTGAGACTCATTCGTATTAACTAACAGTTTTGTAAAAGATTTTAGCACCAAATCCAAGCTCTATTCCAAAATAAATAGTTCTTTTTTTTTTTTTTAAAAGAGAGATGTCAGTTTTCAGTCGCTTCAGATTTTGCTTTGAGGTATAGATGCAACCCCGCAAAGGTCCGGGGTTTGGTAGAACAGTCGTCAGAGCTTGGCCACTGATGCTTTGTAAAAACAAAACGGGAGAAGAATGGTGAGAACATGCAGATGGTGACCAAGAATCCTTTTGATGACTTACTCCATCGTAAAACTCTTACACCAGCCAGAAGGCACTTTTTGAAGTGGTGACCGAGGGACAGAACAGCAGGCTTTCTTTGTTGTAGGCAAGAGCTGCTTTATTGGCTGCCAAGATGCTCAGAGGCCAGTAGGGCAGCAGCTTTGCTCCCTTGACAGAAGCAACTTCCAAAACCATCCACCATGGTAGTGCCCATAGCCATTTTATCCTTCCTCTGTGCTGCCTACTTATTTCACCATCTATACCAGCACTCTTGTGCTACCCAGTAGGCTCCCAGCCAGAAAAATTGAATTTGAAGGTAGCCCAAAAAAAAAAAAAAAAGTCCTATGCACTAAGATATCAAGTTGAGAGAAATCTAAGAATGCATTCAGTCTATTCTGATTCAGAAGTTTGCTACATGTTTTGAATTTGATGGCACAGAAGCAGAAATTAAATTTAGGAAGTTCAAGAGAAGTAACAGTTTGTGAC
Source organism: Iguana delicatissima (assembly GCA_948472985.1). NCBI lineage: Eukaryota > Metazoa > Chordata > Lepidosauria > Squamata > Iguanidae > Iguana > Iguana delicatissima. Next base: position 132,659 of record CAOKZL010002133.1, read on the forward strand.
TGCTGAGTGTTAACTGCTCGGGTTCTCTTGCCTTTTTTATGTGTGAGGGTGTGTGAGATAGATTTATGCATATGCCTTCAAGTTACCTGCTGACTTTTGGTGACTCCATGAATTTCATAGTCAAGGAATACACAGAGGTGGCTTTGTCAGTTCCTTCCTCTGAAACATAGCCTACAGTACCCTCTCCACAAACCAGCTTCTGTGGGAAAGGAAGGATAACATTTTTGCTTATGTTGATTAGGAATTCAAAGAGTATCCTATTTTTGTGTGTGCAGAGAACCCCCTTTTTCAGTATATTTCCAGTGTATCAGGCTGCATCTGAATCCAACACAAAATATGTCAGATTGAAGGATTGTGGAATGGGATGGGGGAGGGAGGAGAAGCTCCCTAGGCAGAGGTGGGAGATCTTGTCCACATATGCATATGATCCCAGGCACTCTATAGAGCAAATGTGTTGTAGTGGTTAGACCAGACATTCTAGATATGTTGGACTCCAGTCCCCATCATCCCCAGAAACCATTGCAGGGGTTGGAGGTGATGGAAGTTGAAGTCCAGCACATTTAGGAGATGCTGGGTAGAGGGAAGGCTGGATTAGAATTTCAAAGTAGGACTTGGGAGATTCAGGTTCACATTCTGTCGGGGCCACGAGACTCAGTGGGAGATCTTCAACTAGTCTCTGTTTCTTAGCCAGATCTGCCAGACAAAGTTCTGTGAGGGTAAAGTGGGATTGAAAGGTCACCCCTTGGAAGAAGGGAGAGAAATGCAGTCAACATATGCATACTAAATCTTTGACCCTTTTTCTATCCCAGAATTTATCCTTCTTCCTTAATCCTCCATGTGCAAAGTGGTCTCAGCTTTCGGAAGTTCTGAGTTGGCAGTTTTCTTCCGTCACCAAAAGGGGGCTCAATGCAGATCAGCTAAACATGCTGGGGGAGAAATTGCTTGGTGAGTGACACAAAAAATCCTCTCTTGCTCTGAGAGTCCTTCCTGTTCTCATTGTATCTTCCTTTTGCCTCTTTTTGTTTTGTCATGCAATGTCTTCCACTAGACATTACTAGTCTGTTCAGCACAGTCCTCTCAGCAGAAACTGAAGCTGGATTTCATGTGGTTTCTGCCGATGATCTTCCTCACATGTCTTGGAGGATTACCATGTTAATTATATCCCCCATCACACCTTCTGCTGAACATGTTATTTATTAATGCCTTTCCTCCCCAAAACAGGACAGACTGATTTTTCCCCAGCCTTAGATAGGCTGTAAACACTGTCAACTTGTGTATTGTCATGGTTGGGATCCCTTTTGAGTGGAAGACTTGTTCAAAAACATTTTAATGAGTTATTTTAATGTTTTTCAAAAATTGTTTGTGAAAATCATCTATATCTACAGTTGCCAGATCTCAAGGCTTGACCTCTCTTCTCTACTCAAAGGGGAGGAATCTCAGTGCAAAAGAACTGTCTTGAAAAGTATATATATGTGTATCGTCTTTATTTGTTATATGTAGTGTTTTTGCTTTCAGTTGTATACTTTGATCAAATATAGTTGATGCTTAATGTACAGTACTTAACATAGTCAAGGGCTGCTCCTTGTAATATCAAACTTGCAACACCATCAGAGCCCATCCCCTGTGGCATCAGAAGTCCATAAATCTCAGGTTTTTGCCCTGAAATCTGATGAAGATTTTTGTATTTCTGTCCATTTTACTGCCTGTGTCATCTCTAGAGTAACTAATGTTACAGTACAAAGGGGCCCCCTGTCTCAGGGACGACTCCGGGACCCCAGTCATTTTATTCTGGCCTTGCCTGTTAAAACTGTTATTTTCCCCAAAGGACTTTTTCAGGGGTTGAAAAAGTTATTTTTGGACTATAGCCAGTGGCTGTGCTGGCTGGGGGATTTTGGGAATTGTTATGCCAAACATAAACATTTCCAAGCTCTGTTCTTCTAACTTTGTCTCTGGACAAGTACAGTCAAAACAGATTTTAAATTAAATTCTTGTGTACTTGCGCTGTAAGCTAGTTGTGGATAACATACAGCCTGTGGTCCCCAAAGGCCTCAGTTCAGGCCCCAATTTTAAACATCTGTTTCTACTTAAACACTCCTCAGCACCACTGTGCATTCACTAGGGTTGCAGGGGATTGTAAAGCTTTGCCCCCTCACCTGTTTTAAGCCTGGACAGGGGATTTTTTCTAAAAAAGGAATTTCTGGTCACTTCCAGTTTGTGAGTGGGGTTGTTTCTTGCTACACAATTATAGTGCTATGATTCCCTTTGACTTCCATGCCTGCGTCTTGTGGAATCCTGGTATTTGTAGTCTGCTCAGAGGTGCCAGAGGAGCTCACTGGGTGCAAATCCTAAAGGGCCTTCCCTCAACTGCCAGTCTCAGGATGTTGCCATGGCAGTTGTGGTGGAATCATAGTGTTACAGTTGTGTAATGTGAAAGGAGTCATAGGATAAACCAGAAAGCATACAAAATAGACCCTTGCCATGGGCCCAGAAGGTTTGGACTGGGTTCTTCAGTTAAAAGGACTTTTTATTAAAAAAAAAAAAATGAGGTCAGGGAAGAACAGGTATCCTAGGTCTGACTGGGGGCACATATGACCGCTGGAGCACTGGGAGTTGCCATGCCTGACCTAAGTAACGTGGAAATGGTTTGTTTCCCGTAGGTGATGGATGCACATCAGATGACCTCATTTCTTGGGCAAGGTTCTGTAAGGTAGGAGCTACTTCTCTTCAGCTGGTTTAAATGGGGCAGAATCCAGCCATTCCTACAGCCCGGTTTAGTCCTGTTGCTAACTTTCTCACATTTAAATGGAGAGGCCTGTATTGTCCTTGGCTTGGGGCAATTGCATGCTGGGAACTTGAATCATCTAAGCATCTGGATTCCCTTTGCCACCAACCTCAGTTGCTTTATGCAGGCAGGGAGATGGTAGCAGCATAGCCCCACTCCTAATATCATTGAGTCTACATTTGAAGTAAAAGATGAAGGTTTTTTCCTATCTGGAAGTTCGCGTGTGGAGCCAACTTCACTCTTTTTTTTAAAAAAAAAAATTATTATTAAAAAAAAAGAACAGTGCATAATAATAAAACAAAAACACCACGTGAATGACATAAATGTTGAAAAAGAGAAAAATTACAACACAAATAGCTTACATTACTATTTCTCTCCAGATCCTTTATCATCATATACTTATTCAACATGTTATGATTATATATTTTTATTTCATGTGTTTAAATCTTTCTCCTTGTACTTATTATTGCTATAATAATTTCATTCTTAAGTCTATTCTTTTCAACTATATTTAACCTGTTGCTAATACTACATATGATCCAGTTATTAACCATAAACTCTGACTCTAAATGTGAGCCCATTCCCAGAGCCAATTATATTTCAGCTTACTCTGCTTTCCAAAATAGTAATTCTTCTTGTGAAGGTGTGACACTTCCCTCTTTTATTAAAGCCTTTTCCACAAATATTTTCCGTATTGCTTCAAAGTCATTCCTTTTCATTATTTTTTTTAACCTTAATTCGACATGTTTCACTCTTCTTCTCTTTTCCCCATGCATGGAAGAGAGAAGAGATGGAAAGTCATGCAGTATTAACTTGATCTCTTTTTTTGATAGAGTTACTAATTTGAAGGGAATGCTGGGGATATAGCATATCTTGACTTCAGGAAGGCCTTTGACAAAGCTCCCCATGATATTTATTCTTGCAAACAAGCTAGTAAAATGTGGACTAGACAATGCTACTATTAGGTGGATTTGTAACTGGTTGACTCACCAAACACAAAGGGTGCTCATCAATGGCTCCTCTTCATCCTGGAAAGGAGTGACTAGTGGGATGCCACAAGTTTCTGCCCTGTGCCCAGTGCTATTCAACATCTTTATCAATGATTTGGATGAGGGAGTAGAAGGCATTCTTATTAAATATTCAGGTGACACCAAATTAGGAGGGATAGCTAACACCTCAGAGGACAAATCAGAATTCTAAACGATCAAAACAAATTAGAAAGCTGGGCCAACACTAACAAAATGAATTAGAACAGGGAGAAGTGTAAGGTACTACACTCGAACAAAAAAATTAGAATGCAAAGATATAAGATGGGTGATACCTGACTTGACATGTGAAAGGATCTAGGAGTCTTAATAGATCACAAGCTGAACCTCAGTTAACAGTGTGATATGGCAGCTACTAAAACCAATGCAATTCTGGGCTGGATCAATAGGAATATAGTATTTAGGTCAAGAGAAATGATAGTACCACTCTATTCTTTGGTCAGACTTCACCTGGAATACTGTGTACAGTTCTGGGCAGCACAGTTCAGGAAGAAAATTGGCAAGTGGAATATGTCCAGAGGAGGGTGACTAAAATGGTGGTAGGCCTGGAACCATGAAGCCCTTAGGGAGCTGGGTATGTTTAGCTTGGAGAAGAAAAGGGTAATAGGTGACATGATAGCTATGTTTAAATATTTAAAGGGATGCCATGTGTAAGATGGAGCAAGCCTGTTTTCTTCTGCTTCGTAGACTAGGACATAGAGCAGTGGTTTCAAACTTCAGGAAAAGAGACTGCCTCAGAGTGTGGTGGAGCCGCCTCCTTTGGAAATTTTTAACGAGGTTAGATGGCCGTCTGTTGGGAATGCTTTGATGGTGTATTCCTGCATGGCAGGGAGTTGGATCTGATGGCCCTTGTGGTTTCTTCCAGGTCTATGATTCTATGATTTTACAAAATGGCCAGGAAGAGAATTTATACTGTCCTCCATCAAGGATCAGAGACGGTGGAAATTCCATTGAGTGCAGCTGTCTGGATTTTAAAGCAGGGCATGTTGGCACATCTCCCTTGGCTGGGGTAGGGCACATCTGTGGGATGGAAGTTTCTCTCCAACAGTCTGTGCTCTTAGGAACTGAAAAAAAAATTTCTAATGGACATGCACATGGGATTTGTGCTCAGCATTATGTTGTAGCATAGTGAGTGGATAGCACTAAGGGTGAATCCAGGAGAGGATCTCTCTCTATTTGGGTGGTACACAGAATTATAGAGTTGGAGGGGACCTCAGTGGTCATCTAGTCCAACCCCATACCTTACAGGAATGCACAACTAAAGCATTCCCAAAAGGTGGCCGTCCAGCCTCTGGCCCTTTCCGCACCTTACCGTCTTCTGGCGCTGGGGTGTGAGGATCGCGCGAGCAGCCTCCGGTGAGAGGCTCTTGTGTTCAGGGTCCTTCAGCTCTGCACAAGCTGCCTGCTGGCATGAGAGCCCCGCCTTTTCCTTCCGCAGTGCAGTCTGGGACCTTCCCAGGCTGTACTGGGGCAGGAAGCACGACTGGCGTGGCTCCAGAGGCTCCACATGGCAGGTAAGTCTGCACGGGGCCCAGGAGCAATGCACGATCGTGCACCATTTTCGGCTTCTAGCTGAAAATGAAAAGGTGCACGATCGGCGCTTGCTGGCCCCTGGAGCGTCGCACGATTGTGAGTGCATCGAGCAGATCGCTTCTCACAATTGCGTGACGCTTCAGGTGCCCCTTTGCATGGAAAATGCCGTGTGAAAAGGGCTTCTGTGTAAAGGGCTCCAAACAAGTAGAATCCACCATGCTCCAAGGTAGGCTAATTCACTATTGAGTAGCTCTTAGAGTAAAGCTCTTCCTGATGTTTAGATGGAATCTCTTTCTTATAATGTATAACCAATTGGACCAGAAGATGTTGGGTTACAATTTGTATGATAAATCTGACCATTGGATCCCATAATCTCTTGGCACTGGCCAAAGCCACATTGACTGGCGTTCATACAAGTTGGAATTCAACCAACATACAGAGGGCCGCAGGTGCTCCACTTGTGCAACAGCATCTCTTTTCACTCATCAGGAATTCTGCGGGCTGTTTCCAGTGCAAATCCAGGCTGTGCCTCCCATCAAGAGATCCTGGTAGGCTTCCACCCACCCTGATAGGGCCCTTATGTTGACTTCCTGGCTTACATCAAGTAAAAGCAGATGCTGTGATTGAGCCTGAAGCAGAGGGAGGGAAGGACAGATCCACTGGATCATTTGCTGGAAGTTCTGTGTGCAGCTGAAGGATGCAGTTGTGGCAGGAGTCTCTGGCCTGAATCTTCTGGTAGCCCCAAGCTCAGCAGACCTCACTATTCAGCAGTTGAGTCAATGGATCTGTTCTAGTTGGGACCTTCAGTCAAAACCAAGCCAATGAGTCAGGCCTCACAGTAGCAATCAGTGTGCTCACCATCCTGTGTGGTGTCTGTGAGATCTCAGTATACCTGTAGATCTTTCTACTTGGGTTGGAAATGGAAGATGGCTTTTTAAGGTGTCATGAGGGAGGCGTCGGTTCTTTTGGCCTTCTTGTCTTTTTTTTTTTTTTTTTGTCAAACAGATTTTGAAGGTTTTTGAGCCACTGACAAATCTGTGAACAGGGAAAGTGGTGGGTGTGAGCATGCACAGCATCCGTAGCTTTACCGTACCCCTTTGTAGCTTCCTGGAAAATCAGCAATTTCTTTGAGCAAGGAACCTGTCCTCTAAGGCCGTTTCTGCACAGGGCAAGCCGTGCCACTACTTACCAGACTTCTTGGCTCCCCGGTCCGGTCTGTCCTGCTCCGGAGCAGTGTGTGCTCGTCGCTCCGCACTGCTCCGGGGACGAAAATGGCGGCTTCTGGTTGGTCGAGGGTCTCGACCAACCGCTGAAGCTCGCCAGTCTAAAGCCCGCCCGTGGCAGATCGCAGGCTCACACTGGTGCGAGCCTGCAAATCTGCACCAGAGAGTGGGCACGGAACGGCACACTGCATGCTTTTGAAAGACCTGTTTTAAGTGGTCTTTCAAAAGCACGCTTGACGACCACTTGGGGTCGTTCCGGAGCGGGCTGAGGTGCAGATCTACGTTAAGTAGGTCCAACCCAGTCCGCTCCCAGTGCAGACGTCCTCCCTGGAGGACGCTCTGCACCGTTTCTATTAGCCCATGCGGAAATGACCCCAGTTTTCTTTTCTGATCTTGTATTCTTATTGACTGCCAGCAGAGGGCTCTGCACCTCATAGCAAAGACTACAGTTGTCTCTTTTTGAGAGAATTGTTAAATGTGGTGCTGGTGGTAGTATTATTTTATTTATGTGTATTAACAAATAAATTAATTAAAATATTTATATCCTGCACTATAGCCAAAGATTTCGGGGCAGTGTACAATAAAATCAGTTTAAGGTAATAAATAACAATAATTCTAAAAGAGTAAATATGTATTAATTTTTTTTTATCAAGTCAGTTTAAAATCAATTAAAAGGAATATCTCACCAAATACCAGCATGATTTTTCTCTACAGCTTTATATTGAAGAGACAAATGCACAGTTCCCTTATTTCCACACATGGACGAGGGTGGTAATGCTTAAAATGATGTCAGACTCTCCTGTTCAATTCAAGGCGGATTGCTATTACTGATCTATTTTCTCCACAGTGACCAGTGTGAGGAAGAGAATATTATGGAATTGTTTATACCACAGCATTTTTATTATAACTTCTATACATCTGAACATTACAGTGTTCAGATATCCCTGGTAGATGAGGTGCTCTATTCAGAAATCATAAAAGTCCTACATGGCATTTTGGGTGCTCTTTTCAGGTTGTAGAATTAAGCCTTTACATGAGTGACAGAGATCTCTAGCCCTACAGATGTTAGACTGCAGTTACTTTCATCCCCAACTAATAGCTGGGCCTGATCTAAGTTTGAAGTCTAACAAGTTTTCCTGCCTTACGTTGACAGACTAGGCCTGGATTGGGGGAGAGAGAGGCATCTGATAGGATACACAGCATGGCTGATAAAGGAGAAAAGAGGGAAGAAACAGTGATTGTATTTGTGAAGAAACACGTGGAAGAGGGGGAAAAATAAGCAAAACCAAGGTACAGCTGGCTGTGGCCCATGCACCCGACAGCGCAAGGAAAGAAATGAGTTAAATGATCTCTACAAGCCAGTGAAAGTCATCTTTTCCTCCAATCCAACCGCACTGTAAAAGTGTAAACTGTGTCTTTAGATTCTCTGCAGCTTGACTCACTTCTAAGTTCAAGGCAGAGATGCACAGAAACTGTTAGGGTGCCAGCTCTCCAGCTGGCAAATTATTCTTCATAAATAGCACCATCAGGTGGGATTCTTCCTCTTTACTTGGCTGATGGCTGCTCAGTACGAGAGGCTAGATCTGATGAGGATTTTGGGTTTATTAAGCAATTTAATACATCTTAACACAGTTGAGAAGCTTGTGGTCCTCCAGATCCTGTTGGATTCCAATTCCCCTTTGCCAGCATGGCCAAGAGTAATGGGAGTTTTGGTCTGACACAATCTAGGGTTTAAGAATGGGAGGTTTAAAAAAAATCCAGAAGACCAACAACAACTACAAGAAAATAGAAGATAAAGCGTGAATCTAACATTGTGCTGGTGCTACAGCACAAGTGCATTGGGACTCCTTTCTTGTGTCTCCTTTTGCTAGAAACCCTGATACAATTCAGAATGTGGTTCTAGGGCAGTTTAAAGCCCCCCTACTTGAGGGAGTAGGTTTTGGGGGTGTATGGCAGGCTCCAGGGGAAAGGAGACACCCCACCTTGTCTGATTCTGCTGGTGAAGCAGTTGCTGCCGCAGATGTACTTGGCCTGAGGGAACATCCTTGACATTATCTTGACATAAATTCTTCTTGAACTTGAGAATTCCGGCATAGCTAGATAAACTGGCAACTTCTTACACACCATTATTTTGTTCTTTTCTATTTTAGGAAAACATAAATGATAAAAATTTTCCTTTTTGGCTGTGGGTTGAAGGAATACTTGAACTCATTAAGAAACACCTTCTCTCCCTCTGGAATGATGGGTAAGAATCTCACAGGGATTTCTGTTGGAATGAGTCTGCTTGGGGCCTCAAATTAATAATCAAATAAAAGAGTGTATTTTGGTTCTGATTAGATTTGGTCGTCTTTGTTCTCTTGGGAAATATTATCCATTCCATATGTTCAACATTCTGGAAATTTAACACATAAAGGATAAAACATGGAGGAGATTTCAGATTAGTTTTGAATGTTTTAGGATGATGTAGGCAAAAAGTGGATCTTAAGATGCTGGATTAGAGGTCCCAGCATCCATCACCATCAGCTGTTGAGAGTTGTAGTCTATCAAGATGTGGAGGTTTTCACTTTGCCCAGTCCCTGCTTTTGGAGCTGCTGTAGCCATAAAAAAGAGTGAAGAACCTACAAGAGAATTTTAAAAAGTTCTTCCAATTCTGTGAGTAAACTCTGAGTTGTAGTTAAGGATCTGGAAATTTTGCAGGCATGGAAAAGAGCTGAATGAAAAAAACATAGTATTAGCACCCTTTACAAACTGTAAGTGACTTTGACTTTAAGATATAAAATACACTGTGTATATCCTGGTTTGGCATACCATTCTTGTGCTTTCTATGGTGAAGGTATTGTTGATTCAGAAAATGATTGCAAACTGAATTTATTGTTTAAATTCTATTTGTTGTCACAAGTTGGAGCTACAAGGTCCTGAACTGTAGGGGTATCTGAACTATAAGGAGCCTCATTGGTTTTAGACATTTATGAGGAGTAGGTCAAAAAACGAAACAGAACAAAAAACAGAGGAAACAGTCATTAGTAAAACAATGCGAGTAATTTTTTTCTAGTGCTTTGTAAGTGCCAGACAGACAATAAGGTGCTCTTCCCCGTAAACAGAACAGAGGAAACTCAGAAAAGGAAACCAACACTGGGAATTGCAATAATGTGATCTGCTGCATAGTTTTTGTGAACAGCAAATGGGGAGTAATATATATAGACACCTTCTCTTAAATATTTTATCATTGTAACAGAAGATATCCCGTAATGCATTTTTTCATTTTTTCTGGAGAAAAAAAAAAGTCCTTGGGGGAAAAGTAGTAGCCACAGTTCTTGCCCAGGTTTTTCCCAAGCCTTCACATCTCTGGTTGTAGTTGTCTAACTGGGTATACAGTAACCTAACCTGGAGACTGTGGATACATGTCCTCTTGTCAAAACCACTTTAATTGCCTTGAAATTGAATTTTTATGGGGAGTATCAATTATATCTGAAAAAGAAGGCAGAGATAAATATACCTTTAGAAAGCTATTCTAGCTTCTCACTCGCAATAAATCATGTGTTCCTGTGTATATGTGCCTTGAGGTACATAGTGTATAAGAAGAAGTTTTTTTAAGAACGAACAACCCACCTCCACCCACAGCTATTTTAGGGCTCTGAGACAAGGTTTGGAGGTGGGATTGTAGACAGGGTGAACTTACCTGGCTTCATCTTTTCTGTGTTGCAGAAGTATCATGGGCTTTATCAGCAAAGAACGAGAACGTGCCCTGCTCAAGGATAAAGAAGGTGGTACCTTTCTCCTGAGATTTAGCGAAAGTAGCCGAGAAGGAGCAATCACTTTTACCTGGGTAGAGGGGCCACCACATGGTAAGCAGAAATGGAAAAGGTATCCTCATTGGAGCTTTGAGAATTTACTTGTTTGGGCTACAGTTCTTAAAATCCTAACCCCCTCTCACAGCAGACGTGGTCACTGGCTGTGGCAACCTTACCATCAAAATTTATTTAGGCTTGCTTGCATAGTTTTGAGTAACATAAAAATATGGCATTGGTGGTTACACAAATAACAAATTTGATCAGAAAAATAAACCCAACAACAAAGGGCAAATTCTGGGCAGCAGATTTGGGAAATGGGAGAAAGGATCAGAAATAACTAAACCTGTCCTGCACTCCACCTGACAAATCTTTGGACTCACTGAAATTTTTTTTATTTATACATAATCATTATGTAAGGATTTTCATAAAGGCAAGGAACTTGTGGCTTTCCAGATACAATACACTGTGCTTCCTGTCCCTGACTGTGTTAATTGAGTAGAATGAGAACTGGAGTCCAACAACGTCTGGAAGTCTACAAGTTCCCCAGCTTTGAAATAGGGAAGATTGACAGTGTGGAGGGTATACATGGGGAATGCCTTGCAATAAAGTTGTCATTGCATTGCTGTTGCATGTTGGATCCATCACCAGCATCAGTGGCTGTCTAGGATACAATCCTGACACTTGCTTTAAAAAAACAAAAACAGAGACTTGGGAATCTGACTTTTGCAGCAAAGACGATGCCTTCCATTTCCTTGGTTTTGCCACATGAATACAATCCAACTAATGCAGAACTGAAACTAAGGTTCTGAAAGGGGTGAGAAAAAGACCAGCTTCACAGTTTATTAATATTGCTCTAGTACTTTCAGGATGTACATTTTAGTCATTGCCCTGTACTATTGCTAGAGCAGAGGAAGGATGGATAAATAAATAAATAAATAAATAAATAAACAGACAGACAGACAGACAGACAATGTAATCATTTTGCTTGTGTCTGTGGGGAAGCAGGCAGATGTTTTCTGCAGTTCCCCCTTCCCCACAGTGTATGCATAATTGGCCATGAGTGGGGGGCTTCAGTGGTTCTCTGGTAAGGCTGAGGGGTAGTAAATGGCTCAGTGTGGCAGGGTCCCATATGGAGTATTGTTATGCCGTACAAAGCCATGCAGAATTGCAGCCAGTAAGCAAAGGCAGCCCTGATCACCAGGGGTGTCAGGTGAGAACAGGTCAGGCCTGATGCACTGAATTTGGAACAGATAGTATCACTTAAGACCCCCGTGAGCAGCCCTCCCTTTTTCTAAAGAAAGGCACTACTTGAGGGATAAACATTACATGGTACATTTTTTGCAATTTGTGCTTGTGTTAAAAGTGGTAAAATGAGGGAGGGAAATTTGGCAGCTGCAGTGGAAGGAAAAAAAATAGGTTAATGCATGTGACATCCTTTCAGCTTCAGACCAGGCAGACTGCATGGAAAGTTGAACTTTTAATTGTGTATTAATGCTTCTCTCCTACTGCTACTTTTCTCCTTTTTTACCAGATCTTTGCTTTCATTCGGTGGAGCCCTACACACGGAAGGAACTCACTGCAGTTAGTCTCCCTGATATCATCCGCAACTACAAAGTAATGGCAGCTGAGAATATTCCTGAAAATCCACTGAAATTCCTTTATCCGGATATCCCCAAAGACAATGCATTTGGAAAATACTACTCCAGGCCCAAAGAATGTGAGCAGCTTTATTATGGTTTTGGTATTTTTATAAAGCTACCTTTGGTAAGGATCCTCTGGGCCAGGATTGGATGGCATTGAACTCCCATCTTTCATCAACCCCACCTAGTACTGCTTTCAGGACTGATGGGAGTTACTGGGTAAGATCCTACATTGCTTCAGCATAGTGTAAATAACCACCAGTGGAATTATATTATGCAACTCCTGTACTGAATGCCAACATTGTGTAACATGTGGATCAGTGATCAGTATGTACAGCTGGTAGCCCATCGTGTTGCTGCAGTACACAATGCACAAAGGCAGTAGTTTGTTTACAACTGCAGACCCTCTTTCTTTCTTTTATTTTATTTTATCTTAAGCATGCCCTCTTTCCTTTTCCCCCATCTCCAAAATGGGTCCAGAGGAGGAGACAACAGCGGCATGTGAAGATTTAAGCATATCTTCTCGTGTGCACTTGGTTTTGGTTGAACGTTCTCCCCATCCGTGTTATTTTGCACAGACAACACAGCAGTCAAGTTTTTTTCTAAAAAAAAAAAAAAGTTGGCTGCAGAACACCTCAGACTCAATGTTGCAGGGTGTGACTGTTTCTGTTATGTCCGATGTAAATTCAGACGTGGATGTTGTGTAGCAAATTACAGTCCTCTCTCCACATTCGTGGGTTTGACATTAACAAATTTGATTATTCATGAGCGTGTGTGGCCCCCTCCCCACAATTCTTCTCCTATTTCTATGCATTTTGCCCCAGGCAAGTTCTACGAGGCAAAACAGAAAGAAATGGGTATGGGGAGAGTCTCCCGTGAGCCTTCCTCTCCTCCTCCAGAGTTGCCCCCCTCCTCTTCCCATACATTTTACCCTAGCGTTGTGAACCCATGCTGAGGCAAAATGGAAGGGAATGGGGTAGGGGGAAAGGCTCCCCAAACCTTTCTTTCCTCTGGAGTTTCCCCCCTCCCCTTCCCATGTATTTTGCCTCAGTGCAGAGAACTCCTGCTGAGGCAAAACAGAAGAGAATGGGGTGGAGGGGGAAGATCCCAAGAACCTTCCTTTCTTCCTCTGGAGTTTTCCCCCACCCTTTCTATCCATTTTCTCTGTGCTGGGGAAAAATACATGGAAAGGGGAGGGGGAACTCCAGAGGAGGAAAGGAAGGCTTTTGGGAGCTTTTCTGTTTTGCATGGGAAGGAGAATAGGGGAGCTCCGGCAGGGAATGGGAGAGGCAGATAGGTGAGTTAGTTGTGATTTTTCTACTTTCACAAGGTTCTATGCACCAAACCCTTGTTAATGTGGACTGTAATCTTTTTTTTTTTCATTTGGCCCTTGTCCTTCCCCCTTCTCATGGTTGACTTGTGCAGCAGTCCTAGACCCAGTAAGCTAGAAATAACCTTTTAGTCGCGGTGCCTAGAATTGCATTGGTTATAGCATGGTTTTGGAATAGGTGGATAGAATGATTGGTTCTCTGGATATTTACATGAGGCATTTCTGTTTCCTTTTAAAGCTGCAGAAGCCATGGATGTTGATGGCGGAGCAAAAGGATACATCAAAACTGAACTAATCTCTGTGTCTGAAGTGTGAGTTTGCTGAGAAGACACCTGAGTACACTTTGCAAATACTTGGGCTTTCCTTCTAGAGTGCTCACAATGTTATGACAGGGTAGGAGGTGCCCCCTTCCTTTCTTTGCTGCTTGCACAGCACGGACCCTTCACGGTGGCCTCCTGGGACCAGCACAAACGAAGGGGAGCCTTTGCTCAAGCCTGTGCTGATTCTGGATGCTGCATTGTGAACCAGCCTACCACTTTTGCACTTGAAATAGTATTTGATACATAGATGTCAAAATAAAATGTACTTTTATATATATATATATTGGTATAATGTGCTTCTTTAATTTGAATGTAGCCCTTCTTGGAAATGAGAAGCAGTGTTTTCCAGAGTTTGGGGAAGTGGTGTATGTGTAAATCAAGCATTAACCATGTGCCACATGGTTGTTGGGTGGTGTGGGATCGTGTCTGGCTGAGAGAGGGGGCTAAAAGAAGGGAGATTGAGAAAAGGAGGGGCATAGTGTCACCAGGGGAAGCTCCCACAGGAAGAGGGGAAGTCTGTGGATGACAAGGAGTGATGGGTCTCACTGCTACTTGGATAAGTGGAGTTGGTTGCATTGGTGGATGAGTACAATATGGTGGCTTAGTAGGTAGATTCTAATTGGGGAGCCTGAAGTATATATTATCTCCTTTACTCCTTTCTGTTTATCCAGCCATTCCAACATGGGCTTTCATTTACTGGCAGATCCAAACTGATTGCTTGTTGAAACTCCTCTCCATTCTCTAGGTTGTTTCCCATGTGTTCTTCTCCCCTTACATCTTGGTTTAGAATTACTTAGATTGTAAGTCCCAAGGGCCAGGCCTCTGGAGTGCATGTGTATGTTTATGTTTACAGTGGGTACCTTATGTGTAATCTTCATCACAATCAGTGGAATAGGCTGTTTATCCGTCACAGTTGCCCTCAAAGTTGTTCAGAAAAAAGTTAAGCACAGTGTATGATTTGTTGTTGTGTGCCTTCAAGTCGTTTCCAACTTATGGTGATCCTAAGGCAAACCCGTCACAGGGTTTTCTTGACAAGAGTTGATCCAAAAGTGTTTCCTGTTGCCTATCTCTGAAGTTGAGAGAGTGTGACTTGCCCAAGGTCACCAAGTGGGTTTCTATGGCCGATTGGGGATTTGAATCCTGGTCTCCAGGGTCTTAGTCTGTCACTCAAACCAGAGAACCACCCTGGCTCTCATAGTACGTGATATGGAGGCATTATGAAATGTTCTTGGAAGTCTCCCTTTTCCTTCAAGCGTGCAAAGAGGGTGTATTAAGTGAGGCGTGTGTAAATTCTTCCCCCACGGTGACATCACAGACCATACATGGGCAGGGAAGTTTTAATTGTTAATTAATGAAAATGAGTTTTTTAATCAGTTGAATTTGCACATAACTAAAGCAGTGGTTTTGGAGGGAGGATTTGTTTGTATATTTGTTTGTTTGCATGCATACATGGGAGTAGTCCCTGTCATAAGAGAAAGATTCTCTCCTGTGTGGGAATGAAAAGAGAATGCATCTCCTAAGATGGCCTGTTAGGTTAAAATGCTGCTTAAAATGTGTTGACCGCATGTGTTGAGATACCTTCAGTTGGTATTAAAGATTTTAGTTTTCCATTTGTTTGCTTGTAAAGGTTGCAGCTCTAGTATCAGGGGACCTAACAATTCTAATGCTTTGTAGAGTATGAAATGCCACAACTTTTAAGATTTGAAAAAGAAACTTCTGTGTTTTTATCCTGTTAACACGCTTTGGTGCTTGTGTATCATACTCAAATGTTGTGGAGGACCTTTCAAGAATCATTGTGCTAGCCCTACAGAAGCATGAAGCTTTTCCTTAGCACATGCCTGGCACTTGGGCCTCTGTGCTGTTGAGGCCATAGCAATAACCTTGGCAATAACGCCATCCTTGAGTCTAGCTCACCTATGGCACAGTGTTCTTTGTGCTGGCGGGGATAATCCAAATACCATATTAGTGGAGAACATAATAATTCTAGTGTCTTAACAGTTCAAGCCAATCCACTTGTTTCGGCAGGAGCGAGTGGGCCTGTCCTTGAACTTTTCTTGCTTCTGGGCAACACCTCCTGGGCATTTAAAAACTGTGTAAAACATTTCTGTAGATAGAAGCAGGCTGTGCCAGGATTGATGATCCATTGTTGCTGCCAATTTATTAGAAACAGTCATTTTTTTTCTTGTTCTTTTTGTCCCTTCTTTGACCAGCAGCCACCCTTCCAGATTGCTCACCACTGAGAACCTCTTGCCGCTGTCTCCTGAAGATTTTAATGAAGTCACACGAGTAGTAAGCCCTGCAGAAATTATGGTGAGTAAACAGCAAACAGTGTGGGTTGCTTGGAAGACCCCAATAAGCTTTTTGTGGTAGTCTGAAGTCCCAAGGGAATCCTAAGAAATTATTGCAAAGTGCACTTATCCCGGCAAATAGTTTTCCCTTTGTGGTTTAGATAAAATGCATCTAGTCACTGGGCTTCTCAGTCCTTGCTTAGGTTGGAACCTTTGGGTGTAAGCTGAAACCTATCTTTGCATACATGTTGTTTCCATCTGTAATCCACATGAGATGGGTGTCTTCCAACCTTTTGTTGCGAATGTTCTAGACATGTACTTCTTGCATCAAGTAGATGGTTACTCTAGGCTCCCTTCTAGTTCTGCTTACTCAGTGGGAAGCCTAGGTGGAAATCCCACTGTAGTCTTGCAGCACTGTGTGGTAGCCTAATCTGAGAGACAGTGGCTGAAATCCTGTTTGAAGTGGGCAGTGTGAAGTTCCACCAGTATGCTTAGGTGGAGGTCTGGGAGGGCAAGGGTGGAAGTGTAAGGGGACTCTTGCAGTGCACCCCCACAAGAATCAGTGGCCACTTAGGTTGGGGGTGGGCAGAGCTAAAACCATTGCGTAAGGAGGTGTTGGATTCCTCCTTAAGCAACATTGAAATGTAGTTACACTGTTTGATGAGAGGAAGCAAATTGATGGTGCTTCAGAGCAGGGTTTGTGTGTGAGCCATTGTGCTGAGTAAAAGTTGTTTCGTAAAATCAAATGCTCTGTTGAAAACCTCTGGTCTTCCAGAAGGTTTTTTCAGGCTACAGGAATCTCTTACATTCATTAGGATCAGGGACACAGGATCCCTGTGAAAGTGAAAAAAATCATGAAAAACTCTAGACCAAGGCTTTCCAAATGGTGTACCGCGACAGATTAGTGTGTCGCCTGAAGTGTGTAGGTGTGTTGCCTACAGTATTGGAAATGTATGTTATTATTTACAAATAATATATTTTTAAAAATACATGAAAGGTTTTCATGAGATATGCTGTGTCTCCGTACATTTTGTCATTACCTCTGGTTTGCTAGTAAAACTGAATTACTGTGTTGTGAAATGACGCATGTCTAAAAAAGTGTGTCACAAACATGAAAAGTTTGGAAAGCTCTGCTCTAGGTCCTCCGAAACCATACTTAACACACCATATTCAACCCACCGTGGATTCCTTTGAGGCACCAGGGTTCTTTCACAAGGGAGAAGTGGGTGGCTAGTGAGGCTTATTGCCACCTACACAGCTGCCCCACGCCATTTTAAAGAGGGACTTACAAGCCTTGTTCACAGTTTCTTAATCTCACAAGGCTTGCAGTCCCTATTAAAAATGGCATAGGGAGGCAGCAGAGGTGGCAGCAAATAATCCATGAATCAAATCCGCAAGTCAAACTCGTAAATGCTGACTGTACTCCCATCAGCCGTTGGCAGTGTAGCCAGTGGCAGTAGATTGTGCAAGTTGTAATCTAAAACATATGGAGGGCCACAGCTGCCCACCTGTGGCATACAGTGTAAGTACAGTTTCTCTTTCTGATCATGTGCTTTTTCTTTTCCAGATGTGTACAGACTATGCATCGTAAGTGCTTGCTGATTGACCTGCAGCAAGACTTGTTGTTTTTGCATACCTGATAGTTTGCATCTGCTTGAGCACTTCATTAAGTCTCTAGAATCCATAGCATTTGCCTGGCCTCTCGTAGGAGGCTGTACACTCCTTGCCTTGTGGCTATTCAAGAGTCACTTGAAAACATAGAAAGGCTTTCTTGTTACCAAGAAGAAAGGGCTAGCAGTCCTGCATGAAACATTTTCCTGCTGCCCTGTTCCATGTTTATTCAGTCTAAACATATATGGAAGACACACATTTTAGTAAGCTTTCCCAAAACAGAGGGAGTTAGCTGCATACCTGCCAAGTTTCCCCTGTGAAGTTGAAACCTTTTAATAATAATCAAGAGATGGTATGAATTAGAAGAAATGTCTGGTCTTGTAGAAACTGGGAGCAAGTTACACAACGAGGTCACACTTCTTTTGGGTGGCAGGCATGGTCATTAGGTGCTTACACTTGGCTTCATTTTGGTTTCAAGGGCACTATTTCTTGCCTCCATGTGATGCAGGGGTGGACAGCTGGTCCTGCAGATCTGCAGCTTCAGCTTCTGGAATCCCTTAGTAGGAGCTAAATTTTAGTTACTGCTGATGGCAATTGTAGTTCCAAGATATCCAGAAGCACAGCTGTCCATCCCTGGTATTATCGAATGGTGGATTGATGGAGTTAGGCTTGTTGTGAGAGCAAAATGGTAATCCCAGAGAAACAACTCATTTCACTAAAGGGGACAGAAGTCTGGGAGGGACCTAGTCAGAGGAGTAGTCTTCAGCTTCAAGAGATCAGGGCAAAATTGCAGCTAAGGTGCAGACGGGAGTACTCCCCAAACACTAACCAAAATTAGACTGGAAGGTTTTTTGGATACCCCCTGACCTGGCATTTTTGGTTCTTATTTACAAAAGTCTTTTTGAAAGGGTAAGTTTCTTCACTCCCTTTTTTTGCCTTAAAACATCATGGCCTTATAGCAGAAGCAGTCACCAGTATGGTTCAGCCCAAAAAACAAAAGGGATGGTGCTTAAAGTGGTATTACTATACAGATCAAGCAAGATCACTCTTTCGGGTCTATAAGTAAGCACAGTCAGCAGCAAGAGGGCACTCTATTTGCTGGCATAGAAGACTCACTTTTTTTCCTGAGAAATACTGTTTGAAAACGGGGTGCGTCTTATACACCAGTGCATCTTATATGCTGGCAAATAGTATTTGCTGGTGTATGAATGGGGCGCATCTTATACACTGGCAAATACGGTACTTGTTGAGGTGTGGCTCCAGTAGATTGACTAGTTGGATTGTATGTAACCAGCAGTTTGGGTCCTATGTGATTGTATGCATTGGATGGAATACTGGGACTGCATACATGGAGGGTGGAAGGATGAATCAGACTCTTGCGTGCTTCACTGGAAGTCCAAAGAAGATTAGTACATGCCTTGTATTTACTGCAGCCTTCTGTGCTTTCGTCTGTAGTCCTACCAGGTTGGTAATCCAATTACATCAGGGTGCTAAGTGCACACTGGACTCTTCCATATTTCAACAGAGTATTCACAAACGTAGTGAGGGTTATTATAGAGCCGAGTGGGAATCATGCAGCTCTCCAGCTGCTGTTGGAATGCATTTTCCATCTGCCCTGGTTAGCATAGCCAAAATTTGAGGCATACTGGGAGGGTAACATGATTCTCATCCCTTCTATAGAGCAAGTGTTAACCTTGCCCCCTTCTCCATCACTTGGAAAAGTTAATTGTTTTGAGCTACACCTCCCAGAATCCTCCAGCTAGCAGAAGTGTTTATCCACTGGAAGCAGCAGCACAGCTAGCTGGCAAATTCTGGGTGCTGTTATTCAAAAAAGGCAGCTTTCTCAACCTCTGCTTTGCTCCATTTGTGAAGAGACAGGCAATGCTGTCAGATGCATGGCATCATGGTAGGTCACCCATCAATCATGAATGCTTTTGTTGTCAGTACAGACCAGTGTGAAAATCTTAACATGTGCCTCATGTGGGAACAGAAACTGCAGATCAGGAAAGGGAAAGAGCCAATCAGCAAGCTAAACAAGTACTTTTTTTTTGGTATGGTTGTTTATTCTTATGTTGTAAAATGCAACACCATCGGTTTTGTAATCCTTAAAATAAATCTTACTTTCAGAACTGGTACAGCTCAAGTATTTAAGATTAGATTAAATCATAGGAAACTTGTCAGAAGCAAAATACATTCATCGTGGTTTATTTTCTACAATAAAGAATATCAAATGTCAAGCCAAATCAGTCACAATTTACTCAGAGAGTCACTAAAAACAGTCACTGATCATCCTGCTCTGAAGCTAAAAGACATCAGTCTGGTACACCACTTCTAAAAAGAGATGGGATAATGGGTTCTAAGACCATTGTTACATTAGTGTACAAAGCATGGCTGGCTTTATCAATTTCGGACGCTCTGATAGCTGTAGTTTCTTATACTTCAAACTTGGATCATGAATTCATGGAGCAAAACAATGGCAGTTTCTTAGTAAATAAAAACACTTCAGTGGAAATAATAAAAGAACAGCACTGGAAAAAAAATAACCAAAATAAATCCACATAGAAATAGATTGCCTCCACTGGACACAAATACTTTACAAAATACAACTTCCTCTTTTAATGAGGAAAAGCCAAGACTAATGCAAAAGAAGCTGATGCTAAAGTAGCTCCTTATAGACTGGCAGTAGGGGAAGAGACCAATGTAATCTCTTAAGCTATTTAGGCTAAATGGGTTTGCTTTGTATGCATATTTGCAGCGTTACTGTTTGATTGTAAAGTGAACCATGGTTGCTAAATATGTTCTATGGAAATGTTGTTGTCAGGATAAATTCTCATATTTTTAACGGGCAGATGTTCATGAGGGTTCATCCATTTTGGAGAAAAGAAAGCTCAGAAGCTTCAGTCTGCTAGGGACCTGCAAGTAGACTTCACATGTTTTAGTCTTGTAGCATCAAGACAGCCATTCAAACAATATTGCTAGACACTCATGAGGCAGTCCAGAAAATTCTGCTTCAAACTGACTAAACAACAGGAGGACTTGTTGTGAGTACGAGGATGTGATTTACTGAGGAAAGCACTTGTGGAAGTAGCTTGAACTCCCCACCTCAAATGTGTCCGACCTGTTTGTTTAACTAATAACCAGAGGTTATTGCTAGTACAATTTGTTCAGCAGGTAACACAACTTCAACCACTTTGCTGTAAGAAGTTTGTTTCTCTCCCTGCACACACTGTACAGTTGTATGCTCCTCCTGTTATACTACCTCAAAATCCACAGTTGAGAGAAAGCAGCCTAATGGCCCTGACAATCCCCTCTCTATGTTTGCCTGTAACTATCTCGATTAGTAGGTTGAAAACTACTGCAATGCCTTCCTTATTAAAATGACTGTCAGGGCCTGCAATCTTTATCCATGTCTGAGCTTAACTAAAAATTTAAACTTCTAGCACTGGGCTCTGTTCATACAGTTATGAGCCTATGAATGGAACATCTGCCACCATTAAAGAACCGGGAAGAGAAAACATGCTTTTGGTTATTGTGTGACACACATACAGGACTTGGCAAAAACTTGAGTGGAAGCAGCAGGTGCCAGCAACTGAAGAATATTTTAGCAGGTGACAACTGGGGTATGGGGAAGGGAGGAAAGGAACTGACAAGGTATGAAGATGTGAAAGAATCACCTCAACTCTTAATATTCCAAGATTATATAATTACATTCCTCTATGCTTTTTGGTCAAACAAACCATCAGATTCCCTGATAAAACTCTGTGAACAAACGCACAGACCATGAACCACAGTCATCAGTCTATCCTTTTAGAGAACTGCATGATGTAAACAGGTATTGTGGGAAGGTAAAAGACACAAAATTTAAGTGCAGGTTGATGCTTGGTGCATTCAAACTAAATCCACGTCAGCAACAACTCTTGGAATCCAGCAAGACCACATATACGCTTGCACACAGTAGCAGCCCAGTTCCACACACAGACACGCTTCCAGACAGCTTCATTTATCTACTATTTTTAAAAAAGCGAACAGATCAGAAAAAGCTCTCAACCACACAGTAAAGCTTCATGGAGAATGAAAAAATAAATTAACTAGTGCAGAAAGCAGATGACAGTCAAGTTCATCCTCTTATCTGTTACATGTAGCGCGAGGTAATAATTGCTCACATCATGAATGGAGACTCTTGGGGAGGTTTTTTTTCCCCTGAATTTTCTGAAAGAGAAACTAGATTTGTCCCGTGCAATGAAGAAAGCTCCTGTTAACACTGAAACAAAGCGATACTTCTGGAAAATATACATCACTATCCAATAGAAACACACACGCTCTTCATAATCATTTTTTCCACAATTAAATAGATATTTTTGATTCTTGGGAACACAAGAGGGTTATAGTAAGCCATCTAGGTTTTTCTGTACAGTTTGATTTTCCTTTCCATTGCTGGGATCATCTGGAGGTGTATATTGAACCTGATACTCTTGAAGAATTTTAAATACATCATGATGTCCAAAGTGTAAAGCTTCATCCATAGGAGTGTTGTTCCATCTGTAAAAGGAACAGTTTTCAAGGTTAATATGACTAAAGATGTCTGAACAGCTATACAGAACAAGCCCAAATCGGAACAGGAGGAAACTGTAATTGTTGGACTACAAGTTCTATCATCCTTAAGTATTGGCCCTGCTAACTATCTGATAGGAGCTTGAATCCAAAGACATCTGGAGGATCTCAGATTTCTCACTTGTTCTAAACAATGGGGCCATGCGTTGATTTCCTTTACATTTGTAATTGTACTCTCAACCCAAAGCGGTCAGGCCTGTATTTAAGGATTGGAAAAACCCTATTAGTATCTTGGGCTGACAGACTGGCTCGCTCAAGCTCAACCAGTGACCTAAGCAAGGATTTGGAACTGAGTTTGCCTAATCTAAGACTACCCTATCAAGGAAGCAGTACAACAAATTGGTGGGAATTCTGGAGGGATTATTTTTTCCCCGAGGGTAGGGAAGTAACTATAAATTAGCCCTCATCAAGAGTTCCTTGGTACAGCTCCTTAACTCTGCTATCAGAGTTAAACGCTCTTAACCACCACACCAGTAAGCTACCTCCTTAGCTTCCAAGACCATATGGGATCTAGTGCCTTCAGGATGGTTCTCCAGGCAAGACTAACGCTCTGTGAGATCAGGCTGCAAATATGTTACTCTATACAGAAGCTGCAAGCTGACAGTATACTAATATGCCTCAACAGAGTGTCAACTTAAGAATTAGTGTTATTTTAATGCCTTGATTCCACCCCCACCTCAGCCTCCATGGATATGCAGACATTTTGTTCTGTAAATAAGCCTAGAGTGTCAGTCCCAGTCCCAGAAGAGCTAACAGATGGCTACTTAAATTGGACAGAATTCTCGTTAAGTTCCAGATAA
Organism: Iguana delicatissima; assembly: GCA_948472985.1. NCBI lineage: Eukaryota > Metazoa > Chordata > Lepidosauria > Squamata > Iguanidae > Iguana > Iguana delicatissima. The sequence continues at coordinate 155,634 of CAOKZL010002133.1, forward strand.
AGCACGAGCTTGAATTCCTTGGAGGCCACTGCTTGTGCAACCAAGGCAAGCATAACTGAATCGACTGTTAATACTCCACTATACCTTTAATGCACATGCTCACCTGTCTTTGGGGAAAGGATTCACCTTGCAGGCTTCCAGCAAAAATTTAACTACCTCGACATGACCTACAATATAGAAATACATAATTACATATACTCATTATATTTGCCACCCTAAAGGGTAACAGCTGCTTCAGCCGTTTACTCATTGCTCCCACCTTCTGCAGCAGCTACATGCAACGCCGTCCGGGAATCGTAGTCTCTCTGCTCCATATCCATGCCTGATAAGGCAAATCTGAAAGGAAATTTAGAAAATATAAAGAGAAAAATCCTCTTGCGATAAAGGCAGAACTCTCTTAGCACAAGCCTTTTCCACACTAGGCTGCTATAGGGGCCTTTGGGTCCCTCCCTAAACAGCAAACCCCAGGATTCCATAGGAGGTTGAAAGTGGAATAATAGAACTATAACAGCCTAGTGAGGAAATGGCCACAGTGGCTTTCAGGTTTTTGATTTCTGTAGCCTAGTAAAAATTGGAAACCCTCTTCACTTTTTCCATTAAAAAAAAAAATCACATACATACATTTCATCTCCTCCACAGAAGTCTCAAAACAACTGGGTAGCCACCCTACTTGCCAATGCAGAATAGCTTTCTCGGTTTCATCTTCACTCATAAGGCACCAACCCATCTCTTTCTGATAGGCTGGGAAAGGCTTCAAGGCTTCTCAAGCATCTGACAGATATAATGGCACCTGCCTCCATTTGAAAATCGATACGTCCCAACTATCTCAGGAGAATGGCACCATATCCATTTATTATCAATAGGATTTTCATCCACACATACACATTTGTTATAACATACCATGCATGTATGTGACAGGTTGATCTAAAGCTCACATTTAACAGTTTCAGAGCTTCACTGTATTTGGTTGGAGTTCTGTGTACCCTGTAAGGAGGCCTCAAGGACAGGTGTGAACAGAGATGCAGCCAGCGTGAGATAAACTGCCGGTAACATGGTTAACAGCAGGGACCTTCTTCCTCTCTCAGGACCCTCTCACACTACACAATTATGGCACTATGATCTCACTTTTAACTACCATGGCTGCATCCTATGGAGTCCTGGGATTTGTAGTTTAGGGAGGGATACTTAGAATTCTGTCTGAAAGCTGTCGTGCCTTACCAAGCTACAAGCCCTAGGATTCCAATGGATGTAGGCAAGGAAATTAAAATAGAATCATACTGCTACAACTGTGTAGTGTGAAGGAACCCCCAGTCTCAGGGTGAAGGAGGAAGGGGAACCAGCATTATCTTGAAGTTTCTAGAAAGGAAGTCCTGCTAGGGTATATAACCTACACTTGTGGGAGTTTCCTTTTTTTCCCAGTTTTGGGAAAAGGGGAATGGCTGCACCCTGCCCAAGAACATCAAGGCCCATTTGGAGCTAGGAGAACAACCTAACATCTCTCAGTGAAAACCTGGCGGCCATCCGCACCTGAGGCTGTAGCACAATTTTGGTTGGAGGGACATGAGAACTTTTCCTTAGCTTCTTTTTGTTTCTGCATCCTCCCTCCATCAAGTTGTCATCAATAAAGTTGGAACCTATACTCTCAGTGGCTTAGTTCCACATCAGTGTATCCTTTGAAACCCAAACGGTCAGGACTTGAGTAGATGAAATCCTCCAGATCATTACACAAGGCAGAGAATGGGGAGTTTGTCTGACTGGAGGACCTACAGCAGTAAATGCATTTTCATAGCAGGAGCCTTGGCTATAGGATATCAATATTTTTAACAAATAATAATGAATAAGGAAAATAGTAGCTTTTTAAGATAGTGACTCCAGCCCCCACACACTGACTAGACTTCTAATTTCTAGCAGAGCATTGAGGTATTACTAGGTTAACCTACCAAAGCAATCAAGCTGCCTTACTGGATAAAGCTGTTCAGAAACAGAGTATCATATAACGAGAATTAGAGACTTAATGAGGCAACAAGTCTCAAATATGAAGGATATAATGTTCTATTTCTGTGTGACTTTGCTTTAAAAAAATATGGAGATTTCCAGCTCTGTTTAGCTTGGAAAAAGAATGGCTAAAATTTCACCTGAATATTCTAGTTGATGTCTAGTCTTGAAATTCTGGCAAAGTCCCTACTCTGCTCCCAAACGGCAAGGCACAAGTTCATAGGCAGATTGACCAACAAACTAGGAACAATTTGGTATAATGCTAGGTGTGATACAAGCCAATTTCAAGCACTAGAAAGAAAAATGTATAGGCTGGGATCCTCTCAATGGCATCTGTGTGCCTGCCATGTGTCCTGTTTTGCTCTCCAGCCCCTCATGCTCCCTCCAGTGCCCCCTTGATCTGGTAGCTGCCAAGCCCTCTGGGGCCATGGCTTTGGTAGCAGCAGTGGGGAGGGAGAGATGTGACCGAGCAGTGGGAACAACCTCTCATGCTAGAAAGAGAAGAAAAATGCAGTAGGGAAGAGAGCCCATGGCAGTTAAAGTCAAATCATAGCTGTATAATTGAGCAATGTGGAAGGATCCTAAATGTGCAAAGGTCTAAAAGGCAACCAATCACATGGAGGCACTAGCGGTGGGCCTCACATGCTACCCAGACACTCTTCCCCGTTACATTTCTATAAGTGAGCGCACACTTGTCTGCAGAGGGCTATAACGCTTCCACTCTTCTATGTTGGTTAGAATACCGTATTTGCTGGCATATAAGATGCACCAGAGTATAAGACACACCCCATTTATATGCCAGTAAATGCTATTTGTTGATGTATAAGACACACTGGCTTATAAGGGGCACCTCATTTTCAAACAATATTTTTTTGGGGGGAGGAGTGAGTCTTATATGCCAGCAAATACAGTATTCTATTCAAACAGCCTTCTTTGTTCCTTTTCTTTTGTCACTCTTTATCTTGGCTTTTGAAGCAACATTTTTTTAAAAAAAGTTCTGGTAAGAGCCAATATCATCTGTTCTGTCTTTAATCTAGCAAAGCATGAACATTGCAAAGCCAACAAATGGGAAAGAATAATCAGGAGAGAGTATTTAATGCAGTAGCTGTAAATTTTTTGTGATGTTTCTTTAATCATGTAACACTGTGTTTTTAATTGATGACAGTTTTAATTGGCATGCTTTTCACAACCTGCCATTAAACTGGAAAACTCGGGGGGGGGGAAGCTGTGTAGAATAGATTCCTAGTGTTCCCCAATGTGTCCTTGCCTAAAATAATTGAATCCAAAGGGGAATGCGTTCATGCACATGATGTACCATATTATTTTTTTTTAAAAAGCCTTTATACTGTGAGAATCGACATATAACTCTCAACACTGCCCTCATTCTGCAGCTTGAGTGCTCATTAATGTGCACAAAACAACAACTAGGTGAACAGCAACTGAGTTGTGCTATCCCAGAAGTTGCCCGTTAAACCAGGAGTAAAGAACCAACAGCGAAGACAGTCCGTGGCCCTAATCTAATATATAAAAGTCAAAGTTTGTGAGTTTATGAGTTTGTGTCAGGCAGGTGAAGACCTCATATGATTGGCTGCCTGGGAAGATTCTATGGAATCCTCAGGTTGGAAGTTTAGGGAGGGGCCTTTAGAGTTCTCAGCCAGAGAGCTCTTGGGCCTGGCCAGTTGCTATGGAGAGGAGGCTTAGCAGCAAGAAGGAGGTGGATAGTGTATTCCCTCAGAAACTGAACCTCTGTATGTTAACAACTCTGAATACAAACTGGATTGGGGAATATGAGGAAAAGTTACAGGTACTGGACAACGCAGTCTGGGGAATTAGAGACACAGGATCTCAGATCTGTGTGTTTCAACTGCATCTAATTCCTAAAGTAAGGTAAGGCAATTCCTAAAGTATTTCTAACAAATGTTACCTATGAGAAAATAAAATCCCAGGCAATACCAGATATATACGCTAGTAAACTATAAATTCAACTATCCCTCACCATAGTCCAGGCCAGATGGAGTTGCTGGGAGCTGGAGTCCAGCAATACCTGGAGATCACAGTTCCCCAGTCCTCAGTTAAATTCACAAACATACAAGAAGAGCATGGTTTATTCACAGAAAATAGGCGTGGCTTCCTTTTTCACAGATCAGGAGTGGTTGTATAGTTTAATTTCTTTCAAAGTGGAAGTTGTGCATCAACTTTGCTAAAATCTGGTTAATCAGTTAAACATCGAGTTAGAATGGATAGTGGGCTGGACCTGGATTAGGGAATCTGAGACCCAAATTCAGCCAGGAAGTGCATGGGAGAAGAGAGCCTATACCTGCCATTTACGTTCAGTCAAACTTGTCTCTTGACCTAACAGTATCGTTGCAAGGAAGAAATGGAATAATTCCATACTGCTCTGAGTTACTTGGGCAAATATGTTGTTGTTGCTATTGCTGCTGTTGTTAAATGGCACTGTCTGACTACAATTGCAAACAGCCCCAGGACCCTGTATTGCAAAGATGTTGCAGGCAGGCGATGACTCACTGAGGTTGAAGTGTCTCACTTAGGGGAGGTGGCTTTTTTTTTTTAATCTGCCCACAGCTGTAGGAGCATTGTACAGTCCTCCCCCCCACATTTGCAGGTTTGACCTTTGTGAATTTGATTATTTGTGAGGCACATGCCTGCCTCCCTCTGCCATTTTCCTGCTTCCATTCCCTTGCATTCCTCATCCCAGGCTTGCAAGGCTTGTGTTTAAAATTGACTTTTTTCCTTTTGGGTGACCAAAGCCACCCTCCAATGCTGGAGGTGTGTGGCTGCACATTCTGCTGTGTGATGGCTGCTGATTGGTCAGGTGCTCTCTTTGCTCCTAACCCCTCCTTTCTCAAGATGGCCACCAGAAGTTGCTAGAACCCCAGAACTCTTCTCTGTCTGAGGGGGAAGTACCTGTAAGCCCTTTACCTTGTTTTTGTTCTCCCTCCTTCTCAGCACCAGGGTCAGAGGCAAATAAATGGGAGGAGGAAGCTCTGGAGGGGAATCATAGGGAAATTATTTGCAGTTTTTCCACTTTCACAAGGGTTCTGTGCCTCAAACACTTGTGAATGCGGAGGGGCTACTGTAAGATTTGTTTTAGAAGACAGCCAGAAAATATAGATGACTAGCTTCATCATGATGAACAGCCACGTTGTGAAGTGATCTTTCCACCCTGGAAAGATATCTCTCTCCTGACTTTTACTGGTTATTGAACAATGGAGCACTAAAGCCAGGGCCCCGAGAATCAGAACATCAGGATGTTTTGACTAGCAGGGAAATCTGTCATCTGCTACCTCCCTCAAGTTCATCCTTTGGTTGCCCCTTCATTTAGATGTCAACCTCACAACAGCTTGGCGGATGGATTTCCCAGCCACCACATGCTATTGTGAGCTACCCTGATCACAGTGTACAGTACATTGAGATAACCTTGTCTTGGGTGAGCAATCATGATCTATTAGCTTTACAGAAGACCTGCTCCTGATGAAATGAAAACAGCTAGAACTCATTTGCTAAAGCAAACCAACACTTCCATTTTTTGCACTCTTTCTAGCGGCCTGACTTAAAGTGAACAACTATAGAAACACACTTCAAAAAAATTATCACTATACCATGGAACCAGTTATAGAAATGAAACAAAAACTGGAGGTACAAGAGATAGGAGTGGGCATTCAGATCAGATGATCTTGAACTAAGGGGTGAACAGTAGTTGTTTCCACCTAGTTTGGGGAAACTAGGTCACTCAGAAGACAGTGGCTCTGTGAATTAGCATTTAAGGGAATTCGGTATGTGTTGAACGGAAGGAAAGAGAAACAAGAAAACAGCAAGAGTTGGAGAAGAGACAGGAGGCCCCGGTTGCAATATACACACTGAAGGCGGCATTCTTTATTGCAATTACAGATTTGTAACCTAGAGTTACAGAACTGTAACTGCTCTGTATTCAGTAGGATTATGTAGTGTTCTGTTGCCAGTTGGGACACAAGCAGGAGGATGTTTCCAGCCCCTCCCACCAGTAAGCTGAGGCCGCAGCCGTCATTCCTTGTCAGCCTCACTCGCTGGTGTGGGGCGGGGGGCGACATGTTATCTAGGGACAGGCAGCAGAATACACCTCCTTCACCTGATGAGGCTGCTGACTGTTAAGGGATGTGTGTGCCTGTGTGTGTTGGACCAGGATATGTTATCTAGAATCTAAGTAACTCAGTAACTAAGTAGCCAACGTAGAATATTAGTGTGAATGATTAAGAAACTAAAATCCTATGTGGAATAGAATAACCTGCACCCAGAATGGCCAAGGGTAAAGAACCATGGGAAATGCAATCCAGGACATCTGGGAAACCACAGTCTCCCACCTCTGCACTGAGGGAGTGGCAAATATTTCATTTCTAACATCTATCTGTCTGTCTGTCTGTCTGTCTGTCTGTCTGTCAGTCAGTCAGAAATGCATTTTAGCCACGATTTCAGGCCAGTTTACAAAAATTAATACATTTAGAGAAAATTATCTGCATAACAAAGAGCGTTACAAACCCAGTTATATAGTGCAGATTTAATCCATGTCTCTTAAAACTGATTAGTGAAAGGGAAAATAAGATTGCATTGTGCACACACACGCAAACACACCTACGCATACTATGTTTTGTGCAGCAGGGACAGCCATATTGATTTTACCTTCTCAGTGCAGACACATCACCCGTGTAGGCAGCAAACAAGAGATTTATTACAGATTTCACCTGTAGGGAAAAGAAAGCAAAGAAATGATTTGTAGGGTTATTTTCCCCCTTTGTTTTTTTTCTTGGGAGGCTTGAAAGAGATTGAAACATCCCAAAAAAACAGCCCAAACCTTTCTGTCTCTGTCGCTGACTATGACCTTGCATATGTGTGAATAATTGTAGAACTCCAGATAGCTCAGAACAGCTTCAAAGGAATGAACTGGTAAAACTGGCACTGGAGAAAGGTAACAAACAAGACTGGGGAAAAGTGCCAGGTAACCAAAAATCCACGGCTGAGGAGGATTTTAAGGTTGTTAGGTGGGGATTGATTGCTTTTTGTTTGCTACAACCATTTTACACTGCTCTTTACTATTTAACAATAGTGCAAGGAGTGGGTGAAGGAACAGAAAAATGAAGTTTGAAAAATAATTTCCCCAGAGAGTACCAGGTAGTTGAGCTCTTGCTATTTTGCGTTTTAGGCTTAGTGGTTATTTGAGACGTTCTGGGCAAATTCTCCTGTCTACTGTAGAAACATAAGCCCAGGATTGCTTGACAGCCTCTTCACATGGTACAATTAAAATTAACTAAAAAAAAAAAAAAGAATAGTTTGCATACCTTTGTACATAGGGCTGTACCTGCTGGAAGCAGAGAATGCTGCAACCACGCTTACACAAGTGACTGGAGCCCACCACTAGGGGGCAGAGCAGTAGAAACAGACAGTCAGGGCTCCCTGAGATCTGCCCTCTCTGTCTTGTCTGCTCTGTTGCATCCTCACCTATGCTCCCAGGGTTTTCTTTCCTTTCATCTTGCCCTCTCTGTCAGGTAGCCGGTGGTTCTGCACCCCATCTGTTCTCTTTCCCAAACGTGTAGTGCAACCCCATAAACTACAGGAAATGGTCTCTTGTTGATGATTCCACGGATCAGCTTCCATAGAGTTTGACTGTTTTGACTCATGTTCCTTCATGGAAGGAAAGCTCTTCTGTCACATGAAAGCTTTTGTCAGTGGAAAGGTGAAGGGGAGGTTCTCCTTTTCCACTACTGCAGACCCTGCCCCATTCCTGTGCTTTTCCAAGAGAGCTGCCAACTTTGGAATGGTGGTATAGAGGGAGTCCAGAGTGGAAGAGGAGTTGTGTCTACCCATTCATTTTATTATATCAAAGAATCTTCCATGTCTGAAGGGACAAAATTAGAGAGATATATCTGGATCCACAACCCCAAGCTACACGTACAGAGAATGGAAGACAGCATTTGTTACTGCGTAATTATACAAAGTGATCTTGAGAAGCAATGCCCATCTATCTATTCAGATGGGACTGTAAAAACATATGAGCAATGAGATGAATCACTCCGTTAGTCCAAACCAAGAGTAAACCCCTGGATATCATAGAATATGTGTTGGCTTTCCATGTTCCCATGGATTTAATGGGTCTGTTCTAATTGCAATTAATAATTAGACTTAGGGCCCTTTCCCACTACACTGTTATAGTGCTATTATTCCACTTTCAACCTCTTGTAGAATCCTGGGGTTTGCAGTTTAGGGAACGGACTTTAGAATTGTCAGCCAGAGAGCTCTTGGGCCTCAGCAAACTACAAGCCCCAGAATTCCACAGGATGTTGAAAGTGTAATAATAGTACTATAACAGGGTAGTGCAGAAAGGCCCTTAGACTTTGCATTTTTTAAGCCTCATTTGGCTCTCCTTTTGCTGGGAGGCAAAGACATTTTCTTTTACATTGGCCACTGGGGATTAACCAGTTGTTTTGGAAGTTAGTTTGTTTAATGAGGGATGCTCTTTTTTCTTATGTTTTGAATACTTTTAATTTAATGCCATTTTAACCCAAAGGTTGGTTCTTTAGATTGCTTTTTACCGTTAGAATTGATTTTAACTCTAATTTGTTTCAATCTGTCATAAGCCATTTGAGTTCCACCCCAGGAAAAAGACGCAAAACAAGTACTGGTCATTTTGTGCTTTAGACCACAGGATCTTTGAAAAGTGAAGCCACACTGGAGGTGTCTTGTGTAGGCAGGATTCTCATTAAGTGACCCCATGAATTTATAGCAAGATGCAATGGAACACCTACCATTCTTATGTGCCTATATATGGGGAAGCCCTACTGTAAAGAGGCAAGTCACCTTGCCCGGCCTTGGGCAAACCTATGGGCTCATCTGTACTTTTACAAAAAGCAGTAACTGCTCTGCAAATCCATCTTTAGCATGAGCTGGGCTGGATCAGTGGCAAAGAGAACTAACGCTTCACAAAGTGGCTAATGTTTGTGGCCTCTCTGTCCTACATCCCCAACAGAATTCAAAACCATAAGCCAGATTCGTAGAGCTGGAAAGTACCGCAAGGGCCGAGTTCAACCAAGGATACAGGAAGTTACAGCATGTGAACATGATAAAAGAGATATCTGCAAGAATGTGTCTGCTTTTACTGCACATGGTGGGCAAGAGATAAATGGTCCTTTACCACTTTGCTTTGACACAAAGACTGCAAAACAAGAAACTGGCAGGGTAGCGTGAGAACTAAGATAACTGTGAATTCACAAGGAGCAAATGTTTCTAGCCATTCTGGGCTTCTTCATACAAGATAAATGGCTGCCAAGGAATTTATACTTGCAGCTCATTAAATAAAAAAAATCCATAGATTCTGAGAAGGCAGCAGGTGCACCTGCAAAAGAAGAGTGGAAACAGAGAGGATAAGGTGTAGAAGGAAAGTGGCCAAATGTGTTAAGGGAGCAGCTGAGGTGAGTTAAATGAAGAAAAATACACAAAGCCAGCTGAAGCTTAGGTATATGGTCATTATAATATCCTCCTCCTGCCCAGTGGTTAGTTAGTGAAATGCAACAGAATGCCAATATACCCCTTTAAAAAACAGTTCCTGCCCCCCAAAAATGGTGCAAGGTCCAAGGTGTTATTTTCTATACGAGAACAATGCAATACCGCTCCTGATTTCCTCCCATAGAAAAATCAGGACATCCCAGACTTGTGAAAAGCAAGGTAGTCTCTTTTGATACATAAAAGCAGAGAGAAAAACAGAGACCCAGGAGGTACAGACGTACGGAATCAGCTCACATCCCATGAATACAAACAGCTCCAAATCAATGTGCTAAAATAATATAGACTTTATACTGCCATCACCTATTGGCAATCCAGCAACAATAGCTGCATCATGAGGGCCAGACAGAAAAAATAATTACGGCTAAAATTAATGTGGTGCGGCAAGAACCATGACTGGATTCCCAACCTTTTTTTTTTAACGTAAAAGCACTGGGGTGGAGTGGGGGGCTACAATTTTGACCAGAAGAACAGTGCAAGGAAAGGGTGTGCTCAATCCACCTTCTTTTTAAAAAATTCCTCATGGATTAGTTTGCCCTGTGTTGGGACAATGCACACGTACCTCTACCGTGTCTGTTCCCATCATCCCATCAGACAAGCTTATAGCAGTTTTTTGGGGGGGCAGGGGGTGGGGAGAGACATCTAGAAGACAGAATTGGCACCGCTAAAGGCTAAAGCATTCTTTCCCTCTTCCTTGTTTCAATCCAAACTGGAGTTCCAGTGTGGTGGATTAAAGTTAAAGAACATTGTGATGTCGACCTTGCATCATGTCTCTTTCAGTCTTCCATAGTGCCAGCTGCAAAACTCTGCAACTATCAGAGGATAAGGACATAATTTATTGACAGAGCCAGCATGTTGTAGTGGTTTGAGCATTGGACTATGAGCCTGGTGACCAGGGTTCGATTCCCTGCTCAGCCATGAAAAGCCCACTAGGCGACCTTGGGCATGTCTCTCACTCTCAGTCCCAGAAAACCCCAACATAGCTTCCACCATAAGTCACAAACAACTTGAAGGCACACAACAGCAAGGAAATCTGGCTACTCTTAGCCTGAGATCCTACACTGTCAAGTATAGTGTAAAAGATCCACAGGTGGAACTCCACTACAGCTGCCCTCTTACCACCCCTGGGACTCATGGTTTTGCTGTGATAGCCCCCATGAATGGCCAGGCCATGCCTTGTGGAGAACAAAGTAAGTGGGTGGAGGGGTCAGAGAAGTATCTGGTTATGGCCAAGAATCACAAACAGACTGATATTCTACTGAGATCTGCTGGGGGTGGGGGGTTGGTGGATGATATCATTGGTCTGCGTCTGGCTATGTGGCATAGGCACCACGCCACAGAATCGGCATTCACGTGGGCTATTGCAGCAAAACTGTCAATCCTGGGGAGGCTTTGTTTTCGGTAGAATGTGGAAAAGAATACCAGCCCCCACTGTGACCAAAGAAAGGCATACACAGGTAAAAGGTGGACTTACGCTTGTATATTTTGCTAACAGGATGATGACCTCAGAGTCCTAAATGGATTGTTTAAAAAAGTGGAGCAGGCATGAGTCTGGAACAAAAGATCCTTATTTTAAAATTCCGTCCTCTACAGGAGGCTGGTCAATTCACTGCTGAATGAAAAAGGGTCATTGCTCAGTGGCAGAACACATCTTTTACAAGAAAACATCTCCTGTTCAATCCCTGGTATCCCCAGACACAGCTGGGAAAACTTCTCATCTGAAATCCTCAAAAGGCTGGTGATGTGCAATGTCGACAATACTGAGCAAGCTGGAGCAAAGGTCTCATTCAGCACAAAGGCATCTTCGTATGCTCAAGAGCTTACCAGGCATGAGCAACAAGCAATCGCATTTTACTGAGCTGAGTAAAATTAGGGCGACTGCTACAGAATATGGAAAAAACGACCCTGGGGAGTACAAGTCTCACCCTCCTCCCAAAAAAGTTTTTGCATTATGGCTTAGATCAAGGCCTCACAATGGGCTTGTGAACAAAATGGGATGTGAGCCAAGGCTTAAATCCACAGCATCTTCCGGTCTCACCAGAATCATAGTAATGGAGCAAATGTCATGCCTTCCTGTATATTTTGGTGACAACTGGTGTACCTAAAGATGTGAAGGCCCAGAAAAATTTTGGGGAAAAAACTTATTTTCCCTGCCCCCCCGCAGTCCCCTTTTCTCTGGAAAAATGATTATTTTTAAAAAAATGATGACTAGAATAGTTAAGACAAGAAGGTCCAATATTTACTCCTCCCACATTATTTTAAAAACTATGTGGCAGGAAAGACTTTTAGGTAAAACTATGTACCGAAAGCCAGCATTGTGTAGTTGTTTTGAGCACTGGACTACAACCCCGCAGACGAGGGTTCAATCCCTTGCTTGGCCATGGAAACTCACTAGGTGACCTCAGGTGTTACACACTCTCAAACCCAGAAAACCCCATGATAGTTTCACCTTAGGGTCACTCTAAGCTGGAAATGACTTGAAGGCACACACCAACAAGAAGGCTATCTACAGTGCCTCGTTTCCTTGTAATTCCTCGTCTTGGTAATCCTTTCTCAATTCTCTTTACGGGAATGAGTGCTTTATCTCTGTCTGGCGCTGTAGAGGAGTAAAAGAGGACAAGTAGTGTAGTTGTTTGACTTGTGTTGATGGTTTCTTTGTTTTTTTAATAGGTTTTTTTGCCTGCTCCTCATAGATAGGCAAAAGTAAAGATAGATGTTCTTTATAAATTCAGGCATTCCTTACAGTTGAGGGCCTTGCTGCTCCAATTGTAACAATAATGTTTTAAAAAGTAAACTCAGTTTGTAATTATTTCTTGAATAAATTGTACTTTTCATGTATCAAACACGATACACTTATGCCAACGCAAGTTATACATGATGGCTGGAATCCTGTTGCTTAGTCCCACGTAAGTAAACCCACTGGAACAATTGTTGAATAGCAAGTCAACACAGGTAAATTAAACTTATTTAAGGGGCCTACTCTAGATAACAGTAAGAACAGGATTTATGCCAAAGTTCCTAAAGTAACAAAGTGACTTTCATTCTGGGTTCTAACATTGTATTTGTTTCAATTAAAAAAAAATCATTCTTTTCCTGGAAAATAATTGCACTCCCCCCTGCCCATGGCCTCAAAATTTTAAGAAGTTTTATGTCTCTAAGTGAGCCAAATGGTATCCCCCAAAATTGTTCATACCCCTCTGGTAGGAACAGAACAGTAGGTCTTTGTATCCAGTTGTTAGAAATGAAATAGTCTAAATAAAAACCTCAGAGCCAAACCAAAGCCTGCTCAAAGTCACCATGAGGACAAAAACAAGGGTTAAGAAAGGTGGGTGGGGGAAAAAAATGAAGCTGCATATAGTATTAAAGCAATGAGCTGATGCCTGGGGAGTACAGTGCAAATCCCTTGACCCATGAAACTCGCTGGGTTGCCTTGGGGCAGTAACTTGGTCTCTTGGCCTGACCTACCTCACAGAATTGTTGGTGGGAGGAGAAAAGCCATGAGCTCATAGAAGGAAAAGTGTCAGATGCATGATTAATAAATAAATGAAATGAATGAAGCCTAGTGGGCTAAACCAAAGGTATTTCATAGCAGAGGTAGCTTTTGGGGAAGGACCAGAAGAAAGAAAAGCTGTAGGTATCCCCGATAGGGAGAGAATTTCAGCTGAACTGAAAAGCATGCGTGCTTCGTATAGTGATCCTTTTATTTAGAACAGTGGTTCTCAACCTGTGGGTCCCCAGATGTTTGTGGACTTCAGCTCCCAGAAGCCCTGAGCATTGACCATAGTGGCTGGAGCTTCTGGGAGCTGAAGTCCACAAACATCTGGGGACCCACAGGTTGAGAACCACTGATTTAGAAGAACAGGATGTCAAATAGCAATACCCATACCTAAATTATGATCAGACAACTTTTCTGAATAGAGGGGAATGCACCAATACTTGGTCTGTGCATTTTATTTACCAGCACAGATCAGCCTCCCAACTTCACACTACCGAAAAATCAAGTGAACGTAATCCCTGCAAAGAGCCAAAAAAGGTGGTTGTCCTCACCCACAAAATTGCTTTGATTTTTTTTTTACATCAGTGTAAGGGTGTGTTATTTGAAAATAACCTTTTCTTTCTATCAAATACTGTTGAAAGCTACCTGGAAGGAATCTCTGGATCCCAGAATGTCAGTTAGATTTAATCTCTCCAACAAGCTGATTAAAAAGTCCTGAGATAAAAGTATTTCTAACTTGGCTGCAGTTGGTAGCTTGGTTTTCACTTAGGACACACATTTTCCTTCCCAATTGCTAAGGATACAAAAAAAAAAGTTCTTCAAATAAATGCATTCTGTTCAAAAATGAATTAATTCCCTCAGAACTTCTTGCCTGAGGTGATGGTGATTTGATCTATGTTAGCAAGCCCTGCTTTTTTAACAGCTCCTTTCACAGTTCTCTGGAAGAGGTTCCAATCCCTTAGATTTCCGGTTAAATCAGACCACAGTGGCTTTTAGTCTTTCCATAGGGTCATTCTATGAGAGGAAGGAAAGTGGAACAACCTCTCTACGTGACACTGCTTTTATAACAAATTCTTGCTCATTTCATCAGGGCAAAGAAAAAACGTCCTTTCCAAAAGCAGAGAAGCTCCAACCTTCTACCAAGTATTTTTTTTTAATGTTAACATAATGGCTAACTTCTCTTTTTTATAGTTTGTGATCTTTTAATGAATTTTAATGTTTTATCATTTAATATTTTAATTTTATGAATTGTTTAGTTGCTTTTTAATTAACGTTTATATTTATATTTTCATTAAAGCTTTTGTATTGGGTTTTTTTTAAAATTGTATTGTTTTAAAAATGCCACTTTGAGTCCCACTGTTGGGAGAAAGGTGGGATATAAATGAAAATAATAAGAAGAGGAAGAGGAAGAAGAATCACCATCACCATCTCAGGAGTGTGTGAAGCCTAAACAAAGATACTACTTTGGACTATAAATCCCAGAATCCCTGCCAGAATGGCCACTCTCTGGAGCATTCTGGGAGTGTAGCTGCAGGAATAATTTTTCCAAACTTTGGCAGTGGGCAATGGTAGCTCTGCAAAAGTTAGTGGCTATCACGGCTGGGGTTGCTAGAGCTGCAGTCCAACAGCATCTGGAGGGCTACAAGTTCTCCATCCCTGGATTAATTAGCTGACATACATCTTCAACAATGTGGGCATTTAAAAAAAAAGTCTTCAAAGTTTACTACAGCTGCATTATGGTAAATGTATCTCACTTTCTGAGGCTTCCAGACATATAGCCCACTTCCTAGCTCACTGGTGCAAAAAGAGAATACACGGATAGGAGCATTGCATGGCTCTGATGAGACTATCCTGATGCCTGCTGTTCTTGATCAGCCTCCCAAATGAGTTGGGTACCTTCCAAGAGGGATCCACGATTTCCAGAGCACTGTGAGGGCGTGTGCCTTCCCCCAAACTGGCAGGCCCTTCCAATGAGATGGTCTACAAGAAGCATCTTCCTAGCCAGCTGTACTGTGGGAGTGATACAAATTGTATTCCTACACATTTGGACTCTCTACCAGGTTGGAATAGGCTATAAAAGCATTTCGTTCTATCGACCACCCCCAAAGAAATTTGTTAGCAAAGAAGTGGAGTCTACTGAATTTGCTCTTCACTTTCTCGGATGACTCTGGAGAAGTAATCTTTGATTTCAGCAAGGTCCTAATCCGGCGGACACATTCAACACACAGGCCGGATCATAGGCTGCCATATGATCTTGCTATTGAGGGCAAGTCTCCAAAAGGAGAGCGCAGCAACAGCTGTTGTCCTTGCAGAGCCTCTGCACCTATTGTTGACAGGATATGCCCTTGTTAATCCAGCTCAAAGGGGATTAACGCTGATATGCAAAAAATAGAGCCTGCTCTGTTTGAGGTGAAGCATCTCTAGTGATCCCGGGGTTAAAATCACAGCCTGTCAAATATATAGACAAGGGCAGTGGTGAAATGATTCCAAAAGTTATCGTCTGTATGCCATTTTTATGGAGGACATTAAAAGCAGTCTCATTTCCTATTCACAATTAGGGACATTTTATATATGGGATATGGATCATGCTGCAAAACACACCACTGCATTTCTTTGAAGCGTATTAATCGGAGCTGTGACAGATCACTTTCCATATTCTAAGGGCTAAGCATGAAAGAACCTGCAGTGGAATGTATGCCAATAAATCCTACCATGAACCTTCAGGGCTGAAATAAAATGCACCCTGGAACAGCAAAAAAATCTTTAAAAAGTGATCACTACATCAGCCATGGAGATCAGTCTGGGCTGTGCATGTTTGTAACTGAAATATGTCACTGAAATCCACAGAGAGAAAGCACCACTAATCTAACAGGTGTCAACACTGGCTCAAATCTAGAGAGGGCTTACATGTCAGAGGAAATGGACAAGTACAAGCAGAGGCAGAAAAGAATACAATTAACTCCACCACCCTAATGATCTGGAACTCAAGACCCAAGTAAGATCATCACTGTATGTATCATGCTAAAGCACGGAGTATCATCAGAATTGTTTTAACTCAGGATTAATTTATGGGACTCCAGTACATATTCTGCCCTCGAGGTGGCGCACAATCAAAGATCCGCAAGCCGGCCTGTGGCCTTCTGTCAATCCTCTGCTCCCCTGCAAATGCACTGGCATTAACTTGACAATGCTGTTAGTGTAGCTTTTATTTTTGGAGGCTGGCGGCTGTATTAACTGGTAAAGCTGCTTCCACGGAGTTTATTTTGGAAGCAGAGATGCGGAATTAACTTGAAATGATGCTCGTCTAGCATTTCTTTGTGCAACTGTAGCCAAACCACAAAAAAGAGGTGGGGGTGGGGGGAGAGGGAGGGACTAGTCCGCCTTTTGCTGTTTTAGAAGAGTTCTGAAAACAAAGTGTAAGAAACAGAACGGAAACAAATCACAACAGACTGAATAAAGGATAGACTCCAGCTTCCATCAGTTTCCTATCAATTAAGTCTAACACAGTGTGGGCAGCCTATGGCTCTCCAGGGGCCCTTTCACATGACACAATTATAGCACTATGATGCCACTTTAACTGCCATGGCAACATCCTATGGAATCCTAGGATTAGCAGTTTAGGGGGAGAGGCCTTTAGAATCCTTAACCAGAGAGCTCCTTTGCTGACTCTGACCAAACTATAAACCCAAGGATTCCACCGGATGCCACCACGGCAGCTAAAGTGGATCACAATGCTATAACCGCATAGTGTGAAAGGGCCCCAGATGTTTGTTGGACTGCAACCTGAGCAACTATAGCTAATGTTTCAGAGTATTTGACACTTTGACTTCTGAAAAGATCTCAGACTTTGCTAGGTATTAATGTAGGAAAAGTAGAAGCAACAATCATGTTTGCACCTCCTAAGCTTCTCTACAGATCAAAAGGTGGTCTGTCTATATTCTAAACCAGAAGTGGTGGAATTCCAACCTCACAAGCCACACATAGCTGCTTGAGATAATTTTGAGGCCTCTAAAGGCTTGAATACCCTAAAGGCACCAGACCTTGTCTGATCTTGGAAGCTAAGCATAGGCAGCACTGGTTAGTACTTGGATGGGAAACAGCCAAGGATTACCAAGTGTTGTAGACTATATTTCAGAGGAAGAAACTGGCAAAACCACCTCTGAGTATTCCTTGCCTAAATAAACCTTATGAAATTCATGGGATCTCTATACATCAACAGGCAACTTGAAGGTACACACATACAGGAAAAGATGCCCTATCCCTCCAATTGGGAGTTCTGAAAAGAATTCCAAGAGTGGAGGGTTTAGTGGAGAGAAGATAGGGAAACAAGAAGAGGTAAATAGGAAGATAAGAAAACCTCAAAGAATTATAGTTCCCCAAAATCTGCATTGACAATACATGCTAAGCATTGTTGCTACTGAACTTCCAGCAAGAACCAAGAAAGTGCGCTTTGAAACATGAAGAAAGACTTCCAGAACAAGACAAATCCATTTCCCGAATAATAACTTAAATCTTAACCATGAACAAGGCAGAATGATAGGAGGACATTGAACACAGATGTTATTTAAAGTTAACACTGTTAAGGAGAAAAAAGCAGCTGTTATTAGCAAAAGCTAGGAAGGAACACTGAATTTGAGTAGCCTTGAACTTTTAGCCGTATTCATCCAGCGAAAAGATCTCACTGCTGGGAAAGAAAACATATGAGATTTTTCAAATTATGTTTGAGAGAAACAATCAAATCATGGTTTGAGCATCAGTAATGTATTATCAGTATTATAGCCATCAGAGTGTAGCGGTCTGAGTACTGGACTAAGAATTCAGCAGACCAGGGATTCAATCCCTGCTCAGCGTGGAAACCTACTGGTGGACCTCATGGAAATCATTCTCTCGGCCTAAGAGGAAGAGCAAACTTCAGAATAAATTTTGCTAAGAAAACTCTATGATTTCTGATGAGCCTCAGCTTTACATATTCCCCCCTTTCTTGTGCATGCCAATTTCCTTCCACATTTCCTGATTCAGGCAAACCCGTTTGTGATTACATGTTCAGGTCAGGAGAACTATATTTTATGCAAACCATGCTTTGTTGCCAAACCTGAACTGGAAGCCTATTTCAAAATGTGGTACACTATGACTATGGGCCATCAAAATTATACCTTACTCTGAGTTAACATAAAACTACGATTTGCCCAAACGAAGAAAGTGGGAATGTGAATACATGACAGGAAGCCACAATTCAGAGCTCAAGCTTCAAAACTGACAGCCAAACCATGATTCGTCCATTGCTTAAAAAAAAAGAAAAGTAGGTGGTCATGCAAGCAATAGACGGTGTCCCGAATTCATGGTTGATTTTGAAGAATTTGTGATCTCAGGCAGTACCTAAAAAAACGAGAAAACAGAATGTGCATTTTAGGTGTTCTGTTGTTTGTTCTTCTCTCTCTTTCATCTTACTGAAGGGATAAAAGTCTCACTAAAAATTGAGAGGGAGACGTGATTGTATTTACATGGTTCTCAGTTAAGTATCAGAAAAATAAATAATCCGGAGAAATGAAAAAATTATTTCAGGAGAAGAGAAGGTAGATATTTTCCTTATAAGAACGAAGAAGAAAAAGGGAAGAAAACATTTATTTGGAGAGAATGAGATTTGGAGCAGTCTTTAGCATCTTCAAAGAGGAGAATGTGGAAGATCATAAAGAAAAACATATTCTTGAAAAGCAATCATCACTGCTAGAACTGAGAAATGTGCAAAGCTTTGGCAGATTTTACCAAAACATAAATAATTTTGAATTATCCAGACCAGCTTAAGTAATATCATGCAGGAGAATTTAAGGTTTAGGAGAAAAAAAATCAGTTTCTTCACATCTGGCTGTATTTAATCCAACAGCTAGATACAATTTACCAGCACATCATTAGCTCAAAAATAAGTAATAATTTTGTTTGTAGGATCATCTTATTTATGACAATCACGCTCCTATGAATGGAAGGTTAAGCAAACAAAGAAGGTGGCTGGCTGCTCAAGACATTTTAAAATAAGGTTAAACACTGAATTTGGGGGGAAAACACAACAGGATTGAGGGTGGGTTTGGTTCTGCAAAGACCAGGCTTAGAAGTTGTCCACTCCTTTCACTAAGTGATATTGCAAAAGTTCTTCATTATCTGGTATAGCAATGTTTACCTGATTGGGAAAAAAAAGCTTGGCCCAGCTTGGAATGGTCAGCTGTATTACACACATCATGTGTCATTTCCCCCCAAAATTGTTCTCTGGCTTGGAATGCAAAGTTAGATTCCTTGTCATTCTGAAAACATGACCAGCATTCAGTATTCTAAGAGCACGGTGACCATACCATTAGGCGCCGTAAGATAGTTGTCTCAGGCAGTGGATGTGAGGAGGCAGCAGCAAAGTTTCAAAAGAGAACATGTGCCATGTGCTCAGCCCTGCACTCTTAAGTTAGCTTGCTGCCTTCACAGTGGGTGACAGATCTGATCTTCCATCAGCTGAGCTGGAATAACATTTAACTGCCAGGCTATTTACTTATGTGCCTTGGTGTCATCTTTGACTCAGGTAGCAAAATGAACTGAGCCAGTCCTGCCTCAGTATTCCAAGCTATCTGTTTTGCAAGCAAATATGGCGGAAAAGTGTTTAATAATAAACCCTATTTGTCGTGAAACATTTGTGAGATGGTTATGCACCACACAATCAGACAAAACCCACAAGAATAAGCAGTTTTTTCTCTGCTGAGTGTACTTGGTATTTTGGATCAACTTTACTTGCAAATCTTGATGTAGCTGCTATCTCCCATTTGCAAAACGGTTCACTTCTTGCTCTTAGTTGCAATTTAAGGAAAAGTCTTCAAAAGAATATGTGCCATACTTCCTGGGAGTGAGACCATCCCCAGGGGACAAAGGAAGAACTATGTGGACCAGCCAGCATGATGTAATGGTTTGAGTGTTGGACCAGGACTTTCAAAGATGAGGGTTTAAGTCCCAGCTCCACCATGAAAACTCCTGGGTGGCCTTTAGCAAGTTGTACTCTCTCAGCCCCAGTGGAAGGCAAAGCAAACTTCCTTGCAATAAATTTTGTGAAGAAAAAAAAAAAAAAGGAGCGGTATGCACAGCAGACGTGCATGAATGTTACCAGCTTAGAGAAAAATCTTGGAAAATCAAAAGCTTTTCTCCACAAACATTTGTGGACAAACTTCATAATTATGAAGTCAACTTCTAAAACAAGACAAAGGGGACTGTTTGAATACACATTCAAAAAAAGGGTGTATGTTATTTTCCTCCTATCATATTCTTTGCCTAAGCTTCTATTCTATTCTGTGTATTTTCGACACAGATTTTAAACACAATTAATAAATAAAGCTATCAAAATGAAGCAAGAACTACAAAACTGAATCCAGATGTAATGGCTCACGTCTGAATCTAGTTGAAATCCATGGAACTTCATTTGTAACTAACTGGAGCCAGTGATTTCAGAGGGACTTCAGTGGAACCAACTCTTTTGAATGGGGCTGACGTTCAGGGCACAAAAAAAATATACATGCATATGTACACTCACACACATGTACATACTGAAACAGCAAAGATGACTTTAAGGACTGTTTTGCACAATGTCAAAGAGAGGCAAATTTATACACTGATGAGCTGCTTCGATAAGAACAGAAACAAACAAAAATCTGTGTGATCAGTTTTTGCATAAAATGCATGGAGGACAAAACCACAGCCTCTAATTCAAGTGAATGTTTGTTTAGGTTCACGACTGTAAGAAATTTAGTTTAGTTGACAGGTTTATATCCAAAGTGCCCAGTGAGTGGATGTGAGGTATTATTGCTCTGACAAATAGAGGGTGAAATGAATCACCTATTTCAAAGATGCCTACTCACAGTCTCGCCTCGCTCCACAGCTTATAAGGGATATGTCAGTCCCACAACACTGACTTTTCAGATAGCCCAGTGGGGTGAGCTAAGTGGAGCAAGACAAGCACCCAAGGAAAGTATTCCAAGGTCTAGACACCTCTTCCAAATGCCTTTCCTAACACAAAGAGTGACTCTGTGAGGAGGACAGCCTACTCCATCTCTGGAAGTCCCCTCAGGATTTGAAACTGTGATTTTCCTGGTTACTAGAATGTGTGAAGAGCCTCCATGGACAGAGGAAGTCTTTTTCACAAAGCTACTTCCATGTGAGGAATATGACACCATAGGGGGGTTAAGCAAGCGCAGAGCTCCTCTGGTATTGAATTTATCTACCTCTCGATACCTGAGCTTGGCTTAAACGTAGGCAAAACACAAAATGTAGTTCTTTGTATTCAAGCCAATGGTTCCCAAAATGCCATACCGAAAAGGAAACTGGAAAAAGTAGCAAAGAGCACAAGTAAAATAAATTATCTTGAACAGAAGAGGGGAAAAATGTAATTGAAGACGTAACCAAAAATTAGTAATTAAGCTTATATGGAAATCAATGATTTATACAGAATATTTCATTTAAAAAAAATCATTTTAAACACATAGTATTAGGGGACTGTTTTTCATTTCTAGCTCTGAATTACCACTTCAGTTGCACATTGAAAAGGACCAAAATACAAGTTGATCAGCTTAAAATAAAATTTATTATAATACAAAAGTGTATAGGCTGAAGATACATAAATAACATACAATGCAAATGAAAAATGGAACACATGACAAATCACTGAAACTAAGGGAAAGCATACAACACATGCTAAAACAAAGTTTAAAAGCATTTACATTTCTAAAGCAGTATTAATGATGACAATAACAAAAAAAGAAATACGACAAATAAAATGCTTGAATATCAAGATCTGTTATTGCCGTAAACAGGAATGTCTGCTAAACATTAAGAATATTTAGACAAAAAAACAGTCAATGATAGTACTCTGTCAGCTTTGATACCATCTTTTGGTCCTGATCATCACAGATTTCACTGAGATTCAGCCCCTGTGCTATATAGCCATGCTGGCTAGACTGGAGCTTACATCGTATTTCCTAGGGTCATACAGAACAGTTTCACACATGAAGTTTAAAGAAGTTCTTGCTTTAACTGGCGTTTAAAGTAAATACAAACCTACATTGACTAGAATGCTCATTCACATTACAAGCACCTTTCTTCTGCACAAGCAGCTGCTCACATAAATAGTGCAAGGTGTTAAGTCAAGACAATTATCTCACATGTTTGAAAATTCTTGGTCTTGAATTATCTGAGGTCTCCCTGTTGCCCCAGGCACTATGTTAGCCAAGGAAAACGTTCAATTTTCTTCAGATTTTAAACATAACAAAGCCAGCGGTAGGAGGCCTGCCCTATGCATCTAGAGCAAGGACACCAAATAGCATATGTCAAATGCTTCAGAGATGCACAGTATTTTGTAGATAAAAAGCTGAAGCCAACCGCTTGTAAGGGAGCTGCTGTGTGAGGAGGACAGTATGTCTCCATCCCAATCTATATTTCAATTTAGCTGAAACCCATCCTCTTAGCATCAGTTTCCACATCACACAGATTAACTGTTTCATAGTCTTCCATAAGCCATCCTCCATGTACGTCTTGTGTAGGTTCATACTTCTCAAAGCCTGAGGCAGAAGTCCCTAAGGAAACCTGGGAGGACAAATATGCAGGAAAATGGGGGAGTGCACAAGGCCAAGGCAGACCTCTGCTCTCTCCCCAGGGAGAAACCACCCCCACCAGTGTAAGGAAGACAGAATTATTTTTATTATTTGTATTTAGCCCACCTTTTAGGACAGCTGTATTCCTAAATGACAGTGGCAAAAAGAAAACAACTGTACACACACATTACAAACAGCATCCAATACCACATACAGGGAGGCCAACAGCAAAATTAGTAAAAAGCTTAATGGGATTTTTAAAAAGTCCTTGAAAATCTGTTATAAAGCTTCAAGAAAAGAGGCCAACTGGGTCCTTAAAGGAGCAGAATACCACAAATATGACACTAGGACTAAAGATTATTCTGGTACGTGCCAAGCTGAACAACAGTTATATGAGACAAGATAGTGGGGATCCCAAATCTGTTCTTTGGTTCTGGACAGGTGTAAACAGGTGTAGGTAAACAACCTGGTTCCAAACCATTCAGGGATTTAAATTAGATATGGAAGATGCGGCCCTTCAGATATTTATAAACAATAATCTCCCAGTGCTAGCTAGAGCTGAAGGGATCTGCAATCTAACAACATCAGGAGAACCACGTATTCCTCACCAGCTTTGAGGATTCTAAATTGAGCCTGGTAATAAACGAACAGCAATGTAACTGTGGTAATGTAAGTGGAAAATGCTCAAACTGCCTAGCCCTCGTAAGTATTCTGGCGTGCTATCTTTAAAGGCAGCCCTACCAATCTGAACAGGAACAAGCTTGCAGCCCACATCTTTCCTTTTTAACTGTTCTCCTGGTCACTATGCAGTAGAGATCTTTATGAGCTGCTTCTTTTCCTCTATAACTACACTGATTCCAGAGATCAATGGGTGCTTTTTGCATGGGAGTACTTGCTTCCTCTGCTTTTTTTTTTCAAAGACTTTAAAATCACATCCTAACCTTGGTGTAGCCTCAGTTTCAGCTCTGGCTAAAGTCCATCTACTTCAGCACAGGAGGACAACCACTGATTAGTGAGCAGTGCTACTTACTGCTCAAGATAACAAGGAACAAATTACCTTTTTCTAAAAAGTAGCAAAAACATGTCAGCTTATGTAACTATCTTTCCAAGATGTCCTAGCAAACCTTTGGCTTACTACTCCCTCCCCACATCTCTGAACAGATGCTGACTAGAGGGGCTAAGGAGCCATCTATCACCAATCCCACAGCCATACTGAATAAGGATGCAATTAACAGGCCAATCTTGCAATGAGGAAGCATTCAATTAACATTAGAAGGGACATTTGTGGAGATGTATGTCAACCTCATGGTCATATCTGAAGGCTCCATATAAGCAGACTTTTCTAACAGGCTGCTATTAGAAGATTTACTTGGCCTTACTACCAACACTCTACTATACTATGATACATTAATATTTTTAAACATGTTTAAGCTAGGATTTTACATACAATCATCTGTACCAATCTCTGGCCAACTTGATTGTTTTCAGTTTTGTCCATTTTGCTGAATTTGAATAATTGCCATTGCTTACACTGAGAGCAAGTGAACTTGCTTCCACAAGCAGAGGCACAGAGTTCATGGAAAAAATATCCAACAAAGGGTTGTTATGTGCTAAAGCCCCAAGACATCCTGACAACAGTAAGATACAGTCACTTATAAAAATATATGATTTGACAATTAAATTTTCCTATATCTACTGTTCTCATTTTCTTTGCTAATAGTTAACACTTTGCATTTCTACATATTTTTCCAGCATCCCCCCCGCCACCCTCAAATTCCTTTTAAAACCCATTTTAAGCATGATATGCCTGCAAGTTTAAATAACATACAGTTTCAGATTTTATTTCAGCCTGCTTTCTGAAAAAAGCAATTAACGCAACTGGTATAAAATTAGACGCTAATTTTGGTATCTCTAGCAATATTTAGAAAACACTGAAAATATAAGAACAAAACTTTAATATCCAGAACTCTGTGATCTAGGAAACCTGGCTCATGTTTAAAGATGAAGCAACCTCTCTGAAACTAGAGCCCATGCTTTTAGTTTTGCTCTCCCCGGCCTTCCATTCTATACACTACAGTAGTGGAGATGTCCTCGTTTGACTCAGGTGACACTTTTTTCCACACAGTCTCTTTTAATGCAAGTTCGTGCTGAAGACTCTCATAGTCCAATGGTCCATAGGAATGCTAGTTGTTCAAGCAACATACATTATTTATTAGAATACTGGTGAAAACAAACATTCTAGCATTAGTGATATTTTAGCAATTAGCTTTTGCTGGCTGTCATGTATCACCCTCCTTGATTCCTTCCTGTCCTGATTAAATAACTAATTTTTAAGTTTTGAAACAGAATGGAAGGTTTTATGTAACTTGGATAGGAGAATGAAGGCTACTTTTCCAAACAACTTAATTCACAGTAGAATAGGCTGGCTCCATACTGACAGTAACACATAAGCTGTCATACCACACTGGGATTGGCAAGGCTCCCTTCATACTAGCTAGTAACTATCCTTCCAGAATAGACTTTTACATTTCAGTTCACTATAGCAATTATTACAAGTCCTATGCTCTGGCCAACTTTCTGTTCCAAATGGCCAGAGACTGTCCCCATAATCACATGGTGATCCTGCACTGCTAAGGCATTGGAGCATTTCGGCTGCACAGGGTCTAATTAGCAAGACCCAGCTATCCATACCAGCTCCAAATGAAAGCCAACTGAGAAAATATGGAATTTTCCATAATCTCACATAGAGCCACTTGAACTACTTGGGAGAAGAGAGGACGAGTTTCTGTCAACTTTGATGTGGCTAATCAAGCCAGGCACAAAGTATGGGCTCCTGCTCCATCCCCACTGAAATAAGGACTCTCCAGAGCACTCTCTGGTTCAGATCCTACATGGAGCAGGGAGAATGCAATATGCTTCCTGTACAGTTCTGTGTCCTCCCCTGCTCCTGTAACTGCAAAGCCTCAGAAGAGATCCCCCCTATTAACCACTAGAGATAGCGGGGGCAGGGGGGACACAGTTCAGATAATGAAGAAGCAAACTGCCTCAACACAGAGGGGAAGAGAAATAAGATGGCATTCACAGATGGAGTGCATCTTCCTTTTCCTTCCCCCTGGAGCCCAGGCCAGCCGCATCTTCACTGTCTGAATTGCATCCCTCCCTTTCTCTTCCCCACCAGTAAGCAGCAGCAGCAGTGAATGTCCCCATGGCTTGATAGCTGCTGAGACAAAAGGCATAAAGGGCTGGAGGATAGCCTCCTGCATCTCATCCAAAAAAAGCCGTGCATGCTTTGAAGCTACACTTATGCATGCATGTGCCACAATTAGGATTCTGCCCTCTGAGAACTACCAGGAACTCCAATCAAAAGGGATATGCTCACTGAGAACTCTCCATTCTTTTCACTTCAAATCTAGTAATTCTTAATGCAGACCAAAACATCAGAGATTGCAGAAGACAGTTCCACACTTTGGGAAGATGTTGTTTAAAATTTCAAGTTCTCTCTACCCAGTGGAGAGCTTCTTAGCATAGTTGTGAAGAAGACATCTTATGCTATAAGACTAAAATACATAAGCAGACCAATTTTGCTTGTGTTAATTGGTCCTTCAGATGATAAACAAACTGTTCTGAGTTTAGATGAATACAAATATACCAAAACCAGCTAAGTGAAAACAGGAAGGAAACTCTCAACTATTATCCTGCTTGATGACTACTAGGAAAATAGGACAACAAACACCAGAAACCACACTCAGCACTTGATATGGGGTTCCAGGTACTGTAGATTTCATGTAAGTCGTATTTGAACAATGAGATCTCAATATATTGCTGTACTACATGTTAGTGAACAACTTTATTTGGAAAATGAGAAGCCTAGCACACACACTGTACTTAAACAGCACGAAATATCATCAGCTTACCCGTTGATCACCACCTTCTCTGCGAGGATCAAGCTTCTTTGCGAAGTGCCTCAAGTTATCATAATTATGGAAATTGCACAAAGAAACAAGTTCCTGCAATGGTGAGAACATCACACTGTTCTATACATACATACATACATACAACAACAACATAATTTCAAGTTACTATGCTTCAACCTTGCATTATTTGATTGCGAGGAGCCAATCCATAAGAAAATCTTCTTGTCAATCTGAACTGCACGTGAAAATCTAAAACTGGTTTGAATTACCCCTAAAATACATGGATTTACAGGGGAACAAAAAAACAAAGCAGCTATATTTTGGCTACCCAATGCAACCAACAACAGTTTTATGACTGAGCTGAAAACAGGTGTATGAATTTTCTGCACACTTTTTGCACCTGCACATCCCCACCCCTCTACAATGCTAACCGTCTGCAGCTTCAGGGCCATTTCTGTTTAACAATTATCCTTTTTCCTAGCAGCAATGACAACACAGCCCTGCAGCCCAATTATTAGGAATTCAGACCCTCAAGCCAGCTCTCCAACATTCCTTCAATTGTTTTTTAAGTGGTCTGAGAAAATTATCAGTATGCCTCCATAGACTTCTAAGAGATGACTTTTCTGCTTAACTGTTGTTTTGGGAGGCCCATCCCAACACCAAAAAAATAATCAAAAGTAGGCACCTGCAGTCTTCTGAACCTCTGAGGCTGCCCACTCCTCTTGGATAAGATTGGAAACTTGCTTTCTAGTTATAAGCAAGGCAGGCTATATAAACAAAATTGATATCAAAGTTGTCTAAGACAGCGGGGGACTAAGCAGACTTCTTGAGGGTCTGAGCACTTGAGGATTTTAGCACTAAGGAGCTGACCCTTTAATTAATAAGTAGGAGAGAATTTGAAAATGCTTTTTGCCAGATTTCATTCTCCAGTTGTTTTTCACACTGCAAATGAGCATTTCAAATACAACTTTCCTCCCACAACTTTTAAGCAGAAATGAAGATAGAGATGCAACCAGGAAGACAACTAATTCTGATGCAAACTAGTAAGGGAAAGAATAAAAAAAAAGTATTCAAGAGAGAAGACACTTACATGACAGAAGTGTATCCCTTTAACACTATTCCCCATCTTGTCCAGAGGAGGTGACCAGCACATCATGCCCATAACGTTAGGGACAACCAAAAGAATACCACCAGCAACTCCTGATTTTGCAGGAAGACCAACCTGTGTTAAATGGAAGAACAAGAATGTTCCAGTCAAAAACACTTAGTATACAAATCAATACTTTATTAGCCATCTACAACAGCAGTTAAGTTCTACTGTCAAGAAGACAGCACTCCTGTTGCTATTCCAGGACCAATGAAACATCAGGACTTTCGTCATCCCTTGGTGAGTGAAGTGAATTATGAACTGATCTGATGACAAAGGTCTTTGAACACACAAATTCTTACTGCATTTTCCTAATGTGCCCAAATACACACAATTAAGATCAAGATGGGTTCAATCTCATTTCAGCTTTCAGTAGTGACAAATCTTCTGGAAGAAGGGATGCCCACAAACCCTTATAAGAAGAAGAAAAATCAGATCAAATAAGGACTGAAAGTATGTAAGTGCAAAAAGAAAATTTGAGGATCTCTCTCTCTTCTCACCAGCATCAGTACAAAGTGGTAACACTTAGGTGTCTGACCAGCAGCTGAACCCAAAACTATTATTTAGTTCTTCAACTATCCCATCGTTTGGAAAATGCTGACACAGAATGTTTTTGGCATCTCTGCAGGCATGAGTATTGGCGATAATAGAGCACACTCACTCTCTGGCAAACACATTCTAGCACAGACTCAAATGGGCTCACATCTCTTAACTTAGGGAGGCATGAATCCACTTCCATCTTTAGATACCCATTAGCTGTGGTTTTTACCAGTTAAAGCTTATTTGCCAGTTGTGATCAATCCTTTTTAGTACAAACTTACTACTCTACAAAATGAGTATTAGCTGTCCTAATATTTCTTTTTACAGATCACTTTATTTAATGCTAGTTGGAGAAAAGCACTTACATGAAAAGCAAACTGTCCCGAAAAGTCATACATGCCACAGGAATGCATTAAACTTAGAGTGTTGCGAACAGCTTCAGGGCTCAGTACCCTCTCACCAGTGATTGGGCAAAACCCTCCATTAGCCAATGTTGCTGCCATAACACTGGCCGACTCACAAGTCACTTCTATGGAGCAAAGCTGAAAGAAAGAAAGAAAGAAAGAAAGAAAGAAAGAAAGAAAGAAAGAAAGAAAGAAAGAAAGAAAGAAAGAAAGACGCTTCAAAATTGTTGCAAATAAGGGGGACATTACTAAACAGATGAAGAGACTGTCTTGTAAAAATCAGATCCAGCTATATCACTGAACTCTATCACTCAGTGAACATATGTTAGCCTAGCATATAAATTACCTTGCCAGCAGATTAGGAGGAAAAGCTTTATCTGGTTGAGCCTATGACACACTCTTGGTTCTCCAACTTAGTTGGCTAGCATTTTAGTAAGACAGACCACAGTATTATAACTCAATGGCTTAACACACAATTTCCTAGTCAGCTGAAGGATGAGCTCTTCTCCAGACTGATTTTATAGTCAGTGCAACACTGAAAATTGCTCTATGGATTACTGTTCTTTATAACCAAAACATCATCCAATCATTGTGGAAGTATACAGAGCAACAAACTAAACTGGTGACAGAATTAGTCATTAAAACTGTTGTTCACACAAAGTTGCCTTTAAATAAAACATAATTGTTACAAAATGCCTTAAGTTCCCATCAGCCACTTGGTGTGGGACAGGATTAGAGAGCAGGATAGTGATTTTCTACTTAACAGCTCAATCCTGAAACATGTCATGTCAATGCAAATGCACTCAAGACATCATGAGCTCTTTACAGTTCATCACAGGACTGGAAAACTATATTGGCTTCACAGCATATTATAACAGTATCATTAACAGATGCAAATAATAAAGAAAATGAAGCCAGCTGCACATCTGTCATTAAGATCAGGAAAAGAAGAATTCTTCAGCGACTTTTTATGGACTTTATCCTTATGACGGGCCTATCTCTCCCAAACAAAGCACTTCACTTGACCAACACATTCTCTAATAAGAAAATTTCACTTTTAAGACAACTGAGTTCAACTTCCATTGGCTGCATATGTAATGATCAAGTACTCTTGCACAGCTGTAAACTTAACAAACTGGAGAGAAATCTATTTGCACTATATACATTCAATGATGCTGCAAAGCCTTAGCAAAGCATAGTTTTCTCCAGTTGGCTGAATTTATAAACTCATGGTTTTAGTAGTTATATATGCAACCTATAGCTTGTTTCCTTGAATTCTCCAATGTCAAATATTAGCCTTATTCCAATTTAATACATCAGTGGAGAATTCAGAGAAGGTTTTAAAATACAGTGAAATCCTTTTGCGCCAAAGATTCCCAAGTCTATTCCAAACACACCATTTTGACTTGAATGTCTAGATACAAGCTAAAAGTGCAGACCAACAGCTAAAACACATTTTGTTGGCAAGCAGGCTGATTTTATGATTTATAGTGTTGCAGTAGGTCTAAACAGCATGTGAGATTGACATACTATAATGTTATTGTGTTTGCAAAACATGCATGTATAAATATGTTTGTATTGTTAATTATTGTTTCCTGTTCTGATAGCATTTTGTTTGCCCTATTATCTCTATAGCTTTTTACACGTTCTCTTTAAAGATTACCAACATGATGATGATTAATTAGTTACCTGGAAA
This sequence comes from Iguana delicatissima, assembly GCA_948472985.1. Lineage (NCBI taxonomy): Eukaryota > Metazoa > Chordata > Lepidosauria > Squamata > Iguanidae > Iguana > Iguana delicatissima. The sequence continues at coordinate 185,982 of CAOKZL010002133.1, forward strand.
TAGAAGTCCAATATGGCAACCATATCTGTTCCCTCTGGGAAACACTAAAAAAACCAGTAACATTACAACGTGAGATATGAAGAAACTGTGTTATCTGAACTAAAGCTTTTCACACAGTGAACTCCCCATGCTCAAGTGAAGACTGCAAAAGAACCAGTCAGAGTTGTCAGAAGTACACTCTGAGACTTAACTGCCGGATGTTTAACTCTCTGTGTGAAAACACAAATCCAAGTTCATTTCTGAATCATTGCTTTTATATAATATTATCATGAAACCTTTGGTAATATAATATAATAAGCAGGGCTGAGGCTTCTTGCCTCATTTCTGTTTCCTTTTGTGGTTCCTCTCCACTACATAAAGCAGCTTGGGAGAAAAGATCCTGCTCCAACAGGCCCAAAAAGCTGTTTCTGTCATCCTCTGATTCTCCAAGCAGGATACACATTTCTGCCGAGATTCATAAGGAACCTGGATTGAATGGAAAATTATGGCAGTGATTTTAAAAGGTATCTCACTGATATTAGTGGAATATACTCTCACTGAAACTGCATACAGATCAAAACAACAGCCGGCACATTCTTCTCCCTCTGCTTCCTTCCCATTTCACAAGACATATTGATAAGAGCAATGCAGATTAACGTCAGCTCCCCCATAAATCAGCTGATTGGCTGCTTTTTCCCAGCTTAAAAAAAATCTTTTAAAGTATTGCATATGCTACTTCTATATATATTTTTTGTACTCTGCATAAATACATGACAAAAGCAAAATTTTAAGCCTGCTCTGAGAATGAAGAAGAGATGGCATTGTGACATCTTTGTCTATTAGGATTATGAAGAGCTAGTTTGCTGCAGGCCAAACAGAGCAGGCTCTCTCTGAGTTCAATGATGGAGAAGACTAGGTACATCACACTACCCTGTGACAACTGCCAATGAATTGTTACATTTACTGCCATTCATATGATTATGTTGTGAGCTGCTTTAGGTATCATGTTGTAGAAAAGTAGAATACAAAATAGATAACAGCAGTGTAAGAGGAAAACAAGAACTGCTGCTTCTACTACTATCAAGTACTACTGCTATTACTACTGCTAGTAATGAGAATGATGATGATGAAAGATATTCCCAAAGAGCAGAAACTGCTGTTCTACTGTGTGTTTGTATGTATTCATTATTAAAGTAACATTAAATCGCTTTGCCTATTCAATATGAAGAAGTAAAATGTTGCTACATTAACTTTATTTAGTAACTGGTATGTAAAGTTAAGGAAGTAGAGGCAACAGAATCCAGAAACGTACCTTTTTCTCTTTCAAATAATACCCTATTGCAAAGTTTCGGTCTCCACTCTCCCTTTCAGACTGGAACCTAGAAAAGAGTATCACAGAAATGTGCATCAAAACTGGAGTTTTACCAGCACTGAAATCTTCTGAAATGGATGGAGCAGTTAAGAATGTGTGTGTGTAAACACTTTTAAAACCCATAATCTTTATTTAACAAGTGTGATACTAGCTCTTAAGCAGAGAAGTTGAATTTCTTGTGGAACTTAAGGGGGCTCAATGCTACTATGCAATTTGCAATTTCTAAAACAAAAAGGAAAAAATGAAATAATGTATAAAGAAGCCGATGACACTGTTAAGTGCTATGCAAGGCACTTGCCTGCACACTGGCATAGCAAAATCAAGGAGATGTGGGGATATACATAAAGCCCTGTCCTACAACGCATCCATGCACCCACCAGGAATCTAGGCCTTTACATGTTTAGCATAAACTCTGCAGATGGCTCCAAAAGTGAGTTTGGCTGAACATGCACAGAGATCTCCTAAATTTGGCAACACAGACAGAACAGAATTCTACACTGTGGGAGCTCTGTAAGTGTCCTCACCTGAATAGCATACCTAACCCTTTCTAGATTTTCATGCTGAACACTTGAAGATGTAAAAAGAAGACAAGTGCACAGGCATATTGGGCTCGCTTGTGTACCTACATCCCCTCTACACTTTTGCCCTATTCATGTTGCAAGTGAACACCTGTGTAAGATCTATGTTAACTCTGCTGAGAAAGGCTTAAGCAGCTATGTGCTTGGAAAGGCATAGGCCATGAAATTATGGGTCTCCCTTTAAATAAAAAGAACAAATTCGTGTTCTGGAAGATCACAATCTTCAAATCAAAGAAGATTCCAATGTATAATTTGAACAAGTTTCTAACTACAACTCAATCAATAATTTCAGCAAGTTTCTAACTACAACTCAGTTAGAAAACCAGAAAAGATTGACAGTGCAATTCTGCAATGTTTATTTAACAAGTTTAATGAGGTTTACTCTCAGGTAAGTTGTGGCTGTGACCACTACTCCAAAGGCTGTGCCAAAAACAGTTCATTCACACAGCTGCTCAAAGTTTCAGAGCTGCAGCATGCAATCCACAGTTTTGTAGCAAAAGTTCATTCTAAACTAGAAATCTCCCACAAGTGTGTATCATATACATATACTGGCTGGGTGAGGAAATGGAAAGTTACAATTACTTCACAACTTGGAAACAAGATGAGGTTTTAGCCAACTAAGGACACAGCTTAGGTTTCTTTTCCAGCAAAGCAATGACAGCAAAATTACAGCAGCTTTCTAGAGTCCACAAGAGCTTTTTATTGTCTTTGGAACAATACCCAGGTAGCAGAGAGCATTAATACCTCCCCCTTAAAGGAAAAAAAAAATTACAAAGCCTCTAACAGTCTGAGATCAGTATACCCTAAAACAGACCAAACAGTACCATGAGCCAAATTTAGACTGCAAAAGGCAAACAGAAGCAATCTCTTGCTGGAAGCTTCACAGTAATAAAACTCTTTGCACAAGAGATCTTTTGATGCCAAAGCATCTTTCAGAAGATTTTAAAATCTTGCATATGGGTAGACGTTTTTGGCTACAAGCAAGTATAGCAACAGCATTTCAGAATGCCTCCTTTGAAGGAATATATTCTATCTCTTTTAATCACTCCCATTTCTTTCCTTTGCCAGTGTAACTCCCCTGTCTGGAAAGTTCTCCTGTGCCTTTAACCATTATAATCTATTCTTGCAGTAAAAAAGAAAACTCCTTTCCTCCTTCATTCTCTGAGAAGGAAAGGAAACATACACTCTTACTCTCTTCTGCAAGTGTGGGGATTGAGAAACCTGCCTGTAAATTCTTGCAAAATCTGCTGAGAAAGAAACAGTGGCACAAAGGAAAGAAGGAATAGTGCTTCCCCCTTCCAGCTCAGTTCTTCCAAAAGGCAGCAGCAAGGTGTTACTGGCCTATTCTCCAAAAGCCCAACTGCTTGCAGAAGGAAATAAAATCAGTTTAGGGTGAAGTAAAAAAGAAAAACAGGACAGGAGGCTTTTGTGCTAGCAGGCTTTTCAAAAAGTCATCCATCGCTACTCTTTCCTGAAGAAAGGAAAGCTTGATAGGGATGTTATTCTTCCACTTGAGGTAAAAAAGTTTTGTAGGATGCAGTAGAAGCAAGATACGGAAGACAACAAATTGCCCCTCCTTTCTACTGTAACCTCACTCTACATAGAGGAAAGGGGGAAAAGATTCTTTCTCTCCCACTGCTGGGCTTTCATAGGAGGCTGCAACAGAGACTTTCTACCAAAGCTCAACATTCTCTTTTTCTCCAAGTTCTCCTCAGATTCCACGGAATTCAAGTAAGAGGGGCCGGATGATGGCAACCTGAGATATGTTCTAGCTAATAAAGCTACTTCTGTAGATCAACCTGTATTACCAAAATACAGGGAAATGGTTATAGTGAGAAAAATACTTACGTGGCATTACTGAACCCAACGTATTCATTTCCAGCCATCTTATTCATGAACTGCATCACCTGTTAAAGAAGCATCACAACTTGTTCACGCTGTGAAATGATAAATCACATAAGCCCAGCATTCAATACAAATCATTAGGTTATTTCAGACTCAGTGCTAAGCCACTGTTCTGTGCTATGAGAGACTGGAAGAATTTGCTTCTTGGTTTAAAATAAACCACAGTTCAGTTTTACATCTAAACCAGGATTGGTGTTTGTGCTTAATTTAATTACTGATGATGAGGAGTCAAAACCAAACTGTGGTTTATGATCTTGCTTGTTGCAATAAATGATAGTTTAAATTAACCAGTCTGCCTCCATTCAGATATAATGACAAGCTACCTTGAGTTTAAATCAGAAAGAAAATGCTTCTAATCTCTTTGTTGTACTTGTGGTAGAAAAAGAGAGGAGAATGGTAAGCTTGAACACAGTGTTCAGATAGTATAACTACCTGATAAACCGAACAGATTTTAAATCACAATATACAACTAGAATTGATGGGAAAAAGCTGTAAGTCTTACCATAGTACTTTCAAACTTAGGTATAGGAAAATTTTTTTAAAAACACTGTAGTGTTCACTTACATAGTCAAATTTCTCAGCATTATTTGCTCCTTGCTGAAAGGAAAGAAGACATATTTACAAAGTTTGTTAATACAATAAGTGCTTTAATTCTAGTTTAATTTAGTCTACAGCTACTTCAATATTACTATTTAATATTAGACTGTTTTATTTATTAGTCTAAATAGCTAAAGTTAGATTACAAAAATGCTTAAAATAAAACTTTCAAAGAACAGAAGGTTTCAATTTTAAAAAGTTACCAACATGTGGGGAGCAGAAGTGAATATTAAATAAGGCTAGCTTTATTTTGAGTGTTCTCTACTCAACTATGAATTCGGGCCTGGAAATTCAATTCCATTTTAGTGTAATTGGTGGATAAGCTAATATTCCATTCTTGCAGTCCAAGGCTGTATTCTACATTTTGCTGGACACTAAACTACTTACAGTTATGGCTAGTTATTTTATGGGCTTTTCATTTAAACAGACAGAACAGTCTATCCACTACTGCAAAGACAACTATACGGCGGAAAAGTGGGAGTTTTGCTTGTGCACCATTTCTGACCCCTCAAAAGCTGCTCTCAAAACTCAGGATATGTCTTCAACATACTAACAGGGCAAATATCAGGGAAGACATGAGATATAATTGGAAAAGCTTGTGTGTTCTCATGTTGTCTAGCGTAATCTTTTCCAGTGCAATGGACAGTGGAGCAGCAAAAAAATACTTTTCAACAACTTGTTCAGCAGATTTGTAAAATGTAGGATTTTTATGCACTGACAAACAATTAGTAACATTCAGTTTAGCAACAGAGTTACTTAAGGGGACTAGGCTGAGTCTTTACGCTCACCCTTGCCACTTTGATACAACCTTATAATTGAGTATCACACACTGCTTTTGAAAGTCAAGGGCTTGTATGAATTTAATTCTATAATTACATGTACACTGGTGTATCCTCTAAAACAGAAGTGGGAATTTTGCAAGATCTGGGAGACATCACACCAGATCCAGCTGAGCTGGACCTCTGTCCCCACATTTATTTATTTATTTATTTTAAAAAATCAACCCTCCAAAAGCCATTTAGGTATGATGTGGGGGGGGGGGATTCACCAGGGTCTGGGAGAGCTGGCCTGTATAAGACTATGCAGTCACTACTAGTTTTGATCTGCCCCTCCCCAGATAAAACAGCGGGGGGGGGGTGCAAAAAAATTGCCTCCCGCATACTCTAGGGGCATGCATGGCATTTTTCAAGGGAAAAATGTAAAAGAGAGGCTGTGGGGTATATCACATTGGGGTTTTTGAGAGTTGCAGACACTGGAGTTCACTAGCTATACCTTTCCCACCCTTGATACAAAATCTACAATCACATGGAGTGGGGTTATAGCTGTGTTGCATTTGTAACCCTGGGCAATGCATTAATTTTACCTAACAATATAGGAGAAGAGAGCTTGCCAGCTAAAAGATCTATGCAGATCTATCTCCGTATAACATTGGCTTATGGCCCTAGAATAAAAATTTTATTGTAGATACTTTGACGTCTTGATACTGAAAAGAACATTTGTTTTAATCCAAATCTTAATGGATATGTATGTTTCTTCTCATATGTTGCCTCTTTGAGGAAGATACATGCTTGCTAGATCAAATATTCAAAAATTACGTAAAGATAGCTCTAAAGCGATGGGAAGGTGGATTACTTTGAATAAGGCAGATCCACTGTTCTTTATGGGCTTATGTGGGTGCAATACACACAACATTCTTCTTCAGGAAAAGGATCATCTGGTAATTTATCTCTGTCCAAAAGACTAAACTGCCAGACATTTTCAAAGAGATATTAGTTGCAATTACCATTTAAAAAACAAATTGCCTCAAATTAATAGGCCTCAGTTAATTCACAGAAACATTTAGGTAATGTTTCATTCAGCTCACTTATCTAATAGATTGCTTCAAAACAATCAAAGAAACATTACTATATTTAGCATAGGTGGGAAGGAAATAAACAACCTGAAGCCTGTACGAACCAGTATTCTACTCAATGAAATGCATAAAGCCAGCCTCATTTCCCATTCTATAAGTAATTTAGGGTCTTGCAGATAATCTGTGAAGCCACACGCACCAGCTCATCTAGTGATGTGCAGTCATACACGTATGATCACCAGCTGAAAGAATACCACACTGTTGCATCAGCATTATGTCCCAATAAAGTCAAAATGTTGCTACCCAGAGTCAATGACTATTTAAGCTAAAAAGGTTAAGCATCGTGTTGTAAAGCATTAGAAAAACAAACTTTTAAAAAAGTGTAACTCCAAATCTGTTCAATGAAAAATAATTAAAAGAAGAAATTACCAACTTCATTGAACTGTTGCAGTTGTCAAAATATTCCATAGATCCTAATGCTGTAAAATATGTAACAACATTTAAACCACAAAAACCTTTTAAATGCACAGTGAATGTTGCTTTGGGAAAGTGGGTCAGCATTAGTTATGGGATGCTGTACTGATCATTGTTGTATGGTTAACAGTTAAACTGAAACAAGTTTTGCATTTCTCCCTACATTTAAGGGAGAAGGCCAAAGATATTTAATGCAAGAGTACAGAAAAGTTTGGTTCTTTCCCCACTCCACCCCTTAACTGCAAATAAGTTTTATTGGTTTCATACTATTTGCAAAATCAACACGGATTGTAGGAGCATACAATCAAAGCAAACTTATTTCAGCTTTGGTCAAATTCAAATGTCCTGTCTTTAAGCTCCAAAAAATTCTGACACACAAAGGAACAATTTGTTTTTCCACAGCACCTTTTAGATTCCAGTTTATACTCACTGATAAAAGTGCTGACGCGCATATCTTTAAAAAGCAAAGTCCTAAACCTGTATTTAGCCTGCAGTGCATGAACTCTTCTTTCCAGAGGAAATTTCAATTCATATTCAGTCCCTCCACCTTTGCCAGCCAACTCAGCTATGTATGGCCAGTGTTCCCCTCACTCTCTCCCAACATTTTGAAAATAGATTTTCTACAACTTTTAAAGCTAATGTAACAAGGAGAGGAAAAAATGCACCAAATATTGGTGAGGCATTTTTTTTTCCTATAGCAATCCTGAAGGTATTTCCTCCATGTAAAGGCAGAATAAAGAGCGGCTCTTGTTCTCTCCCTATTTTGCTTTGGCTTGAGACTAATTTTCCAGTTTATGAAATATCTGATGTTTTACTTATGAAATTTTACAAGCAATTCATCTGCCTGCAAATGGGCCATGCAATATGTAACTTCACAAACATAATATATGCATATATACACTTAGTGTGTGCATGCCTCCATGTATAGTTATGTGTATATGCACACTTTTGTGTATATACAAATGCATGTGTATGGATACAGATACTTTAAGACTGAGACAATCTAACGATAGACAAGTCACTCATGCAAATTTTGTAATGGTATACACAAGTCAGTATTAAACAGGAGGATCGGAGCTGATTTTATTCATTCTAGTATCTCATTAGCATGCAGTTTGGATCCCAGAAGCTCACTGTTTTCATGTTTCAGATACTAAGTCATTAGAGATTTAGGCAAAACATAAAACCATGTATAAATATGTGTTTAATACTGCTGTTTGAGTAGTGTTTACATTTTTTCTAAATGCTGAATAATCAATTACACAATGTTTTCGTATGATTAACCACAACTTCTTTTTCAACTTAACTAGCTTTAAAAATAAGCAACCTGATTCAAAGCCCTATATGTATCCTGGAGAGGTAGAGCTTGGTAAGCAGGAAGTATCCCATCATTTCAATGTCATGAAATATGTAACACACAGAATAACCACTGCAGTGCTCAAAAACAGGGATATAGAAGCATGCATAATGGAACCCATGATCAGGACATCACTGAACTACTTACGGTATCTTTTAAACATAAACTTCAGAAGCAATTCAAAAACAGTACTATGCCTGTTGTCTAGTTCATAAGAATTTAATTTTCACTAACAGTTACAATTAAGCCTTCTAACACATAGGACTACACTGTGCAATTATTTTGTGTTTTAAGTCTGAACAATGCTCTTTAACAGCTCCTTTTCATTTTGTACTTACACACTTTGAAATGTATGCTTGAATTTGGACCTAGGAGATCCTGGTTTAAGTCTCACCTCAGATATGATGTTTCTGGGGAGCCATTGGCAAGAAACAGCATGACTACTTCTATAAAAGTGAATAAAGGGTTGTTGTCAAGATGAAAGCAACAACCTTTTTGACATTTGAAGTATTATATAAATGAATGATCATTAAAAAAAAAACAAGAGATCATGCACTGGGCAACTCTCTATGTCAATAAATAATTTTTATTTAATATTTCTATTTCATACTTATTCAAGAAAAAAGTGTAATTTGAAGAACAGAAGACACATCTGTTTGTAACATGAGTAATCAACTGAAACATAAGAAGAAAATGCATGTTTATACTCTGTAGTTTTAGGCCTTGATGAGCAGAACTGTTCTTCCACAAGCCTACTGTGATACTAACACATGTGCATACAAGAACTACAAGCATTCCACACATCCCAGCAAAACCATGAAACTGAACCTAGGGCGTGTCCATAGAACAAGTTAGTTCAGTTCTCAGCATGTTCCATGACACCAAGTAAAGAGGCGACAGGGGCACAGCCCATTGGCAGAAGGAGACTGCCCCTTGCTTCAATCAGTTTGGTCACTAGGACTTGTCCACCTGAGCACCCCTGCATTATTTCTTCCAGAGGTCATTGCTGCCACTGGTTCTCATGCCCCGAATACAACACTGCAGCAGGAACAACACTGGTAAGTACTAGTAAGTACCAATATTTATAGTCTATAATCTGTAGGTTATATAATAGGCTTTTAAGTCAAATGAACAATATATAATAATATTAAGAAAATAAAACATTGTAGGTATTATTCAAATTTTCAATAAATACTTTTAGAAGTAAAAATCCTGTATAAACGGTCCTTCCTCTGGAGAAAACTATCAGAATTATCAGAAATGTAGTCATCTCAACTATACTGTCTGCACCAGTTTTGATACTGCCCAAATCATTTAAATTGATTATACACGCTTTTAATCAAGACTGACTGTAGAAAACTTTGAGAAAGTCTTTTCTCACTACCATATATTTCAGCCTCTTTTCTTTTTACTTATGCAGACTCTCTCTCTTTCTCTCAGCTTCAACAGAAGAGATAGCAAGGAAGATCCTACTGCATACCTAGGGACAAACTTTTAATTTACTCTAGTCTGGTCTTGGAAACTTGCTGTATAATAGACAATGCCAAACTTGTCACCTAATAACTGAAAGAATCACAAGTATTTTGAGGCAAATATTTTTGTATTGAAAAGCAGTGACTTTGAGGGAGGGGAAATAATGGCTAATAATTACTGCTCACTTTCATTGTCATGTTTTTAGTTATTACACCAAAGAAAAATTATTGTTCTAAATATTCCTTTGAACTGTAAACACTGAGATTATAAATTATGGACAGAGCACAGGCTTCATTATGATACAAGAATCTAATGGTTATAATTGTAGATGACAGAAGATCAATTTTTTAATGGGCAAATAATCTATTAGAACTTAAAAGAGAGTGGTTTTAAAATAGATTAAATCTCTGGATGTTGCTGTAGTTGTGCCTTCAAGTCATCTCCAACAAAAAGAATGGGAAATTTATGCATTATTTCTTGAAACTGTTTCTTTGTATCTTTGTATGTTCTTCATATGTCTGTTGAGTTTTTAGCTATTAAATATTTTCAAATTAACTGTGTGATAAGCTGGTTTCTTGTACTAATATTTAAAAACAGATATAAAACTATAAACTTTGTTCACTTAGCACAATAGAAACATAGCAAGATAACTCAGAAAATTCATTCCAATTTACCATTCTCTTTTCTAATTTATATTTACTAAGCCAACCACTGTCAGACAAAGCATTTGTTGAGTGCTGGCTGTATGTCCAAGTGGACATCCAGTCCTTCCTGGCGTTTGCACACCCAGTGGAGAAAATGGACATACAATTTAAACTGTGAGCTGCCTCATCACTCACATTTTAATGCTTTTTTCAAGTTACTGCAAATCAATAATGTAAATAATCACCAAATATATCTCTTTTGTAATCCCAGATCAATCTTTTTAATTTAATTTTTTTTCTGGTGGTGAGCAAGCTAATAAAAATTACTAGGATACTGATGGGTGTAAAGGTATATGCTACTCTTTTTCCTTTTTCAAAAAAAATCACTTTCAAAACAATCTGTCAGGATTGTTTACGCAGCAGAGAATCTTCCTGTCATGAACCTTCTGAATGTGAGAATGGACACCTAGTAAAAATTTCTTCACAAATGCCCTGCCATCATATCCATAAAGCATAATCAAGAAAGAGAACTCATTCCCAGCCATGCTATGAGCTGCCCCCATTCTATAGTATCTGGAAACTGCAGCTAACTGAGCCAGTCTAAAAAGCCTAGCTTGAGGTCAGGATTTCTGAAGGCCCCCACTCTTCTTTACAAACATGCCTGACGTGACTGTAACTTAAGGTCACCAGCAACCTTGCTATATGACCCACCTCCTAGATGGACTAGGTTGGTATGTTGTCAAGACAGGCCTTTTCTATTGCACCACCCATGCAACTACCTCCCCAGGGAAATGAAATTGTCTCCCTACTTGTGCCGTTTTAGATGGGCAGGAAAGAACTCTTGTTTCATTAGGATTATAATATTTGCTGGTCTTTAATAGCTGTTTATAAATTTTATTATATAATTGTGTTCCTTTGCTTTATGTGAAGTTTTAATTTTATTGTACATTACCCTAGGTGTCTACTAGTCAGAGTATACCCTACTGCTGGCGCATAAGACTCACTTTTTTTCCTGAAAAATACTGTTTGAAAATGGGGTGCGTCTTATACGCCAGTGCATCTTATACACTCACAAACAGTATTTGCCGGCATGTAAATGGGGTGTGTCTTATATACTACCCCAGCAAATACAGGTAATGTTATCAATATAAAAAAAATAAAAAACAATATAAATACAATATGGTTTTTAATGTAGAATGAGTGAAAAATGAGCATTAGCTGTTGATTAAGACGGTTCTAAAGATCTCTTGCAGCACGGATCACTGCTCTTGTTTGTTTGTCATTCCTGGATCACTACATTTTCTTTGTTAACAGCTGACAATGTGGTTTAAGAGAATACTTTTGGATTAAATGAACCTCTTCTGTACACTGTCAAAGTATTAGGTACGTGAGTCTCAAAGTCAAGGCAGTCTTATTTAGGAATGTGTCTAATGCACTAAGGCTAAGATATTTAACATTAACTAAATAGGAATCCTTTCAACAACTCTCTCTATCAACAGAACTATTATATGAGTAAGAAATATGGCTGCTGCAATGCCAAACTTGATCCGCTACAGAAGCACCTTGACTGACAAGCAAATGACACAGACTCTGTGGAGGAAGAAGGAAAAAATACCTAGCCACTAAGAAAAGATTAACTGCTTTTCCAGTTCAACAAAAAAGTCCATCTAGTGACATACTGTTATCAACAGCTGTCAATACAATATCTAGTAAGGCATCTATACTACATAAATACAGTATATCTGTTAATCAAATTGAATATTACTTTAACTGGACAGCTAGCAACTTCACCTGGATTACTAGTACTAGTATTAGTACCAGTACTAGATGTGCCTGTGCTGTATTCTCAAAGACACTGCACTGCATGGGGAGTGGAGGTTGAACCGCTCCCTTTTCAGCTGCATTCCGAGGGATGGCCACTCCAATTTCTCTCCTCACACATACTGCAATTAGCACTAGCAAACAAACAAACCCACTGGTAGGCTGACAGTGAGATTTCAAAACTACAACCAGGGAGGAGCTCCTACCCACATGCTGTTAAAACAGAAAATCACATTTATTATTAAATTTTCTTTTGCAAAAAATACCAGCAACACAAAAATGCTAATCATGCTATTAAAGTAACATCATGGCTGGTCTCAACTGCAAGCTAATATATGGAATTTTGAAGAAGACGAAAGAAAATCTGCAGATTTCAGACGCTTGCTTGCATCTCCTTTTTAGAAAACAACTTCACTTTCTCCTTTGTGTTCATCGTAGCTGCAGTTATCTACTGCTTGTCACAGGTCATACTCATTTAAGAATCAAAGTCGCAATGCCTGATACAATCATATCATTCAAAGTGCAAGTGATTGGTATAACACTACTATTTTGGTTGACTTCATGCAGCCACTGTCCTGCCATTTGATTAGTTTCAAATGTCAATTAGTTTAGAAAGCTGTCATGAAATGAAGTGTGAAACAGAATGCTATGCTAAGAGGGCTATAACTAACAATCCTATTACACCTGGACTTGTGGAAGAACACCTAAGATACTCTTTAAGCAAATAAACTACTGAATTCCAAGAACTGTATCCCATCTTAAATAAAAATGACTAAACTCTGAAGCCAAGCATGTAAAAAAGGCTTGCCTAGTAATTCTGCAAAATACGAAAACTACATCAGGTGACCAAGCAGAGAAGCTTTATGACAGTGTTTCCTACATATATGGACTAGTAAATTCTGTTAAAATCCATTAAATTCAGTGGAACATGCTTGCAGAAAAAAGTGTGCTCTGGATCACATCTTACATAGTAATACAACATTCTAAACTATATTAATTACTCCCAAGTATCTGATGATCTACCATTTATTTTAAAACTCATGGTCAATATGAATCCTGAAATTATTTAAACCTTCAGAAAATATGTATAAATTTACCTGTCTTGCTTATTTTTTGTGCACTTGAAAGACTGCTGGAATGCTATGCTTAATTACCTAGAAGCAGGTCCCACTGAGAACAATGACTCTTACTTTCAAATAAACATATGATTAGACTGAACTTAAAGATAGTTCTAACTGATTCAAGAGACGGATAGCTTTCATTTAGCAAGTTTTGCCTATAGTTTAAAAACCTGAAGACAGATTCTGAATTTTTCACAGTTGCACACACAGGGCTAAATCTATTAGTTCCAGTTAGAATGGCACTATTAAAGAACATGACTTATGTAAGACTTGGCTTAGTAAGTCCCAGTCAAGCAATAAGTCTACTCAAGTTGGTACTAACAAATTGGATTCTGCCCTTAATTCTCATGAAATAGCTTCCTAGTAGCTATGTAACACATGAAATGTCTTACAATCACTTTAAACAAGTAATGATGCATTATGGTGATTTATGTCTGCTGGACATGCAGATACTACATGCAAAGTTTTAATGCAACCTAGCATTGACTAGAAAAATTGCTCACATTTTCTTTTAGTAGTGTCACAATTTCATGCAGTAAAGACTAATGCTATACTGTATTACCACAACCTGAAACCTCCACCACTGGCATTCTGAGAGGTTTTTTTTTTAACCACAATTAAAAAAAAATACTAGGAATTCCACTCATTACAAGAGAGCATGTTTTCCAAAGGAAAAAAAAAAGTACATGCTCTGGATGATTCCTCAGATTACTATATAACAAGCTAAAGGATAACAGGAATTACACTCAATGATTTGATGATCTATCATTTATTTAAAAAATTATGATAAAAATGAATCTCTAAAATATTTAACCTACAGAAAAAAATTAAACATGTATAAATTTACCTGTCACACTTAAGGCCATTTTCCTTCACCTATAGCTATTAAAGATAAATATTTAAAGCAGGACTTGTTTATACCTTCTTCAATACAAGTAAAAGCAGAAAATCATGAACCAAGAGTAAAATAGCCTTTCATAACTAATGTCTGGAAACTGCTTCAACAGAAAATGAACAGATGTTAAGAGATAATCAACTACTTAAGTTGACAATTTTAAAATCTTCTATTTAAAACGTATGGAGAAGTAAAATGTTCACTGAACCTACAGTTCTAGAGATTAATAGCTTCAAGGTAAGACCTTCTCATAGTAGAAATTCTATTACACTGAATGAGAAATTAAGGCATATTAATGGTGCAGAAATAAAAAATACATCAAATACTTATAAACAATAAGAACAATCCCGCTTTTAACATGTAAACTTGAATGTGTGTAGAAACATTGTTAGAAACACTACATGCATTAAATTATTAAACTGTTTCACAAATGCATTTATCTAAGAAAGAGGAAATTAACATCATAAAAATATGAAAATGTTAACTATGAAGAAACGCTAAGGGAATTTGCTTTGTACCTCATGAAACGGTAAATTAACTCCAAAGCATGCCTTAGAGTGGTCTATAATAAAATCTTTTTGTTATCAGTTCTTAAAAGGACACTAATTTCAACAAATTTTCAGAATCAGGTTAAGGAAGCACTTAAACTGCTTACCAAAATGGATGCACAAGTCATGAAAATTTAAAATGAGTCACATGCTTCACAGAAAATTCCAAGTAGAAGGTATTATGTTATGTAACATTCCTCTGACTGTAGCACAATCTAGAGGCACATGCACGTCTACCCTTCCAAACAGATAACTCCTCTGTAACCCAACCAATTTCAAATAGCAGTCTGGGATTTTACAGGAATGTTTTTCAAAAGTAAACTGAAAATACTGAGGAGATGAGAAAAACAAAACAGGAGAATTTCAATTTTCTTGCACCATATCTCCAAACTACTTTTTGAACTGGGCTGGGGGAACAACCTCTGAAAACATTTTCAGACATGGGAGTCTATGAATTTCAACTGTTTCATAGCTGCAATCATTTGATAACATGCTTCTGTGGACTGCAAAACGACATTTCATGTCAGCAACATTTCAGGGTCTGTGTGGAACCTAACATTATACAACATAGCTCTCCACAAAACTATTCCCAGTGCAGTTGTCAGGAAAATGAAGTGCAGACATTTTACCTTGATCAAAGAAGTGACCACAATTGCACCAGCATTCACCATAGGATTGTGAGGTTTGTCTGCAAAATAAAAAGGTGATTCATTCACATGAATTTACTTTGTGTGAAATTATTTTACACTATGCACATTTTACATTAGCACTATCCTTCACACAAATCACATTAACTATGTATGAGAACCACATGCCAGACACAGATAAAGTGTTGGGCCTTCCTGAACAAGTGTAAGTAATTTAGAAAATCTCTATGGTGAAATGAAATGACATCAGCTGTTTTCAGCATATCCGTCCTAGTCACCCGAAATGCTGAGACAGCAAAGTGATACAGGAATACTAGTAAACTATATTTAGGGTAGTCAGTGAAAGTACATGCATTCTAACCTTAACGAAATATTGAGCTGGCATGTAGTAGTAATTTCTAGACACGACAGCTGATACATTTGCCTTTGGAATAAGCTGCAGACACTTGCACACTTGGATTTCAGCCAAGAATGTTGAAATATCCTAGCTTTTTACTCTGAGAGCTTAGTAATTACCACCAAGAAGTTAATGGTCTGGAATTCAAGCTAGATACATCTACAAGTGCATAGCTGTTTACGCCTTCAAGCAAATGATTCTAACAGATGAATCCTAAAAAAGCAGAGGAGGCAGAAATTTATATAGACAGCCTATGGAAAGAGCAGATCTTTGCCTCAAGGTTGTTTTTAGTGCGTCTGCAAAAAAGTAGTGTCAATAACATCCCAGACTATGATAGGGATGTTTCAGGAGTATTTTCTATGCTCCACTAAATCTCTATGACACAACAATATATTCTGCATTGAACATGTATATAAACTTCTCTCTCTACTTAATCCTAAGCACTCTCTCTTTCCAGGGGTGAGACAGAGAAGAGAATAAATATATGGGGAAACTTCAGATTCAACATAAAGTTAAGACAGTCCTTCCTGGTTCTAGTCAGCATCTATGAGACCTAATAAAATTAATGTGAGATACAAACATTGAGAGGTTTTAATAGAGAGGTTTCTCTGCCTTGTAACAGTTATTTCACAACAAAATACATGTTCTTCTGAGTCAGTAGCATTTCCTTTCAGACACACAAACATAGGAAATCTATTCCTCGGTGGAAATATCACACGGCTTTCAAATGACATCTTTTAATTCTCATTCTATTAAAAATTAATTCAGTATCTTAGCAACTGAGAGCTGTCTTCTCTTACCAAACAAGAGCTACTGGAAGTATGAATATTTATCACTAAGAAACCCTGTATTTTGTTCAGAGCTAAATGACTCACCAGAACACAAGAACAGTTTCCCATTTCAAAAAATATGTGGTGACAGGGAGTCTATACAAAGAAGTTATACACAAAAACACACAAAGTTTAACTTAACAAAGGGTTTGTTTATTTTGAAACAGAAGCTCAATTTAATCAAATAATGATCAAAAAGCTGAAGAACAGGTTGCTTACCTGTAACTGTGGTTCTTCCAGTGGTCATCTGTGCCCTTACACACTAGGAGCTTTCGCGCATGCGCGGTACCGTTCGGAAAATTCTAGAGCTTAGCAGCTTGGCCGGAAGCCTCCCCCATGTATCCACTGAGCATGCTCAGCCCGCCAAGTAACGGTCTCTCCTCAGTTCTATAAGTCTGCCGAAAAAAAGGGGACCTGAGAGTGAGGGGACGGTTGGGTGTGTGTGTGTAAGGGCACAGATGACCACTCGAAGAACCAAAGTTACAGGTAAGCAACCTGTTCTCTTCTTCGTGGTCTCTGTGCCTTACACACTAGGAGACTTTGTAGCTTACCAGAAGGACAGTGGGTCAGGTCCCTAGAGTACGTAGGCCAGCACCGCTCGTCCAAACCGGGCATCCCTCCTGGACCGACAGTCCAGTCGATAGTGGCAGATGAAAGTCGATGGCCTGGACCAGGCCGCCACTCGACAAAGTTCCTGTAGGTCCACGCCTCGCAAGAGGTCTGCCGAGGATGCCACAGCTCTGGTGGAGTGTGGTCGAAGCAAAGCAGGAGGCTGCTCTGCCATGTCATAAGCAAGCAGGATTGTCTGGGTCACCCACTTGGAGAATCTCTGGGTGGACACCTTGCGGCCCTGCAACACTGACCATGGCAGACGAACAGGTGGGGAGTCTGCCTGTAAGTCGCAGTCCTCTGAGTGTAGAAGGCCAGGGCCCTTCGAACATCCAGAGAGTGTAAAGACCTCCCAAGAGGAGTCGTTGGATTAGGGTAAAAGGTAGGAAGGATAATGTCCTGGTTAAGGTGGAAATGAGAGACCACCTTCGGGAGGAAAGAAATGTCCGGGTGGAGAACCACCTTGTCCCGATGAAAAACCAGGAAGGGCTCATAGACGCGTAGCGCTGTCAACTCACTGGCATGCCTGGCAGAGGTGACAGCCACCAGGAAAGCAGTCTTAAGAGTCAGGAGCCTATCATCAGTAGTGGCCATAGGCTCAAAAGGTGGTCTCGTAAGCTGAGAGAGTACCAGAGATAGGGACCAGGGAGGCAATGACAGCGATACCGGCGGGTATAGATGTTGAAGTCCCTTCAGGAATTGTTTCATCGTGGCATCCCAAAAGAGTGCTGCTGATGGGGAGCCTCGGGGTTGGTAGGCCACGATGGCAGAGAGGTACACCTTCAACGAAGAACGAGAGTCCCTCTTGTTTCAAATGAAGCAAGAAACGGAGCACGGTATCGAGACTGCCTGACGATACCGTGTCTCCACGGTCCTCCGCAAAGGTCACGAACCGCCGCCACTTGTAGGCATAGCTGTGGCGGGTCGGTTCCTTTCTTGTCGCAGTAAGGACGTCCTGGATAGCGGGATCGTCTAGGGAACTATCCTCCACACGTGCAGGGCCAGGAGAGGCAGGTCGGGATGTAGAATGCGACCGCCGGAGTGAGACAGCAGGTCAGGTGCTGTCGGGAGCCTGAGGAGCGATCCCCAGGAGGCCTCGAGCAGCAGGGCGAACCAGTGCTGCCTCGGCCAATACGGGGCGACCAGGATGACGTCGGCTCAGTCCGCCAGGATCTTGGCGACTACTCAGCCCAGCAGGGGAAACGGCGGAAAGATGTAAAGGAGACTCTCTGTCCACCGGTACTGGAATGCGTCGCCGAGAGAGTTTGGTCCCCAGCCGGCCCTTGAGCAGTATCAACGACACTTGGTGTTCAACACCGTGGCAAAGAGGTCGATGTCGGGTTCGCCCCAGCGGTATCGTATCATGCGGAACGCGTCCTCCGAGAGGGACCACTCGTGGTGGGTTGAAGTGTCCCTGCTCAGGGCGTCCGCTGTCGTGTTGTCCTGTCCTGCTAGGTGGACGGCAACAGGGTGGACCCAAAGGGACACGCACCAGTCCCAGAGCTGGAGGGCGATGGTGAGGAGCGTGGTGGAATGGGTCCCTCCTTGTCTGTTGACATAGCACACCGTTGTGGTGTTGTCGGTCAAGATCAGTACCGCCTGTCCCGCAACCAGATTGCGGAACGCTCTCAGAGCTTTCCCGATGGCCAGGAGCTTGAGGGCGTATATGGAGAGCAGTCTCGTCGCCTGTCCATCGTCCCCAGACTCTGAGATTGTCGCAATGCGCTCCCCATCCGAAAAGGGAGGCATCAGTCGTGGCGGTGAGCCGAGGAGTTGTCTGAAAGGCATCCCGGACAGGAGATGGCAGTATGAAAGCCACCACAGCAGAGAGTGACGTACTGGTGTCGGCAGTCGAAGTCGCAGGCCCTGGTCGTCTCGGAGCGGATTGAAGGCTCTGACAAACCAATGTTGGAGGGGGCACGATTGAAGCCTCGACAGGTACGTGACGGCTGTGATGGAGGCCATGTAGCCCAGGAGCTGTTGTATCTTCCTTGCCGATATCGCTGAGGCGTCGAAGACGGCCGCAGTGGACCAGCGGAGGGTATGAGCCCGCTCCAGAGGCAGGTAGGCCCTGGCGGAGACAGAGTCCAGGGTGGCTCCAATGAAGTCCAACACTCTCGCCGGCTTGAGGTGGGACTTCTTCGGATTGACCCGGAGACCCAGGCGGGTCAGGGGGACAGTGTTTGAGGAATGTCCAAGTAAAGTTTGGTCTTGCAGGACGCTACCAGCAGCCAGTCATCTAGGTAAGGGAAGACGGTGATGCCCTTCGTCTGCAGGTAGGAGACCACAGGAGCCATGCACTTCATGAAGACCCTCGGTGCGGTGGAGAGGCCGAACGGCAGCACCCGGTACTGGTAGGAGGTGCCGTTGATCGCGAACCGAAGGTATCATCTGTGCTGCAGACGGATGGAAATGTGGAAATAAGCATCCCGCAGGTCGATGGACGCGAACCAGTCTCCCCGGCGAAGGAAGGGTAGGATCGTCGACAGCGTGACCATCTTGAACCTCCTGGGGCGGATGTATTTGTTTACCCCTCAGAGGTCCAGAATGGGTCGCAAGGCCCCGTCTGACTTCGGTACTGTGAAATACCGGGAGCAGAAGCTGGTGGTAGTGGCCGAGGGCGGGACCTGTTCGATCGCTCCCTTCTGCAGGAGGGACTGGATCTCCTCCAGCAGAGCTGGGCTGGCGTGGGTGGAGTAGAAAACACCTCGAGGTGGAATACTTGCAAACTTGATGTGTAACCAAGCCGAACAATGGTGAGCACCCAAGAGTCCGACGTGATCAACTGCCACGAGTCGAGGTGTTTGGCCAGCGTGGGGTGGTCCGTTAGGGCTGATGGCAGACGGAATGTTGGCTGAGGCAAAGTCCTGCAGATCCCATCAAAAACGGGACTTAAATCCCGACGAAGACTTCTAGAAGTCGTCTGTCGGCCCCTGGAGGAGGATGTGGTGGGAGTCCTGGAAGATCCGGACCTGGGCGAGCGAGGCCGGAAGCTCGCAGAAGAAGAACGGCGCCACGCAGGTCGCAGAGGCTGACAGATCCCCATCTTCTTGGCCGTTAGACGGGCCTTGACGATGTGGTCCATCGCCTCATCCGTTGACGCATTGAAGAGTCCCTTGCCGTCGAATGGGAGGTCCTCAATGCGTTTCCATGTGTCCTCCTGCAGGCCTGAGGATCGTAGCCAAGCGTATCTCCGGAGGGCGACAGAGCCGACCATGATCCGAGACACCACCTCCACAGAATGTCTTGAAGAGATGATCTGCTGATTCGCAAGCGCTACCGCTTCATTGTAGAATTGGTTAGCGCTCGCCCTATTCTCTTCCGGGACAGTGGAGAGAATAGGGCAAGCTTGTCAAGAAGGTCACGCAGGTAGGCTGCCATACAAGCCTGCGTATTGGACACCCTCGCCACCAAGGAGGAGGCGGAATAGAACCTCCTCCCGAAAATGTCCAAACGACGCCCTTCCTTATCCGGCGGTGTCGTGTGGGGCCTGGAACCACCTTTGGTCTGCGCTGATTCCACCACCACTCAGTTGGGCTGAGGATGATTAAACAGGAACTCAGCATCCTCCTTCTGGGTCCGATAGAGATGTTCCAGCCTGTGTGGTATAGGCTGGGCAGATGCCGGCTGGGGCCACGGGTGTTTGAGGGCCTCCATCAAAGCAGGCAGGAACGGTAGTGGTGCCGTAGCGGGAGGCCGGATATCCACACAGTGAAAAACCGGATCCTGCACCACCAGAGCTGGTTCCGCCATCTTGAGACCCAGGGCTTTCGACATCTGAAGGAGAATGTCCGAGAACTGCCGCACATCCTCAGGAGCCGACTCAGGAGCTGGATCCCTGAACACCAAGGGAGGGGACTCATGAGAGACGGGTGTAGAGTCTTTAGAGTCCGACTCATAATCATAATCTTGCGACGACGCCATGGAGGACCTGTCAGGAAAGCGGTCCGACCGGTGCGCAGGTGATTGAGCATGAGATGGTACCGGCAGCAAGACCGTCTTCGGCACCGCAAGTGGTTGCGCAGCACTCGCTGGAGGAACCAGCGAGGACACCGGACGCGGAAGCGCCTGAGTAACAGTGGCGACTGCAGAAGAGGCTTGGGCGGAGACAGCCTCAGATGTCGGGCGGGACACCGTGGACATCACTCTTGGAGGTGGAGAGATCGGCCGGTGACGAGGGGAAGGCTCTCGGGACCGACGATGTTGAGGTGCCCGTCTTGGGGAGCGCGATGGAGTACGCTCACGGCAAGGGCGATGTTCAACTCCCCTGGAGGGCGATCTGGAACAGCGATAAGGGGACCAACGGCCGACATCAGGGTGGTAACGGTCCCGGTAAGAGGGGGAGTATGACCTGTACGAGCCAGGATACTCCCTTCAAACATGCTCCCGGCCATATCGTAAGGCATAGGATGCCGACAAATAAGGCGAATCCCGGGGTGGCTGCGGCCATCCTGGATAGTCCTCCGGATGTCGTGGAGGGGAGTGTCTATATTCGGGACGGTCCCCTTGGTCGTCACGACCCCGCTGCTCAGGATATGCTTCCCGATGACGTGGGGAGAGCTGCGCGGTCCCACGCTCCGAGTAAACGGGCCGGTCTCGATATTCGGGGAAGAGCTGACGGTGGTGTGAGGAAGGGCGCTGTACAGGCGAAGTGCTTCTACCAGCAGAACCTCGAGGTGTTAGCGAGGTCTGGGGAGCAGGTGGAATATCTTCCGAGCGGGCCGCCGGAACAGGGCGTCCAGTCGGAGAGGCCTCTTCCTCCAATAGTGGCGGCTCCGAGAATGTCGGAGAGGTCACGGGGTTGTCCACATCGGAAACCTCCAAGACTACTTGGGGTTCTGCGACCTCACCGGGGTCGACCATAGGCTGGGTCGAACTAGAGGGTGGAGTAAGGAGAGGCGGTCTAGCCGGAGACCTGCGCTTCTCCTTCCTCTTCTTCTCCATCTCTTTGTCAGACTCAGAGGCAGCCGGGCGCTTACGTTGAGCCACCGTGAGCATCTTAGGAGGCCTGGCACCCTGCAAGCCCGCAGGGCCCTCTCCAGGAGTCGCAGATGAGGAAGCCACCGGAATCTTCAGTATGCTTGGTAGCTTGTGCACCGATACCGAGCCTGGTACCGTCGGCGTGGCAGGATCGGAAGCCACCGAAACCACTGGGAGTGCGGTCGTTGGTCGGGTCTTTGCCATTTTCGTCGGCCTCCTTACTGGGGCAGGGTCTGGAGGGGACAAAGAGTGCTCCCAACAGAAGGACTTGAGGCATGCCAGCCGGTTCCTCAAGGTCTGCGAAGTGAAGTCCTTGCAGATGGGGCAGGCTCTGATGTTATGAGCCTCACCCAAACAAAGAAGACACTCGCTATGCCCGTCCAAAGAAGCGACCTTATGACCACACTTTTTACAGGGTTGGAAAAGGGTCGACACAGAAATCCAAAGGGAGAAGAAGGGAACAAGTTGAGGCAGACGAAGAGACGCAGACGAACGACGAAGACGGGGGGGAGGGTTTGGCAAGTCGGGGTCAGAAGTCCCAAGAAAAAGGGGTAAAAGCACCAAAAAAGACAAACCCAGTCCATAATCTGTAAAGAGAAGTCCAGAAACACCAAATCCGAGTCGAAAAACTGTAAAGACTTGCTAAGGAAAGCCAAGAAAGAACGCTCTAAGCTCAGAACCTCCGTACGCGACGGTGGACGAGAAAGAACTGAGGAGAGACCATTACTTGGCGGGCTGAGCATGCTCAGTGGATACATGGAGGGAGGGGTTCCCACCAAGCTGCTAAACTCTAGAATTTTCCGAACGGTACCGCGCATGCGCGAAAGTTCCTAGTGTGTAAGGCACAGAGACCATGAAGAAGAAGTCACAGCTTCCACTTTTATTATATGAATTTGCTCTTATTTGATCCTCTTCTCTGTTAGCAACAGTCAAAAGAATTCAAAGTTACATTTATTAACTTAAGTCTTGAAAAACAAAAGTAAAATTCCATCAGTGCATGATTTTCCTATCCAATCCTCCACCCTGTCACATTCCAGACCATCTTTGCAGGTTCCCTACCGTCAGAATCAGAATTTTGGTGGGACTGTGGTGGGGAGGAGGGGTTGGAAAAGTCCTTTAGCATGAGTAGAGTCCCACAAACTCTACTCTAGATCTAAGCCTCTGAGGACTAACATACAGCATTTCATCACAAGCCAGTTCACATCATTTCCTTTCTTCACACACTATCTGCCCATCTCCTTCAAGAACATAGTTATATAAACACTCATAATGTCTGCTGTGTCACAGTTGTGGCTATCACCAGTTTTCTAGCAGTCACAATCCTAGTGCTTTCTACCACTGCCATACTAAAAGTCTATTTTATAAATGATATTTGGTCACGTAAAAAAAAAAAAAAGCTAAAAGAAACCTGAGTGTCACTGAAAAATGATGTTGCACTGGATGTACCAGTCCACAGAACAGAGAGAGTCCAAATATATTTAATCTTTTAAGGTAAATCATTCTAAAAGCAGTTTCAAGTACTCTGGTTCTCCAACGGAACAACTGATTATTGTTAAAAATATACACCAAATACAACACCAAGCACTCTAAAACACAAGAAGGAACATATGTGTTCAAAGACCACAAACGCATTGGTTGCCTCCATATAGGCAATTCCACTGAAGTTAAATTACTAATGGTATTAAGTTCTGCAGCAAGGTAGGCCCACAAACAATGCTTCTCATGTTATTTACCATATATCAGAAGGAAAAGGACATTTTATTATACAAGATGTAGACATGACTAGTCTTGTATCCAAGTCACTCTGCAGAAATATACTGAACAACTATCATCCCTTGCTTTTCCATGTCCAGGAACATTCTGTTTTAATTGCATGCAACAACCAAGAACAGTACCAGGATTACAGAAATTATAGCAAGTGGGTCTGTTTTAATTAACCTGATACCAGAACTCTCTGGGAAGTACATGCAAATGTGCACACCATGTTCTTACACACTTTCTTAAACCAAGAAACAATACTTTTTTCTTATCCTTATATATAACATCTGATTTCAGGAGAATTTTTTTTTTATACTAAGGAAAAAATAATCAGCAGAACAAGCACTCCATTTATTTCTTCTCTTCTCCATCACCAACTGGATCATCTTTCTCTACTCTGTTCCCTAGAAAACTGTGAACTGGCAACTCTCAATACAGTGAACTTACCATCTTCATTAAGGAATAATTTGTTGAACCTTAGTCCGCTAGGTTCTTTACCAACATATCTGTGTACATACTCAGTGCCAAGGTCATTAACAGCAATAGCATACTTTAAAGGCTTTACACAGGACTGAAGACAAAAGGGTACTTTGGTATCTCCAATAGAATGCCTGCAAGACAAAACAATGTATTAGTCATTGCACATTGTCACATTTGTTTTGAAAAATGGACAGGCAGATCCTGGGGCTTGGACTATGGAAGGGGATTCTATTAATATTATTCAATTCTTATGACCACCAGGACAGAACAACATCTTTCATTTGTAATATTCTACTCATAATCTACATTGTTTGGGCAGGAAAATCAGCAAAAAAAGTACAAAACTTTTCAGTTAAAACATTCATCCAGTGGGAAGGTATCAACATGGATTTCAACTTCAAGAGCTATATAATTTCTGACCTCTTAGAATAGTAACTCATAAATTATAGCTCTTCTGTGTGATAAACACAAAAATATGTTTGAAACATTAAAGCTTCAAAATTATCTACAAAACACCTCTGAGAATGTTCATTAATTCAGACTTTTTTTGACTTGTAAATTACTTTACAAGAATATGCATGAGATATAATGAAACAACTCTGTCTTTATTTCTAACAGTAACATGGAGCAAATTATTTAACTATTTATCAAAATGATTACTGGTATGTATCTCTATACAGTAAGAACACTGCAATATTTGTGCTTCTGCAAATAGTTTGAAACTGATAAGACTAATTTTAAGAGCTTTCTACAAAGCATTACTCAGGTTTAGGTATCACAGCCTGATTATGGTCTGGCCACCAAGGCTTTTCTAAACTCAATTAAATCTGAACCCTATTTGGCAACTGAAAATAAGATTTTGAGAAACCAATGTTTGAATACTTTTTAAAAGTCAAGGAAAACTGACTTTCACAACGTGTAGTTCACCAAGCTCGCCACAGAAACCACCAGTTGGTTTCTACCCATCTGGAACTACGAAGAGAAAAGGTGGCTATATAGCTACGCTATTTAGAGGGGAGTGCTGTTCAGCTTGGAAGACTGCAAATTCTGCAGAAGTAGACAAGCAGTACATAAAGATATGAACAACTGCAAATACATTTAAGAGTGCCTATTAAATGAAATGAGGTTGGTGTGTCATTATCAGAATTAAAAAGTTAACAGAATTAAAAAGTCATCTTATTATTTGAAATAAGAAGATTCAAAAATGAGATCTCATGCAAAGATAATTTTTTCAAGTCTGAAAAGAATCTGACTGACACACAAGAAAAAATTATGGGGAAACTTTCAAACAATTTTTGCCAACATTGTTTAATGACTTGGGTATTATTTATTCATTTTTCTGCAGTTGCCGTTGTTTGTGTAGCCACAGTGGGTATGTAATAAACTATTGCTCTGGATGAGACAGCAAGAGGAACAAATATATTTCTAGGAAATCAGAAAGACTTACTATAGGGGAAAAAACCCAAAGCACACATTGCTGCAAAACCACAATATTCTCTTTTGAGGGGGAAAAAAATCCTACAAGTCCCCTAATGTAATCTATTGCAATTGGGACTTCACACCTACATTTGACTCTAGTGTCTAAGGTGTGTGACTCCTAGTCTGAGCCCAACTGTCCCCACGCCCACAGTCATCAACTAATCTGCTTCTGGCTCTTCCCTCTCTGTGGCTACTTAGCACTGTTGCACAGATGTTACTCATTTACAGCAAAGGATCCATACACCTTTTCTTTCAGGCAGTGCTCAAATTGCATTTTTTTTTCATCCCTGATAGCATTATCAAACAATTTCTGTTGTTGTGGGAAGGTAATTGTAGGATAGCAATTTGCAAGGAAACATGTGGGCTCTATTATCACTAGCCACAACTCTCCCCGCACCAACTTATACCACTTTGTGGAAAATAAATAAAACTATTTAATCCTATGCAGAAATTAGGCTTGTCTAGAACCTATAATTGTGTGGGTTTGTTATTGCTATTGTTGCTTTTCGTTTTGGTGTTCGGAAAATAGATTGTATCATTCAAGGTAACTTTAGAATCAAAAAAAAGAGAAAGTGTGGGAGAGTAAAAGGTGGAAAACTAGGGAAACCTAATTTTATTTAATTTACAATTCAGGCCTGTACAATATTTTGAACCAGACAGTTTAACAATGATTGGATGTTGTAACCAAGCCAGTCTGTGGCTACACATTATGGTTTGCAGCCAATCCTTAACTGTGGCATAGATATGCAGATGAAATGGTTGACCAAAGGATTAAGCAACATCTTCGTAGGATAGATATAAAGGAACCGTTTTGTTGGATCCTAGACTCCCAAAGACTGGGGACCTTTCCTGACCTCAATACTATGGGACAGTTTTGAGACTGAAACAATTCCTTGAATATAGGTTTCTGCACAATCTACTGTGAACAGTGCTACTTTTTAAAATCCGGGTTATGAGAGCTGTCTGCTGAAAAATGGAAGCAAAATCAGAACTACAAAGATTACCGCTCAATTTTCTTGCAAGCACTGGTTATACTCTCTCCACATCCCCAAAAGAAAGCTCACTGCATCTACAACACATCAATGCCCTGTTTCTCTGGCTAATAAGTATATTTATTATTTGTCTGATACAAGCAAAAAGACTGGAATCCCAGTAACAGTTACCACAAAGAGATCTGCATATCCAGCTTCCACTCTTTTAATCACAAGCATTAAAACAACAAAAGCAAACACCCACTAACTTGAACAAAACGGTGTGTAGTAGAAAGGGGCAAACTTTTTTTAAAAAAAAATCACCAGCCAATGATATCAAATGGCATATCTTTCACTTTTAAATAGACAAGGATTACACCTTAGTAGTAAATAATTGGCTGTTTTCGACTATGTACATCTATGCCAGCACACAAATTTTTACTGCACTATTCCATTACTAACAGACAAGGCATTCCGTCACAATTTTTCCGCTGCCATAAACTCTTCAACCAGACTGTCAGTAAACATAAGTACAGTACTTCATTGTACTGCAAAACACAGGTCTAGCATACTGGCCACAGTAAAGCTGTTTTAGCCTTGAAGAGTATTAGGGATAGCTCTCTGCTATTAGGTACAACACATTTAATTGAGAGATCTTCTATGGTAGTAATTTGTATTATATATGTAAGTCAGCTACCCTGTGCCCACAGAGCAGCTACCAATGTGTCATTTAAGATAACACAATGAAACTGAATGTACTTCTTCCAAAACTGGGCAAAAAAACCTGCTCAAAACAAAATGTCTTGAAGTACTACAGAATATACTCAAAATCAAAGCTTTGGTGAAATTCTGTGGGATGGACATTTCATGGATATGCAGTGGCCACCAGGAATTTTGCTACACATTATGATGAGGTAATCTTTGCTCAAGTCAGAGATAAAACTAATTGGGAAATATACACAGCACACGCAAACAATATTAGATTCATGGTAATTCCAGAATTAATTTATTTTGGGGTTTTGAACACCAAGGTCTAAATCCAATTGTTAACTCCAGCTAGAACAGATCCACTGTATCACCCAGAACTTGGTAATGCAACACTTTGGCAAAATTTCCTTTTATTTAACGAGTATACTCTAAATGATTTAATAGGCCTATTCTAACTGAAGCTAACAACTGAACTTAGGCCTACATTTCTATCCCCTGTAGTTACCAAAGTGCTCTGAAAGGAAAAAGCACATTTGCTGAGAGCCTGTTTAAACAAGAACAAGTCTAGAAATATCTTATAGGACCAGGATAACTTATTTCTTATAATTTGCTGACCTCCACCTGTTGTTAATTCAATCTCAACTCTTCACGCATACCACTTAACATCACCACACACAACATTTTCCCAGATATGCCACTCCATTCCTTCTCAATCTAGATTTTTTTCTCTGCCCTCAACTCAGACCCAAAGCACTTTGTGGCTACTGACAATGCTCAGTTCTCATCAACCTGTTTTGGGTTCCTACCCACATCCTTCTTCCCTAAGGAGGTTTTTTTTGGGGGCGGGGTACTCTGGGGGGGTACCTATGTATTAGCACTCACACAAGCAAGTCTGCTATTAGAACATACAGTGTGGAAAACACAATTTAATAGACCACTTTGCAAAATTCTGCGAGTCATAAAAACACAGTGGCCAAAAGTAATCTTATCTGGAGAAGTGGAGACTAAGAATCTCAGATGTGAACTGAATGTGCACTGAAGAGAACTCAAATTTAAAAAGCAAGCTGTCTAGCTGATGTCAAAAATGTACACACCATAACTGACTGATAAGAAATTTGGTTCCTTTGGGCTGTGGCTCTGCTTCTGCCCTAACAGTTGACATTATCTGGGTACCTCTAATATTTAAGATTTTATACAGTACCTCTGTCCATCAACTGTACACACAGATACTCCCCACAAGTCAGGACTGAATTTAGCCAGTTGTGGAATATAGTCAGCAACCTAATCGAAACAAGAGCAGTAATATCAATTACTATTGTGCACAACTACAAAATAATCAATAATAACAATAACAATAATAATATTATAGCTATTAAAAACTTAGTAGAAAGATAAAGGACAAAAAATTGAACTAAGTGTACAGTAAACATTTAATCTTTATGCAAAATGAGGCCTCTTCTATCTAAAGTTAATAATTCCAGTGTTAATATGCTAGTAGCAACAGTAGTAGCAGATCCTCCCTCAAACACAGGAGGCACTGTGAGTGTTTGTCCATTGGAAATAGTTTACTTCTGCAAGTGGAAGGACAAATAGTTTACTTCTGCAAGATGAAGGACAAAATAATCCCCAATCCCTAAGGAAAACAAGAAAGTATACAAAGAAAGAAGTAAGACTAAAGTGAAAGACAGACCAACAAACAAAATCCTCAGCTCAACATCCTGATATGAAAGAAAGACAGCACTGACAGACAATGTTCCTGCAGCAATGGCTGAATAGGAACTAAAGAGGATCTGCCAACTGCAAAAAAAGTATCATGAATCCTAAAGAAGTCATCAATCTACCGCTGATTATCAAAGCTGTCCACACATATTGATGGCCTGGACTCCATGACAAATTGTGTTTTGAATTGATGCTGTTGAGTTTTGTTGTACTGCTATTATCATATCAGTGTTTTAATTTGGATGACATTTCCAAACAATAAGGCAAGGTAGCAATTTCTAAATAAACTCATTAATTAATTAATTATGAATTAATTTAATTTAAACCAAGTTTGCAGAAGCTGTAACAATTAGGACGTAGGAACAGCGAAGACTAGAGATTTACTTGCAAGCACTGTTAAACTTGCTTAGGGCAACATTAGAGAAGAATACACCACAACATAACCTTTCATCATTGTATGTGGACGTGGTAGCTTAAAAGTCTAAAATATACTTTGGTGCAAGTTCTTCTCTGAATCACATGGTATTTCTTTCAGCAAGAAACAATCAGTTCCTTCAGGAAAAACGATGCTCCTGCAATCAATGTGCTTAATTCAAAGCATAAAAAAAATGGTCTAACCCAGTTTCCATGCAAACGAGTAAGGTGTAAAAAGTAAGGTGTATAAATGGGCCCTAGGAAGTCAGATGTATTCCAATTCATCTCAATATTTCCATACCAGTTCAATATTTCCCACCACATTCTATGTCTATGCTTAGGTGTATATATGGATGGACCAAGCAGACGGTCCAGAAGAAGAAGTCTGTAGAGACAAAAGCAGAAGGTAACTGGGGAATGAGACCAATCCACCTATTGTGATCTCCTGTATTTTACCAAACAAGGACGACAGGACAAGAAGCAGGAATGTCACTGTCAAGTAAAGCCTGCTAAACTCCTACAATGGCTAGACCCAGATAAGCCAGAGCCTGTGACTAGCCCATTCTTTCCTCCCAGCTTTTCTAGAAGAACCTGACAGGACCATTTGGAAATGTCCCCTGGCCTAACACCTGTGTATGGGGACATACAAATAATCCACAATCCCTCCCCTAGGATAATTAGGTCCTGTGCTAACCTTCAAAATATATACAGTCTTGACAATGACTGCAGACGAAAAAGGCAACCAGAAATATATGAATATATAGCAGTTTAACAGAACACTGATGAACAGGGACATTAGATCTCTCACCATAAAAATATTCAAAACAGGTATATATTTAAATCATTTTCAAGTATTTTAAATGTCCAATCCAAAGGAAAAATAGCATAGAAAAAAGAAGACTGTATTTATAATCCAAGCAAGAAAGAGAAGAAAATGATTAAATAGCAAGTGATTATTGGCAAAAAGAGACAGAAAAGACCTAGAAATGAAAAATGTTCTTGCTAGAATTTTAGAAGTCTTTGTCTCTAACTACAAGAACAGTTATTACTCTGGTGATAATCAGAGTAAAGCTTTAAAAAGATTAAGTATTCTGCCACACCTACTTCTCCCCTCTTGTGCTTTCATACGAGCACCTTGCACCATAAAATTCACGTCAAATATTTTAAATTAGGACTTAAGATCCATTTGTAGTGGAATTTACTGACACAGTCCGGCTCTCCCCATTTCACTTAGATGTTCCATGAAGAATGGCAGAGTGATAAATGTAACAAAATAAAAATGTGTATACATCGACAAGCACCGTGAACCCCTTGAGAAAATGTGTAATCTTCCAATATGATTTGCCCAGTAAAGGTTACTTGTGATCTGGAGCACAGATCCTGAACTGAGGTAAGTAACTGGACCGGTATGACAGCTTTGCAATCATCCTAAAAAACCCACAGCATGTACACAATTGTGTATGCTACAAGGAAAGGGAGCAGCGTACATAGCACTGCTTTGGACCTACAAGAATTATCTAGAGTACCAGAGCCAACATGCCTCTCTGCACCAGTAAAAACATGAAACATTGCTATTTTAAAAGAAAAAACAAAACAGAATTTTATTGTAAAAGCAAAGCACGTTTTCCTTAGCCATAGGAATGTGTTCTGCAACAAGAACTTCAGTAGCAACTCTTCAGTTTTTAAAATATGGCTCTTATATTATACAAACATTAAAAACATGGCAATTCGTTTAATAGATCACTCACCTTTCCTCCAGATTGTTTTTTAGCACTTTCATACAGCTCATCAATGTGAGAGGCAAATGACATAAAATCTGGAATTACAAACTTGCGTCTGAAAGCCTGAGTAAGTAAGACGATGTTGCTTTGAACACATCTGTTAAACATTAAAAAAAAGGTTGCATGAGTGAAAATACCACTCAATGTTATTATTCATCACAGAGTTTCACATTCTAGTCATCGTGGGCTATGCTGACTGGGGCTGCTGGCTGCTACATTTCAACAAGATTTGGAGGTCTGCATAAAATTCACTCCATTCTTGAGATTCCTGAAAAAGCATTTCCATCAGTTGGTCACGTGTAGTCTTTATATTACACATAAGAGTACAACTCAAAGCCTGTGGACACAAAACCCACATGCCTCTTATATCACTAAGACAGCAGCCATAAAACTGAAGGATTTATGTCTGGTGCTGCTTATACCAAGGTGATGAAAATACAATCCACAGGCTGCATGAGGTCCTGGCATCCTGTTTTTCGAAGCCTCCTACCCTCTGTTATCTCCCCTCAGTTCCTGCCGCCCCACCTTCTATCAGGCAAAAAGATGCCCATAAAAGTTCAACTGTTGCTCCTAGTGGCCTCCAGGAACTGTGCATTGCAATCAGAAAAGACTTCCAGTTATTATTCTGAGCAGCCTGCTGCAGATGTATGGATGCAAACAAATAACTGTGTCTACATATGTCAACTAAACATACAAAAGCCTAAATATCCAGAGTTATGAATTCATAAGTATAGGAGCCTCTCTTCCAGAAATCCTTTCTCTTGGGGTCAGACAATCTATTGTTTCTGGGGTGTGGGATTAAGGTTTGTCTATGCTGCACAATCAGGATTAGTCCCCAACTCCTAAAGTTACTACTTCAATTCAAAGAGTCTGAACACCTTAACTGCAACCAAGCAATTAGTAGCACATCTAATTTGGACAGTTTGATAGTGAGCCCGTGAGACCAGAACGTACGGCTGGAATTCTGTACCAGCTACTTAGTTAAGTATAATTAAATATACTTCACTAAGTTAATTCTCCTGGCCTGACCTCCACAAACCTAACAGAAACATCATTCAACCATGGTCCAATCACCAGAAGAATGGAACAGTTATGGATGACTAAATCTAGGTAATTGTTCCATATTCACAATCGCTACTAAGTTGCAATTTTGACACTACTGACAAGATAGTATCTCCCCCCCCTTAATCGGGCATCAGCTGCATAAGAAGTAGGAGGTCCATTCTGCCAGCAATCAGAACACAGCTGAATGATGTTTCCATGAGGTTGAGGGCGAAGGTGGGCCAAGAAAAGTTACCCAGTTAAGTATACTTAACTAAGTAGGTGATACAGAATTCTGGCCAATGTAAGTAAGACACAAGTGTTTTAAAACTCAAAGCATTCTTCAAAGTAATTGAGCCAAATGAACATCCTCTCTTATCCACAACACTCTCTTGTCCACTACCAGTATAATGAATGTTTTTTTCCCAAATAAATACTTTGGAAGACCATGGTGGTTGGCCTCATTCCCCTCATCACTATCACAATTACTCTATGTCAATAAATGGGATACAACATATTTTAAGAAACTGTATCAGACCAATGAAGAGGAACTTACTTTTTAAAGAGATCTTTATCTAGCATAACACCATCTGATGTTGTTTGGAGTGTCAGTCTTAACATATCCATGCATTCTTTCAGTCTTGGATCAGCTGTACGTAAACCAGTAGATTTTAGAGCCTGCAAAATTAAAAAAAAATCTCCAAAATTTATTGTTCTGAACACTTTTAGGTGACATGCAACTCTAGTTTTGAGTGTCATCTGGACTTATTTTCAAATGCAATGCAAGACAGGCCAGTTCTATTTTTTCAGTGTCATGAACATATTTAGAAGACATATCCAAATGTAAATTCAGTTTTGTAATGTGAAGGAACAAATGATATCAAGTAAAGGCCATCCTTAGAGACTTAAACATCCAGACAACATACCATAAATATCCTTTCTAACAGATGATGGGATATGCACTCCCTTTCCAATGTTGTATATAATTACTCAGCTATGCTACTTAGTGTACAGTTTAGCCAAAACAAAACAAAAGACTTACCGTAATAAATTTATGAACTGGTATTTTCTCTTGTCCTTCCGCAATAGTATAAAACAGCAAATCCTCCAGGCTAGGCAAAAGACCTTGCTTCATCTTACTAAAGAGAAACAAGACACAGGAAAAAAAATGAAAAACTAAAATCAAACTCTGAATCACTCATGCTGAATCACACAAGCTTTCCACAGCTTGCCAGAATTAAATTCACACAGAATTCAATGGGACTGGTTTATCTTGACACTACTTAAATGACCATATTTGTTCTTCTACAAACATTTAGATTAATAATTTTTATTAAAAGATGACTAACTAGGATATAAGTATTTTGCTATTATCATAAGCATGATTTTAAACTAAGAGCACACAATACTTCTGAAGTATCTTAACAAGCTACTTTACAATAAAACACAGTAACACAGAAAGTATTCTTTTGGGAAAAAACTCAGACTAACAACAACAGGTTATTTTAACATTAGACTATATGAAACAACGCTTAGTTTGTGAAACTTCTGCCTCCAAAAATAGTTCCCAGGAACAGAAATGACAGTAATATGTACATAGTACGGCTTTTAAAGTAACATACAACATTCAAAATATAAATATTAAGTTTACTTCATTTTTTTAACAGAAATGTTTAAATAACTTTACACAGTGTGTATCATTCACATCTGCTGCAGTTAAGTCAAGCAGACTAACCCAATATTTAGCTATGACATTGAACCAGCTGACAAAGCAAACATGGCAAACATTCAATTTACATACGGAAAATACCTTAAATGTACTATTCCTGGACAAAGCTTATCAGTTTAAACTGCAGTATAAGCTTTTTCTCCCCCTATTCTGCCGGTCAATAATATTATGTAATGTTTATTCAGCCTAAGAGCACCGTTTTAGCACCATTAAACACTTGGAAAAACACATATTCAGCATAGACCTAAAAGATCTAAGATATGGAGCGGACATGGTATTGTCATAGTTATCTTTATGGCGTGGAAGTGAGTGTTTGCTCTCCACAGCCCTTATATCTGTAGAACATACAGACAAACTGACAGAAGGAAAGCAATAACTGTGGTGCAACCAATATAGCATTGGCCTACGCAGCAATGCAGTGAATTTGAAACAACTTCAGAGCCTCAGCTCTATGTACGGAAAATAGGAATGTTCAACTCTCGAGAAGTATTTAACATTAATTTTTTAGCAATTAGAGAGAGAGAGAGAGAGAATGCATGTCGTACAAACTGTATATTGTAGATGTATCTCAGAAGTGCTTCCAGTATCTAAATATATTTGAACTAAGGCATGAGCCCTCTGACTTGAGCCAAAGGGTTCTTGCCATGTCGCCCAGAGCGTAAGGCACAAAACAGGTCTGGAAATATTCATATTGAGACAGCTGTAGCCTGCTGATCTATTCAATATGTTGGCTAACAACATTAGGAGAAACTGGAAGCTTTTCTATACCATATCTTTTCCTACTTCCTACAAAATTACTTCTCAGGTGAAGATCAGAAATTACAAAACTGTTAACAGAGGAAATATTATAAGAATGGTGCCCCCCCTTTCTCCTGGCATCAAATAACTCATCTGCCATGCAGTCCTACACATGCATACAGACTTTAGGTAGTCCAAGGCCTGATCACTTTTCTTTTTTTTCATAACATATAAATTTCACCAGGTGTAAGAGTAAGAATGCTATGATACAAATTATGTTACTCCACTTAGGCAAGCAAAAAGATGGATTTAAGATATGGAATAACCTTCCAAGAACCAAAGGAACTGCTTGTTTTTTTTAGATATCTAACATAAAGGTATAAAATTTTCCAGTATACACAGATGGCACCAAATAGAGATAGGAAAATAGTTTCTACCAACCAAGCAACAAAAAAAAGGAAAACTCAACCAGGAACTCTGTATTTCCTGCTCTATTTTTAAAGGTAGTATTAGGTATAATCAATATGACTGTGGAAGCACACTGAAAATACAGCCTGCAGTCAATTTAGTCAAATTTGCAAGAGGAAGTGGAAGGAAGAGATACACACACACACACACACAAAATTGGAAACATACCCAAATACAGGTACAACACCTTCAATAAATTCAGATGTCACGTGCTCAAAAATGTTTTCCTATCCTGACATAGTGTGCGAAGCCACAGTTAGAACACCCTTCCTCAATCTGGTATGTTCCCATTAGCCTCAGCTAGTACAGCCAATGCACAGGGGAGGTAAAAGATGTAGTCCAAAACATCTGGAAGACATCTGATTGTGGAATACTGAGTTACACTGCTGGATACTTAGCTAAGAAACAGGAATCACATAGCCCTCCAGATGTTGTCGAGCTCCAAGTCCCAACAGCCCTAATCAGCATACCCAATGGTTAGGAATTCTGGGAGTTACAGTCTCATCATCTCCAGGGCTGCATGATTCTTACCCCTGTCCTGGAAACTGATGATTACTTTAGGCCAGTCACTATTTCTTAGAATAGCCTACATGAAAGAGTAGCTGATGATGAAGGGACAGTCAGATAAACCACCCAGAGCTTTTTGAAGGTAAGGTGAATAAAACAGAATACACGTTTTACTTACATCCACTCTTAGTATCCAAAAATAATTTCTACCATCCCACATGAATATATTAACAGTGATTCTAAACATACAAAATGGCTATTTCTACCCATGAGCAAGCAGTTCTGTGCCTCAACCACACAACCATGGAGAGGAATTAAGAACAAAGAAAGGCAATGTTCTCCATAGGTTTGACTTCCTTGCAGAGCTCTTATGAAAACTGAACACTGTTCCCACTTTATTGGCATGATGCAACCAAATTCTGTAGAGGTGTTTTCAAAACAAAAGTTTAAAACATTAGAAGCCACAAACCTTCTACCTGTCACCTAAAGAAATCTATTCAAGATATTTCTTCCTTCCCTGCAGCAGTTCCTCCTCACCATTCATTCTTTGGCTTGTTTTTCCTTCATAATTTTTCTCTGACTGTTTTCTTGTCCCTGTGGAAAGGGAGTGGAGGAGAGAGAAACTAATTGCCAGTGAGGCTAGAGAATACTGAAAGACTGAATGAGTAGAGAATCCATGGAAAATAAAAATAAAATTTGAAATTGTTCTGTCCTAGCAATTAACTTACAGAGCAAACGCTCCTCTCACTTTCTCTTTCCCTCCTTACAATAAAAATCTGCAGCTGGAATAAGGTGGAAGAAATATATAAACTGGCAATATTGGAAATCCCATATTCCCAGGATAAAAAGTAGAGATCGCAATTGCGGCCATTTCCACACGACATCACCATCCTACAACACTCATGGGTTGTTCCCAGTCCAGGAGTCATGCTACCACACAATATCATCAACATCAATCTATCCCATTCCCAAGCATTCCCAAGCTTTCAAATCAACCTTATAATATTTCCAGAAAACAACTGTTAAGAGCCTCCTTTAGAGTTACAATCCTGTCACTCATGTCAGTGTGGTTCTGTAACAGCATCTGATTGCACTTCCTGTCCTCTTGGATCCAGGAATGGGGACGGGCATGCCCAGTTTGTCCCTCTCTGAGACTCCCATGGCCTGGCAAGTTTGGAATCTACCACCTCTCCATGTTTACTCAAATTTCTCCTTTGAGTTAAATGTTCTAATCTTTTAAAAACATATTTTAGTGTTACAGTGCAAAACTGCAATAGTGTACTTGCGTGTCATGAGGTTTCAACGTGGCTGCGCTAGTATGACTTACAAAAAAACCAAACAAGAACCCCAACCAACCAGGAGCTGTGGGGCAGGGTAAAGGCGGATAAAGGGAGTGGCCAATGATGCTGTGGTGTAGAAGGAACACCAGTGGCAATAATGCTACTCATCCACTTAAGGTGAAAGGGTGCAGAAGAGAGTGTTCTTAACCTAACAGCATCATGGAAATGTCAATGGTGGGACCGTAATGGAAAAACCCGCTATTGAGGTATGGTGTGGAAAGCATTTGCAAAGGTTCTTTATGGGAGGAATAGTACAGCAGGAAGAAAGCAGAAGTATCTGTGGGGTAAGCAACTTTGCACCTGGAGAGGGAACATAAAACTCAATACTGAACAGCATCACAGAGATTGAAGATGGTATAAACAGCTTTCTACTCCAGCCCAACAACGAGAAATCCCGCATTCCAAGAAAGGAAGGAAAAGGAAAGGGAAGAAACCCTTGCTGTGGACATTCAGAACTAAAAAAAATCAAATTCTCTATCAAAAATGTACTCTGCATTTTGCTACTCTAATGCTACCTCCCTCTCTGAAGGATTCTTGCTCTGCAAGCTCACAGATTTTCTCATCTTTGATCCTCTAAGCAAGCAGGTTTGCTGAAGGCCATGTTTCAGCCAAGCTCTAGAACAATGTGCATTTTCTGCAAAAATAATATATCTAACATCAAATCAGATCAAATAGAAAAAAAAGTTTGTATGGCAAGGGAAAAATGTAAATATAAAGCATTGCAAAGGGAAGAGGAAGTTTGGGTTTACCTGATTTGAAACTGTATTTCACAGCCCACTGTTTGGTTTGGATTAAAAAAATGAGAGATGTTGAGAAATAAAGACTGTTAAGAGTTGGAACGGCACAACCTGAGGTTTGGATGGCATGGATATTTAAGGTACTTTAAAGTCAAACTTAACGTAGGTTTCAAATATTGTTTTGTGATACATCCCTTATTGAGAATATGGGATGGATATAAGCCCAGGTTGTGCCTGAAAACGCCTTTATGGATCTCAGCACAAAATTTTCACAGAAGAAAAAAAAACAGGTAAAGATAGCTAGTGTAACAAGACTTCCTAGAGATTTGTCAAGAGGAATATAAAATTCCAAAGAAAACTTAAGAATAACATGTAGATCACAATATTCAACATCATACTAATGGGTACCCATTAACCCAACAGAACTGTCAGGCCACTTGGGGGACTCCACCTTGGAAGAAGAGAGTCAGGATGACAGGCATCAGCTAAACAGATCTGCATCAGAGGAACTGAGCCTCCAACAGCCTGCTCCTCTCTAGATAGGATCCTCCAAAGAGGATCCAACGTCTCCAGACGAAAGGAGCTCAGAAGCTGGTCTTTCGTTTTGTTTTGTATGCATATTCCTTTATTAGACTTTAAATTATATACAGATTCTCCTTGATTTACAGTTGTTGCTAGATTAACAATTGAAAAAAAGTTTCCATATAGATCAGAGACAAACATAAAAAGTAAATAAATTTGCAGTATAGCAGCTATAACATTAATCTAAATCAGTCTTTATGAGCTATAAGCTAAATCACTCTTTATAAGCTATAATCAAAGAATCTCCCCATTTTTGACCGAGATATATAATTAAATCCTCCTATTCTTTCCTAAAATTATCTAAAGATTTATCATTTAATAACTTTGTTAGTTTATCCAGTTCCAGTATTTCATGAATATCCACAAGCCACATACCTATATTAGGAATTTCTTCCTTTTTCCAATTTTTAGCATAGAACTCTCGCCTTGGTTATTAAATTAAATATCATTTTTTATGCTGTTTTTCTATGTAATTTCCCACCAAACTAAACATATTTATTAAGTACAATTCTGGTCTCACAGGAAAATTTTTCTTAATAATCTTGGTAATTTCTAAATGAATACTCTTCCAGTATTTTCTTGCTTTTTTACAATTCCACCATCAGTGGTAATATGAGCCTCTTTCTGTTTTACACTTCCAGCATTTTTCGTTGCCTCTCTTGTAAATTTTTGCAATTTTAGCTGGAGTTAGATCTCCTCTATAAGGCATCTTATAGTAGTTTTCTTTAAGCGCTTGACAAGCTGTAAAATTTAAGTCTTTCCAAGTTTGAGTCCAATCGTCAAATTGAAGAGGACAGCCAATATCTTGAGCCTTTTTAACCATAGTATTTTTAACTGTCTTCTTGTTATAGTTCCCATTTTAACAGAAGTTTATAACATTTAGCTATCAGATGTTTTTTACCAGCCTCTAAGATGACATCTAACTCTGCAGGGAGGTTCTTTATATTTTCTTTCATATCCTGTTTATATCTATGATAAAGTTGCACATATAAAAACTAAGAGCAATTCATCCCTTCAGTACGTAATTTTATCCTTGATTTCATAGTCCGGACATTATTTTGGAATTTTAATAATTTATGATACGTCCGTCAATTTGTTTGTGAATTATTCAGGGTATTGAAAAAAGCTTCCTGTGGGGAGATCCATAATGGTATTTGGGGAGCTAACCGGTACTTGTATTTGTCCCAGATTCTGACAAGAGAATTTCTTATTGGATGTTTACAAAAATCTTTATCTGATTGTTTCTTAAGATACCATAAATAAAAGTGCCACCCCTGAGGTGAATCTGCTCCTTCTATGAGCAGCAATCTCTTATTTTCTAGCACGATCCAACCTACTATCCAGGTTAAAGCATTGGCATAGGCATACATTTGTAAGTCAGGGAGACCCAAACTGCCTCTTTCCCTAATATTTGTCATTATATTCCACTTTATTCTGGGCTTTTTTCCAGCCCAAATAAAATTTGCTAGGTCTTTTTTCCATTGATTAAATATATCCCGCCCAGTAATAACTGGAATATTTTGATACAGAAAATTCATTTTTGTTAATACATTCATCTTTATAGTGGCAATTTTCCCCAATAAAGATAGCTTTAAGAGCTCAGAAGCTGATTCTGAAGCAGAGCTACCCATGAGCTCTGGGAAGAAAAGGTATCTGAAGGTAGGGAACATCAGGTCCCATTTAAGAAAGACGGCAAGGCTTGCAAATTGGTTTTCCAAGCCAACTGCAGCCAACTTACTTTTAGCTGGAACTCTGTAAGCATGCTACCTGCCTTACCAGCCAGTTGTAAGAATTCAACTCTCACTGGCCTTCTTGCTCTTTGCATTCTTTGGAATCCAGTTTGATACTCAGCAACTTGGCGCCCATTTACGCTACAGAATTATAGCACTATGATTCCAGTAACTGCCACGGTTCTTTCCTATGGAATTTTGGGGATTCAGGAGAGGGGGTGCACTGAGAATTCTCAGAGTGCTCCAGGGCCTCACTAAACTTCCAAATGTAGGATTTCACAGGATGGAACCATGGCAGGTAAAGTGGGATAATAGCGCTATAATTCTTGAAAGCGAATGGGTCCATAACGTTGATGCACTCTAGTAACTTTTCTTCTAGCTATTCCTGGCTCCTACGAATCTGGTATATTATTCATCTTCACCGTATGTTCTGACTGCCCCCATTGTCCACTCTTTTGAATAGCCCTACCACATCACGCTTGGGCTCAGAGGCAGACGGAAGGCCTTCCCTCCATGCCAACTGCCACAGCCGTGGCCTCTGAGGGAGAGAAGAAATAGGATCTGCCCGACTTAATCCTCTTCCACACTGTCATCCTCCTTTCCTTTTGTGTCATGTGTTAATTCGATTGAAAGCCTGAGGGCAGGAAACTGTTTCATTGTTGCTTTATTTGCAAAGCACCACGTATAATTATTGCGTTATACAAAGAAGAAGAAGAACGAGGAGGAGGAGGCGGCGGCGATGATTACAATTATGATGGTATGTTGATGATGGCTTTCTGGACTTCCCTTTCTTGACACTCTTATGGAACTGCTTTCCTATACAGCAGACTTCCCACCCTCCTTGCTACTTACGGCAAGAGAGTGGGACAGGATCTTTCCTCCTTATGCATCTCCGCTGCATCCCACCAAACTGTTGAAGATTGACCTTGGATCGCTCAGCCTCCCTCCTGTTTCCAGAGCTGGCTTTGCAGTGCACAAAGTCTCCAACTGGGAGGAGATGACAGAAGCAGTCCTGCCCACACAGCTACCCCACTGGATCCTGCCACTATGTGAGCTGCACTGATTTT
The DNA here is from genome assembly GCA_948472985.1 of Iguana delicatissima. NCBI lineage: Eukaryota > Metazoa > Chordata > Lepidosauria > Squamata > Iguanidae > Iguana > Iguana delicatissima. The sequence continues at coordinate 227,310 of CAOKZL010002133.1, forward strand.
TCCCCCAAACAAGCAGTTCAGTTCAAATACTCTGAGATACTGGAAAACCTCTGAAATAGTTCAGCAGCACATAAAATTAACATAATTTAATTATATTTATTAATAGCTGTAAAGCAAACACAGTGGAGCAGATGACTATGAATTTAGAACACTGGATATATTTCAGAAACCTTCCTAGAAAAATATCTCAATTCAGTTTATTCTGGGAAATTCACTGCATTGCCTTATAGGTATTGTACTTATGGGAAGGGTACATTTTTCTGCACTTCTCACAAGTTCAAGTGTGTGTGTACATGTCTTCAAATCGCCTTTCAACTTATGGTAACTCCATGAATTTCACAGGGTTTTCTTAGACAAAGAATACTCAGAGATGGTTTTACCAGTTCCTACCTCTGAAATATAGCCCACAGCACCTGGGATTCATTGGAAGTCTCCCATTCCAGTACAAAGGCTGACTCTGATTAGCTTACAATATCAGACACAATCTGGTACCTTTAGGGCAGGGCTTTCCAAATGGTGTGCTGCAACACGTTAGTGTGTCACTTGAAGTGTGTAAGTGTGTCACCTACAATCTTGGAAATGTATGTTATTATTTATAAATCATATATTTTTAAAAATATATGAAAGGTTTTCATGAGATATGTTGTGTCCCCATACATTTTGTTATTAGAATTTATGTATGTGTCTGTATCTCTTATAAGGGGTTAGTTTAACCTTCAGTTTGCTAGAAAACTGAATTACTGTGTGGCAAAATGATGCATGTCTAAAAAGTATGTCATCAACATGAAAAGTTTGGAAAGCTCTCCTTTAGGGCATCTAGAGCTTGCATGATGAGCTCAAGATCTATAGGCAATTCTATGTATTTTCCACAATAAGCTGCTTTGGGTATTCTTCCACCGAAACACACATTATGTCACCTACTTGCTTCAGGGGCCAACGTAAGTGAGCTTAATCAGCCCAAGCTGACTATTTAAGACATCCCACAGGTCTCTGCTGTACAGGTGGAAGAAAAGGAAAACCAGAAGATGATCTTCATAACAATAGCTCAAAACGATTAGACCAGACCAGATCAGATCTAGGCCAGCATCCTGCAACCAACACTGTACAGGTTATGGTTCTATTTCAATCTTCATATGTCAAAGCTTTATTTTCACACATCCTTCAATGTATGAGGTTGGATCCACACTTACCTGTGCTCACAGCAGACTCGCTGAAATCAAATCCCACTGATTCCAATGAGTCTATTCTATGCATGACTATGTCTGGATCCAGTCCACAGCATTTCTGGTCTATGCAACTTAAAACTGCAAATTAATCACTACAGATCTGACTTATTAGATGGTTAATTCTATTTCAATATTCAAGGGACTGTGAAAATAACGATAAATCCAAAAGAAGATTTAGTCACAGAGGTTCAGCTGAAGAAAGGTTATGGACGACTACCTAGTTAAGTAAAGTTACAGGATAACAGATAGGAGAAATTTAGGTACTACAATCTAATTAGGCTTTGACTTAGATCCATGTGTTACTCTAAAAAAAAAAAAAGCCAAGTTTTGCCCACTCAATGGCTTCCTCATCCAACAAATATGTACTGATACAGAATCTGCAGTTCTCAAATATCCTAGCAAATATACCATATATTGGGGGATTTCATCAAGGGAAAATGAAATGGAATAGAACCAAACAAGTTGGATGTGAGGGTGATCTGGTTGGGACATCCGTCACCCCCCACTGATCACCAAGGTTGATTCATAAGTATACACTGGTCAGGGCATGTTCTGGGTGCCCATTTTGCCACTCAGAGACTTTTTTCCCCTTGGAATTTTCTGAGACTAAACATGACTCATTTTGGAGGTGAAAGTAGTAGAAACATCTTATGCACAAACACTAAAGCAAAGTGCTGCACCTTATTCTAGAGGAGAACTGCCAGTCTTGAACACTTGCAGAGGCAGCAAGTGTTCTTCTTTTTCACGTTATTTCTTACCATCAGGAGTGCTGGAGGAGAACATGAACCACACAATTTCCACCACAGCACAAACATCAAAGCTCAGGAACAAGTAAGGCTGACATTATCCTAAAAGTTACAAGGCTGAATCTAACTTTCAATCCCAAGCAAAAGTAAACAAAGTAAATCCAAAAATGTCATCAATGGGATTTACATCTTTATTTTAAGTTACCAGTTGATTCAATGGTTTGGTCTATTTAAGACTAGCAATCAGATTGAGGCCTAAACCTTAACATTTCAATAAACACAGTGGTTAAAAGTAGGTCACCTAACTAAACATAAAATTATTCCATAATAAATTGTTAGGCTAGAATGCTGCAAGTGCTTTATGCCAATATATCTTTTTGTTATGCCAGCATAAAGTACTTATTGAAACAGTGTGTAACAAAAGCAGGGGACAGCAGAGAAAATTGACCTGCAGCACCTGAATTACTCAGAACTCAAAAGGGGAACTTTCTCTTTTGACTTACAGCTCTTGCTGTCATCTGTCCTATCCCATTACTGCAGAACCTGTTGCCATCTCACCCTGCGTGCCTGCCATCCCCTACACTGGCACAGTTATACTGGCCAAACAGATCAAAGCTATAGTTTTCAGCTTTCAATAAATAAAAAAAAAATATTATAATCAGTAACACATTTAATCTGAGCTCAGAATACTTCTTTTCAGCTGCAGAAACTGGCATCTATGAAACTGCTTTCTTGTGCAACAAAAAGTGGCATGACATATAAGAGACAGCATGAGATGGACAGCAGGTATGGAGTGCCAAGAACTTGAGCCATGGACACCATTTGGCTACCTGTTTACATTATTTATCTCCACTCAGAAGCTAAAGGTAGGGTTCAATGGGTTTCAAAGCATAGACTATACAAGCAATCCATATTTTGTAGAACCATCTCATTCACTGTACCTACCTATCAATTTTTATTCCTGGAAACCAGAAGTCTACCTATAGCTTTCAGGACAGGTATAAGTAAATATATCTGATAATAAAGTGCTTTTCTGGAAAGCTTATACAGAGGAATGAAGTGAGAGACAAGCTACTTAAACCCTTTCACCTCTTTACCACTTTTCTTTTCTCAATTCCTATCTGGTTTACCATGAAAGAATATACCCCCTATCTAAGTAAACTGGCATCAAAAAGTGAAGCAACATAATTCTAGCACGATGGGGAGGTATGCCAGTGTTTATACCAGGATGGGTCATGGCTCCAAAAGGATTCGCAGGACTCCTGGCTTCCAGATCTGCCACCAAACTGGCTTCTGATCAATTAGGACTAAATGGTTTCACTGGGAGGGCAATCGTAAGAATATGTTTTACAAAACAAGAGCAGAGGAAGAATGGCAAAAGCTGTTCCTTCCTTATTTCAGTCTTGCCAATAGAAGCTCTTCAGGAACAAAGTTTGGGCTGCTCTCTTAAGAGCCAAAAGATTTGGTTCTGAAGAAGTCATTCCTTGACCTCTCTGTGCTCCAGAAACCAATATGCTTTGGGCACACAGCATGGGCCTCAAAAGAATTTTTTTTATCTGTCCTTCTCCTTAATACTCCATTAAAATCTCAAAGAGTTTTAACTCTGCAATCACACTGATATGAATTCTAACCACCTTCAGCCCGTTTCAATGAAATAAGGTGAAAACACAGTTGATTTTCAAAGGAGACATTTGTCACAGATGTGTTTTTTCTATGTTTTAAAGCTTATGTCTATTGGTGTAATAGGCAATCATACCTATAGCTGTCTGTAATCTCCTAAGCAGCACCCTAAAGGCAAGGCTGAAGTGCCTGCCAAGCTATTTTATCCCTCTGTAAGCGAGTTCATTTGTCAAATCACTTAGAATCCTGCCACCTAATGAGCTAGGGGGATTCTTCTTCCATCAAAACAATTCTTCCACAAGGCACCTTGACCAGAGAACGTGTGTGGCTTATATGTGTGTATTTCTGGACAGAGCTCCGGTACTATTCTGCACAGCTATTCTGTGCAGCTGTTAAAACTCTGTGAAGGGCTGCTGCTACTGCGGTTACCAATGGGGAGGAGAGGCTGCAGGCGGGCAGTTCAACTGATGTAGCTTCAAGGGAGAGAGTCAGCATAGTACAGTGGTTGAAGCACAGGACCACCATGCTGGGGATCAGAGTTCATATCCCCACTCAGCCAGGAAAGCCACTAGGTGACCATGGGCAAGGCACATTTTCTCAGCCTCAGAGGAAGGCAAAGACAAATCCCCTCTGACTGAATCTTGCCAAGAAAACCCTGCGACTAGTTTGCCTTACAGTCACCGCAAGCTGGAAACAACCTGAAGGCACACAACAACAACAAGCTCCAAGAGAACGAGTTGGAGGGGGCAGTCCATCGATGGGAACACCCATTTCTGAAGGATCATATCTTCCTGCAAGAGTCTACCAATGCTCTCTCTCTGTCCCATCACTCTCACAGGTATATTTGGTGGGGACATGGGAGGAGGCCTTCTTGGTAGCTGCTCACAGGCTCTGGAGCTCCATTCCTAGAAAAATTAGACTGGCACCCTCCCCGCTAACCTTTCAGAAGAAAGTGAAGACTTCTGTGTTTCAGCAGACTTTTTTAAAAAAATGATACATAAAAGAAAAATCACAGTAACCCTAGAAGAAAAAAAGATGTACACAAAGAAAAATAAATACTACATAATACCAAAAAACCTTAACAAACAAAATCTTTCAAAATAAGGTTCCCAGCTTTACCAACACAGGCCTTGAATCCTCTGTAAGTGTTTCAGCAGACCTTTGATGGCTACTTGCTAGGGATGGGAGGGATTTCAGAATGTGCTGCATTATTTGCTGCTGTGCTTTTTTAATAGCCTTGCCTTTAACTGCTTTTCAACTTCATTGTTACTTTATATTTTTAAAATTCTTGTATGATATGCATTTTAAAGCTGTACTTCTTTTAACTTTTGCACGCCACCCTGAGATGCAGACTATCAAAAAGACAGGGTGACAATCAATCAATCAATCAATCAATCAATCAATAAAATTTCTTTCCTCCTCTAAGCCAAACCAGTTCAGCCCCAGCATTAAGTGGCTCCTCCTGAGGCTTGACAAATGCGGCAGCAGAGGACAGGGGGTGGGTTTAGATTGGGTTGCAACTGAGTTGCACACTATCCAGAAAAAGACATACACAGGGGGCAGACATGGAACTGTGCAGATGGAGTACCATTCCCCTGTGTAATGTAGGCTCGCAGGGCTTTTCTTTACAGTTCAAGGCAACTGAGTGATCTCTCCATTCCCCCTATCTCCAACCCATCAAATGAACAGAGAAACTCTTCTGTTCATTTTCACAGGAAACAAAGGATACGCACACAAGGTACACACTTATAATCTCGGCCAATCTGTGGTGAATACTGTCATTGCTGTGTGCCTTCAAGTCCTTTCTGATTTATGGCAACCCTAAGGCAAACCTATCACTAGGTTTTCTGGGGGCTGAGAGTATGTGTCACATTTAAGGTCACCCCATGGGTTTCCATGGCTGAGCTGGGAAATGAACCCTGTTCTCCAGGGTCACAGTCCAACACTCAGACCACTACACCACACTGGCCACTCGGGGGTAACATTCAAAATGTGTCTACAAACCAGGAAAAATCAGGGAATACTCAACTAATGAAACTGGCACGGAAAACTAAAATATTTTACTTAGTCTGAAGGTTATTCTAACCTTCAGGAAAAAACAACCAGTACAGAAATATCAATTACATCTCTAATTTTCTCTGTTTTGGTTGATTTTCACCCTTTCCCATTCTTATTCCCCAAAGTAGAAAGAAGAACATTTCCATCACGTTGTATATGAAAAGGCTAACAACTTGAGTGCATTATTTATCCACTCGGCAACATTATTTCCACTGACAGTGATTGTGATGTCAGTGATAGTGATGGTCTTTCCAATACAATTTAAAAAATCCTTGTGGAATTTCTGACAATCCATTTCACTTACCACATCTCTTTTGCTGGTACAGACCAACAGCTAAAGTATCACTAATTCAACTAGAAGATTCTTTGTGAGCTACATGCAGCATTCAGATGTAACGTTTTGTTGTTAAAGACTGACATGCTAAATCATACTATAAGCCATACTCTGTTTTTCTGCTGAGAGAAGGAGACAAGAAAACTCCAAAAGAAGAAGAGATGACACAGCAACCAAATGGGTCATTTAAGGGGCAAATTTCTCTCACTCTGCATCCTGACAAGCCTCCGGGGCAGACAATAAGATACTGATCAAAATGTGAGCATATGTATAAATCACTTCTGTACACATCCACTAATTCTAAAGGCCTAACAGAACAGACAATCCCTTATTCCATAAACATATAAAAATGCTAAATCACTCTTCTCCAACTGGTACATAATCACAAATGTACTTACTATAAAATAAAGTCAAGGGGAACACAGATTTTTGCATCAGTACAGGAGGACACAAGACAGAGCCTTCTCAGCGGCTGCTTCCACCCCCTGGAACTCCCTATGCTGCCCCCCTCTTGCTGTTTTCTTTCTGTTAGCAGGCAAAGACCTTTTCTGTTCAAGCAGACTTTTTAATGTGTAAGCAGGAAAGCTTCTTATTGGGATGGTGTTTTATACAATTCTGAAAAACTTTTAAATTATTTTAGGTTGTTTAATATGGAATTTTAATTGTTTCTAAAATTTTATTAAGGTTTTTTCATTAGTTCTCTTCGGAAACTGTCTTGAGAAGAAAGACAGTATAGAACTGAGATAAATAAAAGGAGGACTATGCTATCAGCCCCCTTCTGATTACAGCTGAGACGTGCTATCCACTGTTGCTATTCCTGAAAAAAATATTGCATCTGAATATGCTGATATGAGTCATGGATATGCACTGCTCCCATGAATGCCAGCAGTGTTTAATTTTCAAAGTGAAAGGCTGTTGCTCTGTGCCTTCCAACTCGTGGAGACCCTATCACAGGGTTTTCTTGGCAACATTTTTTTTTCAGAGGGTGCTTTGCCTCTGCCTTCCTCCCAGGCCGAGAGAATGTGCCTTGCCCAAGGTCACCTAGCGGGTTTCCAGGGCCAAGCAGGGGCTGCAGGGCACAGAGACTGAAGCGTGAAAGGAGACATCCTTCTACGACCTGGATGCCCACGGATTAAGGCCATTTCCGCACTAGCCTGTTACAGTGCTATCATTCCACTTTCAGCATCCTATGGAATCCTGGAGCTTGCAGTTTAGGGAGGGGCCTCAAAGGATTCCATAGGATGTTGAAAGTGGAATGATAGCACTATAACAGGGTAGTGCGGAAATGGCCTGAGAGACCGAAGCTCTGCTTTGAATTATTTGGTCACAACAAAAAAGCACCCAGCATGTGCTCCCGACTGTCACGCCTGGGCGATTTCTGAAATCGAAACCGAACCCAAGGACTCCCAGCGGCCGTCTTCCATCTGGCCACAATTTCGAGGGGGAAAAATTACACTTCAAAAGAAGCAGGATGTCAGGCGGGGAAACATAAATAGTAAAAATAACTGGTGTAACTCTCCCGATCCTCCTTCCCGCCTGCTCCCTCTCCGGAAGGCCACATGGCTGGCCGGGGAGGAGGCGAAACTTCAGCGCGCCCGTCCGAAAAACCCCGCTCCGCTCGAGGGACGATACGGAGACTGGACGGCCGGCCCGTCCCGATAGACAAGGCGGCGTCCCGCCACACGTCACGGGCGCCAGCGAGCCAAGGCGGCCGAGCAAAGCAGGCATGCGCTGCGCCGGCCGACCCGCTCCCCCCCCGCAGCATCCTCTTCCTCCCCTCCGGCCCCAATCCTCCGCCCCTCCGTGCGCCGCCACTTACTTCTCCCCCGAGCCACCGGCTTCCTTGCCTGGGCCCGCGCTGTGGCTGTCGGGCGCTTCCGCGGGTGAAGAGGGGACGGACGGCGAGGAAGACGGTCCCGCCGGCGGCTGCGGAGGGCCCTTGCCCGGCTCCTCCAGGATCCCCTCCGAGCGGGTGCACAAGGAGCGGGCGCCGCCTCTGTCTGCGCCCCCGGCCAAGAGCCGCACGGAGGGACGGGAGCCGGCCAGAGCGGGCCAAGCGGGATGGAGCCACCGCAGCGCCGGGCGGCGGCAACAGCCCAAGCCGCCAACGGCCGTCGCCGCCGCGCCAGCCTGGCTCAGCCGCACCAGGTCCCTCAGCAACGCGGGGCTCCGGAGCCGCATCATTGTGCGCCGCTCGACCGCACCTCCCGCTCGCCTCGCCTCGCCTCGCCCCGCCGCTGCTCCCCTTCCTCCTCCCGCCCTGCCTCCGCTCCCGAGGGCAGGCAAGAAGGCAAGTGCCCGAGATGCTGCCGGCCGACCGCGCTTTGCTCACACGCCCAACGGGTCCCGCCTCAGAGCCTACCCCATTGGGCGGAGGCTGCCGTCAGCGTCTGGCGCTTTCGCAGGGGATTGGTCCGCTGGGGACGTCGATCGCCTGTGTCCTTCCCTCCGCCGGGGCCGTCGGAGCCCCTCCCCTCCCCTCCCTCCCTCCCTCCCAAGCGAGGTAAAGATGTGGCGCACTTGGAGCTGGGCCTGCAAAGCAGAGCGGGGGGGGGGGATCAGACCGGGCTCTGGGGTAGCCGTGTCCGAGGCAAGTGCGATGTGCACGTACTGACCCAGTAATATGCGTGTAGGCACAACTGCAACTTTAAAATATGTATGGAGATAGGCACAACTCTGGCCTTGGGGGGGTGGGCAGAATCAGAGGTGTAACAGGTCTTTTTGGCCCGCCTTCTTTTGAAGTGGAACCTGGAGGCCTCCACGCCACGCCATTGCAGTGCTGTTATTCCACTTTCAACATCCTGTGGAATTCTGGGGTTTGTAGTTTAGGGAGCCCCAAGAACTCTCTGGCTGAGAATTCTAAAGCAACCCTCCCGGACAAACTGCAACCCCAGGATTCCACAGGGTGTTGAAAGTGGAATGATAGCACTGTAACAGTGTTGTGTGGAAATGGCCTGGGAGTCACGGTGGCTGTATGTCTTTATAGATATGCAGCCGTCTTGGGCTGCCCTGGGATGCATAGTTAACAACAAGATGACAGGCTGCTAACTTCAGTCGGGGAAGCATACCTTTTAAAAGGAAGAGAGAAACATAAAATGGGAAGTGACACCACCAGGACAAAAGCCAGATGGCAACCAAACTTGGCTACTGAGCAAAATCTTCCCTAACAACGTGGATCCTTTTCTCCAAATAATTCTCTGCTTTTACAACAAACTGAGATATCTCCAAATGCTATAAGGATCACAGAACAGATCACCCTCCGCAACATGCATGCATCTTAGAGATAGATCTGAAAGAAATAGCCCTGTTAAGGAGCTCCATAGCAAGCGTTTTAAAAGGAGAAAAGGGAAGAGGTGCCTGGTTGCACTTTAGAGTATTTATGCTGACAGAAAAGTTTCAAAAGCTTACACTCCAGTAATAGCTTACACCAGGGCTTTCCAAATGGTGTGCCGCAACACGTTAGCGTGTCGCCTACAATCTTGGAAATGTATGTTATTATTTATAAATCACATATTTTAAAAATATCTATGAAAGGTTTTCATGAGATATGTTGTGTCCCCATACATTCTGTGGTTACAGTGTATGTGTTTGTATCTCTTATAAGGGGTTAGCCTAACCTCCGGTTTGTTAGTAAAACTGAATTACTGTGTCAAGAAATGATGCATGTCCAGAAAGGTGTGTCACGAATATGAAAAGTTTGGAAAGCTCTGACTTACACCCAACATCTTGGCCTTGGAATAACGTGCTGGTACCACAAGCAAAGGCGCATTTGGAGATGGTCATTTTAAAGCTGCACTACACTGTTACAATGCTATTATTCCACTTTCAACCTCCTATGGAATCCTGGGATTTGCAGTTTAGCGAGGGGCCTTTAGAATTCTTTGGCCTCAGTAAACTACAAACCCCAGAACTCCACAGGATGATGAAAGTGGAATAATCGCTCTTAACCGTGCAGTGAAGCAGCGTCGGAGGGGTTGCGGGTGTCTCCTAAAGACTAAGCCCTAAAGTCAGCTGGAGTGGCGCCTCTTTGGCCCGAGAAGGGACTAAGATGCGGAGGGGGAGGAGGGCGGCGCGCCTGCCCAGCGAGAGGCCCAGGCGGGAAGCTGGGGCGGGAGGGAGCCCAGGCTGGCACGGATGGCCAGGCACCTCGGGCAGGCGGCCGGGCAGACGCGCAGGAGGACACGTAGCGGCAGGCTCCGGCGGCTGCCGAGTGAAGCGGCGGCCCAGGGGCGCCGCCGGCCCGGCGCGAAGGGCTCCTCTGGCAGCTTGGCGTGGTGGTGCCCGCGTCCCTCCTCCCTTCCCCCGGGCGCCGACTTCCTTCTCTCCCAGCGCCCTCCGCTGTGCCGGAGGCGGCTTCTCTCTCTCTCTCTCTCTCTCTCTCTCTCTCTGGGAGGCTGGCGGAGTGGCTGGCGCGGAAGGAGCAGGGGGTGGGGCGGGCCGCGCGCCGAAGGTCGACATTTCCGTTGGTATTTTTTGCCTCGTTTTCTCCTCGCTTGGAGTTTGAGTCCAGCCGTTGCGAGAGAGGAAAGCGGAGGGGGAGCCGCGTGCGGAAGCGGAGGCTCGCTAAACACAACCAGGAGCGATGCTCTCTGCGTTTCCGCGGCTCCCTGACAGAGCGGGCAGGATGTGATATTACATTTGTTTTCGGCGGGATGGAGACGTTTCTTTCCTCATCGGGAAACCTCGAAACCGTACATAATTGTGGCAATAATAAAATGATTACTTATCACCCTTGGTATAAAAAAAGACAGTTCAAGCGTTTCAGGAGGCGTTAATTTGAACACACCTTACATACGCAGCAGTTTCTGTTCCTGCTTTATTTGAAATGTGCTAGCATTGGAAGGAGCAGCTGTGATATCACGCTATAGTTACCATGGATACGGTGCACTGTCTGGAAATACCAAATGTGCTGCCACCTTCTGGGGCAAAGCAGG
>CAOKZL010002134.1:0-239367 GCA_948472985.1 Iguana delicatissima
AAATGATTGATTGCTGACATAGAAGGCAAAAGGTATATAGTGATGCTACCTCAATTAATCGACACAACAGTTCTGAAATAACTGTTGCCCCTTGCGCAAGGTATTGTAATAAAACTGGCTTTTTGATTTTTCCCTGAAACCTGGTATCGCCTCTTTCTTGGCTACTACACTGCAATCTTTTCTTTTGTGGTGAAGTAAAATTGATTAAGAATTACCTAAGATCTACAATGAGTATCTTGTGTTTAAGAAATCTCACCATACTGTCTACAGAACAGCAACTGAGCAGTTAAATAGACTTTGACAATGTCATTGACAATTTTGCTAACAGAAAAGCAAGAAAAACAACATTTTAGAATGTGGGGATTAAAGTTTCACTTCAAAAATGAACACAGTGTTTTAATTTATTTTGCTATACATCATTTTGACTTTTTGTAGTACTTTTGGTGTATATTGAGAGGGGATGGCAAACCCAGGGACCCGCATGGCAAAAGCTCTAGCTATACCACTGACATCCATCCTAAAATTGTGCACCAGGAGCTCTCTCAACCAATCTTTCTCAAAGACAAACAGATTCCCCCATAATCTCGAATTTCCTTAAAATAGGACCAATATTGCAGAGATTTCCTGATTTGAACTTTTTCCTCCATCCTTCAATTCTACTTTTTGTTTTATTTGTTTGCTGTTTGTTTGTTTGTTTGCAATTTACACAATTCTTATATTTTATTGATTTGCTAATTCTCTGTGTGTGCCAGGGCTTCACAGTGCCATAGAAAGTGTTACCAGGCCATATACCCCAACTCCATGATACGGTTTAATTGGCAAATATTTAATTGGCATAAAACACAAATTATACCCTGCTATTGCTGGAAAGTCTGCTGGCAAAGAGGAACTGCACATGTGCTTGGCAAAACTAAGTTAGATTGGGACCTAAGGACATGGCTAGGTTATAGTCAGGGAAACTGCCAGGCAACGCAGAGACAAGACAGAAAATCACACACAACTCTTGGACAGAGGACTGAAAGGCCTGATATCTTAACAGTGGTTGGGGTTAAGTGGACTTGCAGATGGTCCTCAATGACTTGACCTTTAGAAACAATAGTACCTGAAACTGCTTCTATGGAACAACTGATTCTTTTCATCCCACTTCCTCCATCCACTGAAGCTCTCCATTTGTTCCTTCACCTGTCCAACCACTAAAGAGCTATCATGATTAGCATCAGTCCTTTGTCACCTAATGCTAAGGCCATTAGCTCATTCTGCACTCCATTGTCCACTCTGCCAGAGAGCCATTAACACCCTCCCTCTCAGGGCAGAAAAAGAGTATTTAAACATTGGCTCTGAGCCAGATAGCTCATTGTACTCTGGACATAGGCTGTCACTCTGCTGCTCCGATTCCAATTCTGGTACTACCCTCAGACTCTTAGTCTGGGCCACATTGCTTTGTCTCTTCTCTCTAGATAGGTAAATATTACCCACTTTGCCCTAAAATCTTGTGATCCAAAACTTTCCTCCCTTCTCCTTCAGTTAACCTTGTGTGATTGCAAGACTGCTGGGATCTTGTGTGTGTGATTGCAGTTCCTCCAATAAAACAAATAAGCTTACTTCGGCTCTCTGGCTGGTTCTTCCCTGCACTAGTACTGGTAAACATAGGTGTCAAAGATCTTGTAATGTTACCCCCCTTTGTAGGACTCCCCATTAAGCTAATATTCCCCAGTGTTTCACAGAGGTACTGCTATTGCAGGTGGACCTCTGAGTCACTCATGTTTGGGGGTAACGAGATAGTGGAGTAATACGGGCAACACCCTGTACCTCTGAGTCCTAAGTTGATGCACACATTTCAGGAAAGCAGATGTAGGGAAACCTGTAAAGATTCCAGCTAGACTTTTGTGTGACATGTGTGAATGAGGATCAATGTGATTCAAGCCACAAGGGCTACTATGGGTTGGGATCTGCTCCCTTTTGTGTCTTGGTCCGTGTCTGACAGACACCGCTACAGAACCATGAGCTTGGTTCACCATCTGCGATCTGCTGTAGATCTCTAGGGCCTGGCATGTGAGTGTCTCAGGATCACTCCCTATCTCTGGTTCTATCATGGTGTGGGATCCGAAGAGTTAGGGAATCACAGCTAGAGAACATCCACATGCCACAAAAACACTAGGACTTAAGCTTACAGAGGTGTAACAAGCAGAATCACATAACCTCACTTTGTGAGGGCTGCATGCCACTTCTATTATTTTTGTAGTTTTCTAATGAGGAAAGTTGGCAGGGCAGGTAGAACCCAGGACCTTTTATTGTGGTATCCCTGCAGGATAGTTCCCTGGGAATGAACAGTTGGTGCATCGGTGGTGGCAGCAACCAATTTTTTAAGTAGGTAGGGCTTTGATAGTGACAACAATTGGATCTTGGGTTTAAACTCTTTGCCTTGACTCAGAGGAGGCACCTCTCAGTCTGAAAAAGCAGTCTTAATTAGGTAGGATTCAGTTAAGATTCAGATCCCTCATTCCCCATTGCTCAGCCAAGCAATGACAAGTTCTTTTGAGTTAATTCTCCCCCTTGGCAGCTCTGCTCAGTGCAGACGCTATGGATCTCCCTCAAAGGATCTTGGTGGTACTGCCCCATTTTTCCCTGGTTTTGAGGTATTGCCCTGGCTGGTGCAAACTGCTGATCATGGAGATGTTTAGAGGAAAACGTCATCATACTTTGAGAGCTTCAGAGGCCTTGTGTAGTGGGTATGATAAGGAGAAATCTTTGTTTCTGTCTGCTTGTTTCGGAAATGAAATTTTGAATTTGGCCAAAATGTTCAAGAAGCAGAACAACCCTGACAAATTAGAAATGGGTTGTCAGCAAAGGGAACAACCCTTGGAAGGAAGGATCCTTCAAAACCTTGGATTCATTTTGCCCCCTGCATGATGCACATTATGCACAGTACAAGGAGAAGTCTATTTTTGGCTCCTCCAAAGGAGCAGTTGTGGATTAGAGATTCTGGATGGTCCTAAGTAAAGCCAGGAGCACCATCCAGAAGCCCACCCAAAATGCCAAGAGGCAAGCCAAGGAAGTAGACTCACTTTGAGCCAAAAAGTGCACCCTGCTAGCCAACAAATTAGCATTTTTGTCAACTGTACAGGAGGCCCGAACCAAATTAGAAAACATCTCATTGAAGATTCAGGTACTCCAGGACAGGCTGGCCACTCTTGGGGATGAGCATGCAAAGGTTCAGCATGCCACTCAGTATCTTGCCAGTCAGGCAAAAGTCCAACATGAGAATGTGAGCCATGAGGCTTTCAATAGGAGAATCACTGAACCAAGCCAGAGACTGACCATGAAGAAGACATTATAGCAACACTCTGTCCTGAGAAGCTTCCCCTGTTTCCTGTGTATACTCCAAAGGAGTCCCCAGCGGAAGACATGGTCTCCCATGTGCCCTACAACCCCAACTGTAAAGACTCAGCCCCACTCCACCCATTCAAAACCAAAAGTGTGACAACCCTCAAGGACAACTCACCCCAGGCAATCATGGACACTCAGAAGATTGAGGAGAGGGTTCTGTGGACTGCTACAGAGGCAAAGGCTATTTCAGAACAGTTAGGACCCTTCAACAAAGACACGGTGATGATGTGACTCAGTTCCATGTAATACATGTATTACACAACCAAAGGGCAGGACTTGACACAATTAGCACAGCTCTGCCAGTTCTCGAGTTGGTGGTAGCTGGCTGTGACTTGGCTACATTAGATATATATCCCTGGATGAGAGAGATCATACAGCTTTTGTGGCCAGGGCAGACAGCTAACATTCTTTACGTGATGAAACACTAGGCTCCAGGACAGAACCCAGGGGCTTATGTGGCTTGGAAGAAGCTGCTGCCTATTCTAGCTTTGGAAAGCCCATTTCTGAGAAGTTAGATCCCCTGAACAAGGACGCAGTGATGATGTAGTTCAGTGCAGTTACTCACATGTACCCTACTGTCAACGGTCAGGACATGACACAACTAATGAGATTCTGTACGTCCGAAGAAAATCTGCCAGCCCTCGAATCGACACTGGCTGTTGACAAGTTGGCCAAGCTGGAAATGCACCCTTGGATGAGGAAAATTATCCAGATCCTGTGGCCAACTTGCCCTACCCTTCTGCAGGCAGCCAGCTGACTATGGAGGGGAGTGTTCAGGTCATACTCCCCTCCTGGCTGTAGCACTGCTAGGATTGTGATGGGTAAGGTATGGAAATGGCCATAGACAGAACATGTGAAAGGCTCTCCTTTATTTGTAGTTATTATCACATTCATTGGTGCTGTACTCTTTGAACTTAACAAAAGACACAATCAACTGTTGTCTTTATTGAAAAGACAAGAGTTTGTCTGTGAGAAATTTTGGATATCACGCACACAATCAGCTTTATTACACAGCATCTTGAACACCAAGGGTTTTTCTCCCGATAGTGCCCTACTTACAGAAATCCTTATTCACAACCTGTTGCTTCTTCAGGACACTTGTCCACACTAGGGGTATATGTGATTTTAACCTCAGGAGTAGAAAATTATTGGTATATTCATCAGGTTCAGTGTGGATTAAAAACTGAATTTTACAGCAAAAGCCATATTCTGTATTTGCTGATGCTCAAAGCCATGATAATCACCGCCTTCCTCAGTACATGTACACTTTAAAGTGCAAACGAAATGGTTAGCCATCACTTTTGTCATCACTTCCAATTCTTTACAATATTATTTTCCCCACCCCATAAGCACCACTGTTTCCCTGAGGGCTCAATGCCAGCAGCTACGATCTTCCCTTTTATTCCCCTCTTTTGCTTGCAGACTACCTCAAGCCCCACCTGAGTCCTAACATTTGTCTGTTCAGAGAATAAATGAGCATTTATTAGAATTAAACAGCTGGGAGCACAGTGATATTTAGACAAACACTAGAAGGGCAGCAGCAGAAGAAGATAATTCCTGGAGCAGCTTAGAAAAGCTAGTTGATCTCAGTTTCCACTGGGACTTCATAGGTCTCCTGTGAGCAGCTGATACAGTTAATTTCATGCTGGAGTTGCAGGCTGAGACACACTGATATTGCCATGTTATTTAGAATCAAAAGGTCAAGCTGGAAATTAAATAATCATTGACAAGGAATCCATCAGGGATGCTAAGAGTACAGCAAGCAGCAGCTCACACCGTGTTGAAAACAGGTCAGGAAAAGTGTGGCTGCAGAATGTTGGAGTCCTCTTTACCATCAGTTGGCCAGAGTTTGCTTATACATTCAGCAAGAGCAGTGGAGCTGTTTATTGTCAGCAACCTTGATTATGGCAAATCTTAGTGATTTTGCTTTCTCTGCTGATGGTTACACTCCACTGTAAAGAGTATGCTGTAAGGAAAAATATTGTGAGGTAGTTGAACTGGAATCATACCTCTATACCAAGGGCTGTTACCTTGTGGTTCTTAGCATGGAGCCCAGTCTCCCTCCCATTGCTTTGTCTCTGCCCTAGCACTTTGCCTAGTGAAACCAGATGGAATAGACAGTAGAGCAAAACAAGCTACTGTGCTTTGGTCTTGGGAAGGTTTTGCCAGAACAGCGTATTTGTTCTCTAGTAGGAAAATGGAGCATCTATTGAACTGACCCCATGACACCAGTTTTGGTTATGTAGCATGAGTTTTTCAGGCTTAATTGACCTGTGTGCTTGTTTATGATACTTGTTTGTTTCGTATTTCTGGTCAGCCAAATATGTGTCCAGAAAATATGAGTACTACCATTTCAGTCATAATGGGTAGAAGAAGGTATGGTGGTGTTGGAGGAGAAGGGGCAAGAAATATCTTGTAGCTATTCCTTTACCTGGTTCACAATCCACCCAGTTTTCCTGGTTTACAATCTACCCAGCTGTTTTCTATTAATTCCCTTCCTTTATGTGTATCCTGTAGTACATGTCTAGCAGATTCAATTTGGTAAAAATCTTCCCTGTAGCTAACTGAACTAGTGGATCTTTTATTAGTGGGAGTGGGTATTTGTTGAATGTACTCACAGAGTTAAGACCACGACAATTGGTTACTAATCTCAGAGACCCATCCCTCTCTTTCCTAAAGGGACAAGGGCTGTCACACTTGACCGGGCTGGCATGATAAAGCCTCTCTTCAAATTCTTATCTATGAACTTTCTCAGTGCCTCCATCTCCTTCAGAGACATAGCATACAATTTGATTTTTGGCAGGACAGCCCCAGGTTCCAGTTCAATGGCACAGTCAGTGTCGTCGTACTGGGGAAGTTGGTCACATTCCTACTCTGACACCACCTCACACAACTCTGCATATTCCACAGGCAAAGTGCCAGCCTCCACCTTGTCCACTCCCCTCAGCATCTCCTGTCTGCGCTTGCCTTCAATGTGGAGTTTGGAGGTGTGCATTATTCTCTTCTGCTGTTTCCATATGTGCCCTGACATGGGGAAATAAATCACCCCATTGCTCCAATGAATGTGGAGGTCGTGGAATTTCAGCCAATTGAGTCCCAATGCCACTGGGTAGCATGCGATGGGAGCTAGCACAAATTGTATGTTTTCCCAGTGAGTCCCTACCCCCATCAATACCAGGGAACTCTGATGTTTCACCAGCCTCCTGCCATCTCTTTCCCATCCATTTGTGCAGATCAGGTGGACTGCTCCAAATTCTCTGCCTGTAGTCCCATTCCTGTGGCCACTGATGGGTTCACCAGACATCGTGCACATCTGGAGCCTATTATGGCCATGAGGTCCATGCCTTTTTCTCCCCGAGTGTCTCAAGTTAATGGGTATGAGGAAAAGAGTAGCACTGCCACTCACCACAATTTCTGGGTGCCTGTTGTTCATAGCTTGTCCCTCGGCGCTCAGGGCAGGCTTACTCCGTTTCCTGACACCTTGTAGTCACTGTCATCATTTAAAGTTTCACTGGCTCCTCCCAATTCTCCAGGCTGCCAGCTCATCGTTTCCATGTTCAGTGCAGGGTTGGTGCCAGTGGGCCTTGATTTCTTATTTTGCTTCCCATTCCTCTGGCTCTTTTATTCCCCATTCTTGGAAAGGTCTGGGCTGCTGGCCACCAGATGTCCTGCTTTCCCACTGTGCAGACACAAACCCAGATGTCTTCTCATTGCCCTTTCATGGCTCAGCTCTCGGGACTTTTTTTTCATGGCTGCCTCTGTCTCTGGGTTTTGTTGGAGGACTATATTGCTGCTGGGTGTGCTTGACTCTTTGTTGCAAAGTTTCTAATTCTCTGGCCAGTAACATCCACCCCATCAACATTTCAGGTTGTCTTGCAGGGCAGCCTATTCCAAATTTCTGGTCTGAGTCCCTCTTGGAAGTATTGAATCTTTGTCGCCTCAGACCAGTCTGGTACTTGGGGAGCCAATCTTTGGAATTCCTCCAAGTATTCAGCTACTGAACAATTCCTCTGTTTAATTGTCATCAGGCACGCTCTAGCTTTTGCATGATGAAATGGGTCTTCAAATGTGGTTCTCAACTTGTTCATGAACAGATGGAAATTTCCCAATTCTGAGGCCCCAGTATCATACAGACCCACTAGCCAGTCACAGGCTTGCCCTCCAGTTGTGCCACTATGACTCTCATGTTCAATTTTTCAAATGGGAAGGTATGCTCCCACTCCGCCATGAACCCAGCTACCTGGGTAAGGAAAAATGGCAGATACTCTCCTTGACCATCAAAAGTAGCCTTGAGTTGTCAGCCCCTGGTGCTAGGGGAACCAACATTGGTTGCTCCCCCACCATAGTGTGGTCTGCTGCTTTGCCCACCACTGGCTCTCACTCATGGGGTTCTGATGGCCCCACTGTTTGGACTGTCTGGGCAGATTCCACCCTCTCTGGGCCTGCTGGTCTCCCTTCTCCACCAATTTGCAGCGTTGCCAGGATACACCTCACATTTCTCAAGTTTCACCCAGTTCATCTTGCAATTGCAAGACTTCCCTCTCAAACTTGGATCCATTTGATGATGACTTGCTCCATTTGGCCCCTCATCTGCATGTACCATTAGGAAAATCTTACTTCTGGGAACCACTGCAGGCTCATTGTGCCCAGTGGGATTTGGAGATTCCAGCCACCCAAAGGGGAAGTGGTTGTCCTCTTCCTGCTTTCTCCTTTGTGCAAGGCATCTCCTACCCCATCCCTGCCATCTTCCATCTCTAAATCCCAAGATTCAGATTCTGGGTCTGTTGATGCGTGGACAGTCTGCATGGTGCAGCAGAACACAGCCCAGACCTTTTGAGTGGTGGCACAAAAAGGAACTCCGTAATCTGTCGTATGCTGCTACTCTGTGTCTCTCAAGAAAACACAAGTATATATTTTCATGATGTTTATTGGAACACAGAAGCTAACAACTGTTGCTGGAGTTAATACGGAGTTAATATTCTGCATCACCCATTTGGTTATATAGTAAAACATAATAATCCATTATCATCTATGCACAATGCCCATTGGCAGCTTCTCCAGGTTCACCCCCCCAAGTTGTTTTTTTTTGTTACAACAAACCCTCTCTATCAGATATTTTGATCCTTAGAATTTCCTGCCATGTCCTTTGATATTCTAACTCCATTCCTTACCCTAGTAACTGATCATTGCTATCATTCAAGCACAAACAAATGCTCTTTATCTAAGCTGCTTAAATGCTATTCACTACTCCAGCCGGTAAACAATACTGACCATTTGATAACACCTTGAGCCTCGAAGAACTATCAGTTATATTCCCACTGTTTCCTGTCATGCCTAGCACATTCTACAGACATACACATTCCCCACCATCCCACATACAATCACATGGCATGGAGAGATAATGACATGACAAGACTCCTGCCCAATTTACAGTTCTCCCTACACATTTATGGGTTTGACTCTCACAAATGTGATTATTCATGAGGCACCTGTGCCTCTCCCTCCTTCTCTTCCTCCCATTCCCCTGCATTCTGCCAGTGAAGAGAAAGAAAGCAAGCATGCTGATGTTACCCTCTAAATTGGGGGTCCCGGGAGGGGCACCCACACAACCAAACAAACACAACTAAGATGGGGAAATTAGCTGGAGCACTCTCTTGGCTAACGAGAGGCAGGGTAACATAGCGGGAATCTTTTATCCTATGTATACAGGTGCAGGTCAGTAAGTAGCCAGACAGTCCAGAAATAGCAATAATGATATTTATTAAACAGATAGAAATCATTAAGAAAACACAACCTCACTGGTACTAAGGATTAGGAAATAGAGCTTTAGGGGAATGGGTGATACGTCACCAATCTCGCAGTCCTGAAGGATCCAATGGAGGGCAGGAGGGCTCGGCGTGGCGGCCGAGGGGAGCTCGCAGAACGAAGCGGCAGCAAGGCGGGAGAGCAGTCCGAACACAAGTCTGAAGAGCTCTCGGGACTGGGGGTTTTTATCAGGGACAGTATGACCGTAGGCTAGTCTGGTCTTGTGCGAAAACAATGAGTTTTGGGCTGGAGACAATGTCTCCAAAAGGTCAGAATTTACACGATTGAGTTAAAGTCATAATTGACAATAGTATGGCCGGTATGCAGATGCAGCTAGCTTGGTGGTTAAGCACTCAGCTCGCCAGGGTGCCCTCTCAGGGCAGAGGTCTCTTTGTTTTAATCCGCATCTATAATGAGGGTGTTTGTTTCAGGAGGTCCCCTAAAGCAGATCTGGCAGTTTCTGGCTTGCTTTGGTGTAAACAGATATGACTCAGCAAATAATAGCCATGCCTAGCTTCGCACTTGTTCGGTGGCCTCACAAACACTTGGCTGGTGGCAGAGCAGGGCCAAATTATGATATCAAAATGATATCTAAGGTTACCAAAGGCCAGGCCAATTCACGGTGATAACACTGAGGTAAAGAGTAAGGCAATGAGGGAGGAAATGTGAGGGTGTAGGCTTTCCTTGTGCTCTCTGGAGCTCTCCCTCCCATTGCTTTGCTTCTGCCCTGGCACTGAGAACTCACACCAAGGCCAAGGTAAAGCATTTGCAGGGGGCACACATGCCACACATGCTTCTTCCTTCTCCCTTCTGGCAGCTCCTCCTTCTCACTCCCTTGCCTCTGGGCTGGGCTTCGAGAAGAAAGGAGGAGGAACAATTTTTCCACTTTTGCAAGGGTTCTGCACCCCGAACCTTCACAAATGTGGAGGGGCCGCTGTAGCTGAATCTCATCAGACTACAAAGTCTGCTTAATGCCAAGTCAGTGACTGGAAAGAGCTGTATGATTCAAGACTTGATTCAAGACAAGCAAGCTGACCTTGTACGTATAATCAAAATATAGTTAACTAAAGAGAAGTGTGTCCACTTGACCCAGTTATGCCCACCAGCTTTCTGGAGGCAGCAGCAGGCAAGATCTGAAGAGTGGGGAGAAGGAGTCAAAGTAATCTATATGTAACACAGTGTGCTGTATTTTTTAAAAAAAATACTTTTGTTCAAAATAGAAGACAAAAACACAAAGACAAACAGCCACAAACCTATGAGACTATCTTTACATTAAAAAATATAAATCAATGTAATACACTACCCACCTCCCTTTGTTGGATTTTTTTTTCAATTTGATGAATTATATTCATTATATTTGATTATCTGTTTCTATTCCTCTAATTAACTCTTTCCTACAAAATAAAACATAAAATAAGTGAAAGGAGCAAAAATTAATAAAAGAAAGTTGAAAAGTAGACTGAGTTCATCTTTTACAGTTGTACCTGTATTTAATATTGTAATTGGTTTTCCCTGTACCCTATATTTGAAAGTCTCTCTCTGAATTTCCTTGCAGTGAAAGTTGTATTTATTTTAAACCATCAGTTAAAAATCTTAACATTTTCAAATCTCTTCTCCATAAATTTCATTCGGTCCCATTCTTCCTCTTTTTTCCTGAATCTTATCATTGATCAGGACAGTTAGTTTATCTAGTTCTTTCACTTAACTTTATTAAGTCCATATCTGGAACAAGTTTGTTTTTCCAAAATCTTGCATAAGTAATTCTTGCCATAGTTATCAAGTAGAGTATAAAGCTCCAATATTTCTTTATAATTTTCTCATCTATATCATGAGTTCTGGGGTCATTGGAAAATTTTGTTGTAAAATATCTGTCATGCTTTTGTGTATGCTTTTCCAATACAATACACATAAAGAAAAATGTTCAATTCATGTTGTTGCATTTCCAGCAGTTGCTGTTCCCTGTATAGTACATTTTACCCAGTTTTGATGGAATTAAATATCAGCTGTAAACCATTTTTCAGGTGGCTTCCCTTCATGTTTTTCACTGTAGTAAATTTATGTGTCCTCCACTAACTTTTCTCCCAGTCCTGGGATGTTAAACATCTTGGATTTTCAAATACTGCTTTTTCAAAGACTTTATCTCTGTTTTTCTTTCAAATCCCTCTAATTTTAAATCCGTTTTATATCTTTCTTTTAGTTATATATGTAAAAACCACTGACAATTAAAATCTTCCTCCAATTCCTTTCTGGTTTTTAACCCAGTAGTTGTATTGTCTTCTTCAGTTAGGATATCTTTATATTTAATCCATCTCTCTTTTTGTTTTTTCCATCTGAGAAAAAAGGCCTCATATGGGGATACCCATTGAGGAAATCTAATCCAATCTGCTATCCAAACTAGATCATTTGCAGAGTGGTACATTTGTAGGTCGGTTAGTCCACATCCTCTTCTCTCTTTCTCTCTCTCTCTCTTTGATCTATTAATATTTTCTATTTAATTCTTGGCTTCTTGCCAGCTTAGATGAAATTTAAATTTTTCTGCCACAACCTGAATGATATATTGTTTATAATAATCATTAGGTCGTGAAAGAGATAATTCATATTTGGCAGTATGAGTGAGTGTGTAAAATGTTTTCTAAGTGGACGGCAGGAATGAGGTGATGCAAGCTTGAGAACACTGCAGGAATATTTTGACTAGCTAGCCTCAGAAGGTCTTGCCTTTTGAGGTAAGGTTTAAGGTTCAACTTGTTACCCAAGGTTTTTCACAAATTAAAAATTAGTCTTATGATGAAACCCTTGCTCCCACTGCCAGGAGTGAAAGTATTAGGATGATTCTGTCTGTGGCAGCACAAAGAGATGCTTTAGTGCATCATTTTGATATAACCACTGCTTACCTCAATGCAGACCTGCCTGAAACCATTTACATGTACCAGGCAGCAGGTTATGAAATTGGGAAACTCAACCAGGTATATAAATTGAACAAGGCAATATATGGTCTTAAGCAGTCAGCCTGCTGCTGGAATAAGTTCCTAGACAGTGCTTTACAAGGTCTGGGGTTCAAACAAAGTGCGGCAGACCTTTGTGTGTATACAATGGGGAAATTCAGGAGATACTCCTGGCATTTGTTGATGATCTGTGTTTGGTGACCAAGACAGAGGGACAGGTGGTAAAGTTTGCCAAGGAGCTGGTTTAAAAGTTCCAAATAAAGGAGCAGGGACCAATACAGCAGTACCTTGGTATTGAGGTACAAAGGTCTGGGAAAGGTTTTCTGCTCAGCCAAAAGCAGAAAATAATACAATTGCTGCACAGATTCAACATGATGGAGTGCAAGGGTGTTCAAACTCCAATGTTGCAAGGGTTTGCAAAAACCTTTGATGACAAAGTGTTTCAGGATAAAGAACTGTATCAATCTGCTGTGGGGTCTTTATTGTATTTGACCCAATTTGTCTCTGGTAGCAAACATACTAGGCTGTGTTACTGCGGTAGATAAACCCTATCCCAGGGTCTACAATTTAATATTAAAAGTATCTCCACCTGTAGGAAAATTCATAGTGAAATCAAATTGTGGAGAAAACAATTATCTTCCTTGCTGATGGAACAAGTGGAATGGAAGTTGAAATATTTAAAACAGAAACAATTCGAATATGCAAACAAACCAGGTAGATGGTTAGCTTATAAACTGAAGAAAGAAAGAGAAAAAAGGACTATTACGGAATTGAAAGAAGGACAAATTACTTATTGGCAACATGAAAAGATTAAAAAAACTCTTGTAAATTACTTTGAAGATCTATTTAAAGATAGTAGTCATTCCCTAAATCAGAAATATAATATAAGTAAGTATCTACAACAAGTACAGTTAGCCAGATTTTCGGAGATACAAAGAGAAGAATTAAATAAAGAGATAACATTACAGGAGGTACAAGATGCAATTAAAAATTTGAAAGAAGGGAAAGCGCCAGGCCCAGATGGGTTTACAGTTACATATTATAAAACATTTCAGGATTTGTTAGCACCTATTTTAGTTCAAGTAATAAATTCTATTAAAAATCAGAAAATACCAAACTCATGGAAAGAGTCTAATATTGTACTGATTTTGAAAGAAGGGAAGGATAAATCAGATAAAAAAAGTTATAGACCGATTTCGTTATTAAATACCGACTATAAAATTTTTACTTCCATATTAGCTAATAGATTAAAGAAAGTTCTACTGAATTGGATACACAAAGACCAAAATGGGTTTCTACCAGGTAGATACTTAAAAAATAATATAAGGACAATCATAGATATTATAGAATACTATCAGCAACACAATCAGAAAGAATTGGTTTTAGTATTTTTAGACGCGGAAAAAGCTTTTGATAATGTACGATGGGAATTCATATTTGAAGTAATGAAAGAATTAGGATTGGGGAAAAGATATGAAGAGTGGGTTCATGCAATTTATTATGATCAAAGGGCAAGCTTAATAGTAAATGGAGATAAATCAAATATTTTCAGGATAAATAAAGGAACGAGGCAGGGTTGTCCATTATCCCCTTTACTATTTATTATGTGTCGAGAAATTCTAAATATTAAAATTAGAAATAATAGGGAAATAGGTGGCACAAAAATAAAAGGATATGAATTCAAATTACAGGTATTTGCTGATGACATGGTGATAATATTAGAGGACCCAATTCATAGTATTAAACCTTTAATGGAAACTCTGAAGGAATATGGTCAAGTAGCAGGTTTAAGGATTAATAAAGAGAAATCATTGATGATTACAAAAAATATCTCCCCAAACCGAGAAAGGGAATTATTGAGTGTTTCAGGATTTAAAATAACAAAAAAAGTGAGGTATTTGGGTATAATAATAACAAAAAACAATTCAGAATTATTTGAAAATAACTATAAAAAAGTTTGGAGGGAAGTACAAGAAGATTTAAGGAAATGGAAAAATTTACAACTATCATTATTAGGAAGAATCTCAGCGGTGAAAATGAATATTCTACCAAAAATGATATTCCTCTTTCAAAATCTTCCAATAATATTCAATGATAAACCTTTTAAGAGCTGGGAACAGGATTTAAAGTTTATATGGAATGGGAGGAAAGCGAGAATTAAATGGAAATATTTAAAAGAGGTTAAGAGAAGGGCGGATTGAGTGTTCCAGACTTAAAATTATATCATGAAGCTTCGGCACTATTGTGGGTTAAGGAATGGATATTGTTAGATAATGATAAACTATTAAAATTAGAGGGATTTAATTTACATTTTGGCTGGCATGCTTACATTTGTTATGATAAATATAAAATTAACAAAATATTTACTGAACACTATGTCAAAAAATCGATCTTACGAATCTGGTTAAAATTAAGGAAAAAACTGTATCTAAAAGTTCCAGCTTGACTTCGCCGCACGAGGCATTTTATAATCTCGAGAAGGTGAAGATAAAAGAATGGATGACATATAAGGACATACTTATAAAGAAGGGAAGATTCTTAGACCTAAATCTAGGGAAGAATTGATGGGAGAAGGCTATCTAACACACTGGTTGCTACTTAGACAATTATTAGAAAAGTATAAAGAAGATACAAAAGGCAAAGGAATATTGTGGGGAAGAAACAGAATTTGATAAAATAATAAATTCAGAAACTAATCAACCATTAAGTAAGATCTATAAATTGTTATTAAACTTAGATCTGAGGATGAGATGTGAAGACAAATATGATAAAATGGGCTAAGGATCTAGGTCGTTCCATAATGCTTGAACAATGGCAAAAGGCTTGGACGATTAATCAGGAGTTTACCAGGTGTTATAACTTAAAAGAAAATTTTTTTAAAATCTATTACAGATGGTATTTAACCCCAATTAGAATATCTAAAATACATAAAAAGGAAACCCCTACATGTTGGAAATGTCAAGAGATAGGCTCTTTCTTTCACATGTGGTGGCGTTGTAAAAAAGCAAAGAAATTTTGGGTACAAATCCATAATCAGATAGAGAGATTGCTTAAGATCGAATTTGCAATGCTACCAGAAATTTATTTGTTAAATATTTATACAGGATTAGAAGTAGTATTGAAAAAGGAAACCTTGAAGATATTATGTTATTTAATATATGCTGCCAGGATTTTATATGCAAAGTTTTGGAAATCTAAAGAGATACCAGCTTTGGAAGATTGGAAAAATAAAGTATATGACCTAGCAGAATTGGATAAATTAACTCTAAGGTTGCAAGACAAAACAGATACAAAATTTGTACAAGAATGGGAATTACTAAAACCCTTGTGGAAGGAAGAATGGGGTGATCCTGGGTTGGGAAGGTTGGTTAGATAGACTCACTTGTTAGGGTTAGATGGCATGGAAGAATTAAGTTAAGTGTAGTAAGAAAAGGCGATAGGGAAGAAGGGGAAATATGAAGGAATATATATATATATATATATATATATATATATATATATAATATGCACGAATAATGATAATAAGAATTAAAGATTAAAATTAATTAAAATAAAGAGCAGGTAGATTAGGAGGAAACTTACAGGAATAACTTATAGGAACAATTCAAATAGCAGGGTGAATTCATACCACCAGTAAATGGATAAGTAAATAGTTAAGTATATTAGGTGTACAGGAAGAAGTTGTATATATTACCCAATGGTATGATTTAAAAAGTCAGGGTATGTTTGTTTATGTAAGAGAGTGCGAAATAAGAAGTAAGAAGTAATGAAGAACATATGGGGACAGTAAAGGTTTGTATGAAGGTTTGTATGGAAATTTGAAGATAAAAGTGATATAAGATAGAAATTAGAACTTCCCTCCGATGTAGTAAGGGGGGATAATTTTATGTATTGAATGTATGTTGTTGAGTTCTTTTTCTTTTTTTTCTTTTTTTTCTCTCTCTCTTGTTTGTTTGTTTTTTCCTTTGTTTTGATATGTGGTTTGAATTTGTGAAATTGGTGTGTATGTTATGGTGTATGTTGTATGTTGAATTTGTGCTAAATAAAGCATTTATTTTAAATATTAAAAAAAAATTTTTTTTTTAAAAAAGTATCTCCACCTGCTTAGAGGTCCTCCAACGACACGTAGGCAGGCATGGTCGAATGGCCAAAAACAGGAAAAACCCGGTCAGACCAGTAAACCCATAGTCATGTAGCCCCAGGAGACCTCCAGACATGTAAAACATAAAAAATACAAAAGGGTCCTCAGCTCTGAGGAGCCATCTTGAAGGGATTAATGCATCTGACAAACAGTCCATCAAGCGAGGATGATTTGCATATAGCTGAGGCTTTGACAACCCTGGTAAAGCCAATCATGCAAAGGACGTTGACATAGTGGAGC
The DNA here is from genome assembly GCA_948472985.1 of Iguana delicatissima. Taxonomy (NCBI): domain Eukaryota; kingdom Metazoa; phylum Chordata; class Lepidosauria; order Squamata; family Iguanidae; genus Iguana; species Iguana delicatissima. Next base: position 16,516 of record CAOKZL010002134.1, read on the forward strand.
TTTGTTCTAGCTCCTCCACCTATTGTTCTCCCCAGGAAAGGATTAGCCCTCCAGGGACCTTTTCCCCATAAATAGATCCGGTTTTTGAGCAGCTCTTTGGGTTGCTCCCGGCTTCCCAGCAGACCGTCACTCCATCTATTGAGCTATCCCCTCAGCCCTCCATGTGCTGAGTCTTATTCTCTCTCCACTGCTGTCCCGGACCTCTGGACTTCAGGACCAGGTGCAGTATTCCCCAGCTGTAACCCTCCAAAGCCCCCTATCCAATTTCCTCTCTTTTTTATTTCCTCACTAGGTTTTGAGTGAGTGCATAAGTGCGTACGTGGCAAGTCTTTATTTTTAATAAAATCATGTATTAGACAATTTTGCTTGGTTCTTGGCTCGGCCTGACCCCGTAAACACTGGGTAAAAAGACCCCGCTAGATTACCCTGCCTCTCGCATTGCTATTGCTTGTGCTGTGGCATTTCCATTCCCCATCACATGGAGCACATTGAGGTGTCCCCCAGGGGACCCCCGAAATCAGGGTAACAGCAGGTATAACTCTAAATCCACACAACAATCCAGGTAAAGGGGGAAAAAGAGTGCTAAGGTACCTAAAACACACTCTTGATATTGCCTATGTGTATCACCCTCTGAAAAACCAGAGCTAGTGTGTTTCTGTGACAGTGATTTTGCTGAGGATGTAAATGATAGAAAATCAACCTCAGGAGTCCTCATGATGTATAGTGGCATGTTGGTGTACTGGAAAACAAAGAAGCAAAGCTCCATAGCCACCTCAACTGCAGAAGCAGAATATGCCACTTTGTCTTTTCTGTGTAACGAGTCAGTATGGTACACTCAGTTGGTAAAAGACCTGGACATTGCTATTCCATCCCCTGTAACAGTGCATGAAGATTCCCAAGTCTCTATACAGATGGCTATAAATGAGAAAGTCAGGGGTTGCACAAAACATGTGGATATTAAATACCAGAATGTCAAACAAGCTGTGGAGAGTGGGTTGATCAGATGTTACCCTGATTTCTGGGGTCCTGTGGGGGGACACCTCAATGTGCTCCAAATAATGGGGAATGGGAATTAGCCAGAGCACACGCTGTAGCACTACAAGAGGCAGGGTAACCTAGCAAGATCTTAAAGCCCAATTTTTATGGGGTCAAGCCAAACCAAAGACCACACCAAATTATTGAAGAAATGATTTTTATATTATTTTTATTAAAAATAAGTCACTGCGCACATTCACACTTTTGCACTCACTCACCCAAGAGCTAAAAAGAAATAAAAGAAAAGAAAATTGATAGGGGATTTTGGAGAGGTATTTTTGGGGTATACTGCACCTGGTCCTGAAGATGGAAGATGGAGACAGCAGCGGAGCGAGAGAAGAAATTCAGCACGTGGAGGGCTGAGGGGATTGCCAGACGGAGCGATGTGGAGCCAAGAGGAAACTGGAGCAATCCCAGGAACCGCTTGAAAGCAGGGGTTTTTATAGGGGAAAATGTACCTTGGGGGCTAATCCTTTCCCAGGGAGAACAATGGGTTGAGGAGCTAAGACAAAGCTCCAAAATGTGCATGATTTGGAGCACAAAGCTCCAAAATGTCAGAGTGCTTAGACTGATTAGATTTGCCGGGGCTCATCAAAAGCTGCAGCAGTATATGAATTGTTCTCACTTGACAGGCTGTTTGTCAGGATTGCTAATCCTGACAAACTGGCTTCTCGGTACAGAGAACTCTTTGTCTGTTTGATGGTTTGCATGTCTGGAGGGCTCCTGGGACTACGTGACAGATTGATTACTGGCCAGACCTGGTATTTCCTAACTGCGGCTGTTCGGCCATGCCTGCATGCATGCTTTTCCGGGGGACCCTTTCAGACACGTGGAGATGATTTCATATTTTTTATATTAATAAATTGTAGACCCCAGGAGAGAGCTAACTAGCACAGTAACACAAACTAGAATACTGTTAAGTCTGAGGATAATTTGCCAGATGTTTTCACAAAGCCATTGACAACAACAAAATATTGAGACATGCTCACAAGGCTTGAGATATCTGAGTATAAAATGTAAAGTGCCCGTTCATATAGAAAAAGGAGAGGTGTTGAGGCATTCAATGTGAGTGAGTAAAGTGTTTTCTAAGTGGATGGCAGGAATGAGGTGATGTGACCTTGAGCACAGCTGCAAGAATGTTTTGACTAGCTAGCCTCAGAAGGTCTTGCCTTGTCAACATGAGAAGATTGTTACCCTGTTCTCTGGGGGTCCCGGGAGGGACACCTAAATAACCAAACAATAAAACACAATTTTGGGGGAAAATTAGCTGGAGCACTCACTTAAGCTAGCGAGAGGCAGGGTAACTTAGCAGGATCTTGCAACCCAGCGTCTACGGGGTCAGGTCAGTCAAGCAGCCAGACGGGTTTAAAGTAACAAAAATGATGTTTTATTGAATACAGACAAACGTTAAAGACACCACAGCCACACAGATAACTAAGGAATCAGAAATTAAGTTAGAGAGAGAGGGGTTTTCAGAGGGAAATGGGTGATACAACATCTATGTCGTAGTCCTGGACCTTAGGAGAGAAGCTCAGCTCGATTAGCTCAGAGCTCAGAACTCAAAATGGCAGCAAGGCAGGATGGAACTCTGGAGCGGGTCAAGCAATCCAAGGAAGGTCTCGGAATCAGGGTTTTTTATAGGGTGAATTGTGACTGCAGGCTATGCCTTACTCAGGGAAAAACAATGAGTTTTGGGTGTCAGACAATGTCTCCGAAAGGTCAGAATTTAGCATGATGGAATCAGAGCTGAATTAACAATAGTATGGCCAGTATGCAAATGCGCAGCACTTACCAGTGGCCAGCACAACCTTTGTCCAGTAGCCTGCTCTGGGCAGGAAGCTTTTGTTAGTATCGCGCATATGTAATGAGGTGTTTGCCAGACAGGTCCCTGAAGTGACGAACCAGCTGTGTCTGGCCTGCCTGGGTGGAGAATGGAATGTCCAGCGATTATCGGCCGTGCCTGTTTGCGTGCTTGTCCGGTGGCCTCGCAAACACATGGAGCAGGATGGTGGAAGAAAGCCAAATGGCTTGATATCAAAATGATATCTAGGGGTGTCCCCAAGGAGGTCTAAACTGCAGTAACAAGATTGCCTGCAGAAAAGGTGATTGGATCACCCCATAGGGTCTGGGGTGATGTTAAGCCCTTAAAAAGGCTTGGGTATGCCACTGTATTTTATCACTTGGGTCATTTTCTGGTGTTATGCTGCTCTACTGACTGATTTATGACTGTGTCTAGAAATGCGGCTGGCTTGTATGTTGATTTATTGTCTTACTTATTGCTCCCTGGCATGCTTCCAGAAGCCCTAACTTTACCCGTAGTGTGCTTAACTAAATAAATAGCCCTGAGCTTATCTTTATGAGTCTCCGGAACTATTTTTTGGCTTGCTTGGAGTCATCTAGTTAGCTGTTAACACTGCAAATGCTCTGAGGAGCTACCTCATGCTACCCTGACAGTATATTCATCTTTACCACTGAAATTCTTCCCAGTAATGATAGTTTCATCTTTAACCAGTTGCCTAAATGTTTATTTCCTCCCACAGTGTTTTATAGTTGTTTTCAAAAAGGTCTAAATTTTGTTTGGTGATGCAGGTCCTAAGATATTTTATTTTCTTCTCTGATTTGAATCCTGATATTCTAAGCAATTATTATTTTTCCATGTTTCTAATATTTTTAGTAAGAATTCTTTTTTCCTTATTTATTTTAAAAGCAGCAGCACCTCCAAATGTGTTCAATTTTTCCATTAATCCTTTAATATTTTTTGTAATATCTTCTAGAAAGAGAGTTTATATTCCTGTCCTTTTATGTTTATTCCTTTTATTTTCAGATCTGCACAAATGTTTCTGTTCAATACTTCAAGAGTTGCTGTAAATGATAAATTGTCTTGTGCCCTTTTTTATTTTGAATTGTTTGGGTTTTTTACCATTGATAATAAATTGAGCTTTTTGCTATTTGTAAATTTCTCTAATCTAAGTATTAAATTTTTGTCCACAGTCCATTCTCTTTAATAATTCCATCCTAAGGCTTCAGTTGATTTTATCAAATGTTTTTTCGGTGTCCACAAAGAACACTGCAGGTTTCTTTTCATTGTGCTTTTCAAAATATTCAGTGGTATTAAATCCCGGGATTTAAAGCAAACAAAGAAAAAACAGCAATTCTGACTAAAAATATAAGTAAAAAAGAGGAAGAAAAGTTAACTGAGATAACAGGTTTTAATACAGTAAAAAAGACAAAATATTTGGGAATATGGATTTCTAAACGTGATAATGAACTCTACGAAAATAATTATGACAAGAAATGGAAAGAAATAAAAAAAAGAATTAGAAGGGTGCACGAAATTGCAACTGTCTTTTATGGGAAGACTAGCAACAATTAAGATGACTGTTCTTCCTAAATTAATGTACTTATTTCAAAATCTTCCCATAATAACTAATAGAAAGCCATTTATTCAACGGCAAAAAGACATAAGCAAATTTATTTGGCAGGGTCAGAAACCCCGAATCAGTTGGAAAACGCTAACCAATCTAACAATAAGAGGGGGTGCGGGAGCACCAGATCTCTACATATATTATGAAGTGGCCATACTGTCATGGGTCTCGGATTGAGTTAGCTTAAAGAATGAAAGATTACTTGCATTAGAAAGAGCCGATCTAAGAATGGGATGGCATGCGAACATTTGCTACAATAAAGCAAATGTAGACAAAGACTTTACCAACCATTACATTAGAAGATCCCTCCTGATAACCTGGAAAAATTATAAACTATTATTTATCACTTCAATTCCAAAGTGGGTCTCCCCGCAGGAAGCCTTCTTTGGGAGATGGAAGAATATACTTAGATATGAAAACTTAATCAAAGAACACATCACCGGAGCAATTAAAAATAAAGGATGGAACGGACTTGGAAAAAGAAGGAGTAATTTTAAGTTGGTTCCCTTACAGGCGGCTAACAGAAAGATTTCTGATTGACCAGAAGCTGCATGGATTTAACATGGGAGAGCAGCATGAAATAATAAGAACTGTGCAAGAAAATCCACAACATATAATTGCTAAATTGTACAAAGGACTTTTGTTAGAGAGAAGAGGAAACGGTAAAACATGTAATTATTAAATGGGCTCAGAATATTGGTCACCCAATAAGACTAGATCATTGGGAACAAAGTTGGAAATCCACACAAAAATGTACAGTGGCTGAAAACCTAAAAGAAAATTATTTGAAGATCTTCAACAGATGGTACATGACTCTGAATAAGCTCCAGAAAATCTACAAAGCAGGCTCCAGTAAATGCTGGAAATGTCAAGAGGAGGTAGGCACAACTTATCACCTATGGTGGATGCACAAACAGGCAAAGAAATACTGGAACACCATACACAAGAAGACTGAAGAAATTCTTCAAGTGGAATTTTCTAAAGAACTGGAAATCTATTTGTTGAATACGCTGCATACTCTAGACCAAAGTATACAGAAGAAGTACTCAAAGATTCTATTATATATGACAACAATAACCAGAGTAGAATACGCTAAGCTCTGGAAGAAGGAAGAGATACCAAACTTTGATCAATGGATACAAAGCCTATATGAGATCAGGCTAGCAGATAATCTAACACTTTGAGGGCAATCTGATGAGAAGATTGAGAAGGACTGGGGTCCTGTAAACACATATTTTCTGAATCAGAGAGTTACATAGGCTATCTTGTTCACGCAAAAGGAATAAGAAAAGTGATAAAAGTAAACAAATAAACAAATAAATAAATAATAATAAATGTAAATATTTCTAATGTATGCTAAAGATCCGAGCTAGGTTAAATAAGGATAATAATGATAAGAAATAGGATTATAACTAATTGACAAGATAATGTATATGCTGGATCAAATCAAAAGATGTAATTGATGAATTTGACTGTCTTAGTATTTTTTTATTTGGTTGTCTTTCTTTTTGGTTGGGGGTCCAGAGTTAAATATTTCAGTGTAATATTTATGGAAGCCTTTCTTTATAGATTCTTGATCTGAAGCAACATTACTCCCTTTTTTTACTTCCAAGACCAGCCTCCTTTCTTTTTCTTTTTCTTAATTTGTGTGCCAACCACTTGCTTGGTTTATTGGTGCTTTCAAAGTATCTTTGCTTTCCACTTTTTATTTTATCTTCAATTTCTATTGAATTTTCAGATTTTAGTTGTTCCTGAAGGATTCTGATTTCTTTCAAGTTTTTTTATTTTATTTTATTTTATTTCTAAGTTTGACTTCTTTATTTTTTTAACTCATTGAGAGTTTCTTGAGATTTTTCATGCATATTTTTTCTTCCATTCATCTCCCCATTTTATGAAGTAGCCCCTTATTTCCACCTTACTAGCATCGACAGTCTTCATTGCTATGTCATTTGATATATTTTCTTAAAAAACAACTTTAGAATTTCTTTAGCTTTATTGAGATAGTCTTCCTTTTGAAGCAATAAATAATTAACTTTTCAATTTATGTCTCTTTTTTATTTTTTTATTTATATCTTATTTTCTTTATATTGTATTTAAAGTCTGTTTGGATCCCCTAGATGATTCTCTCATCTTCCTACTTTCCTTGTGAGACTGTCTTTCCTGCAACGAAGTCCAATGTCTTTTGTAGTATGACTCTGTCTTGCTGGATTTTAGTGGCTTGCTCTGATGTCTTTCTCCCCCTTCCCAATCTGCTTTCATTAATTATGTCTTACCTCTGTCATTTTCTCAACAGATCTGTTTAAATTTATTATCTTCTTTTGACATATTTTAAGTAGATTGGCATTAAATTAGCTGTCTTAATATGTCTTTTTTTCAAAGAAATAATCTTATTTAATGTAGCAAAAGTATGTCTTTTTAAAAACAGTGTCTAATTTTCACTTTGTTTCTGCTACATAGATGTAATAGTTTTCTTAAGTAAATACTTCACAGTCCGCTACAAAGCCTGTTTCCCTTGCAAACATTGGACTCCACCTCTTTTTTTTATAATGTTTTATTATTACAATACACAATAAAGGCAATATATATAAATATCTCTCTATATATATATAGCACAAAAAGGGGGAAACACAAATTTTACAAAACCAATAACATACATCATACAATAACATACAACCTCGTAATACAAATAGTGCAGATGATACACAAGTAGCATAACTCCATATAATACACAATGAGGTTACAATAGCATAATACTACAACAAAAAATCACTGGACTTACTGGGCTAATATTCCATAGACAGCATATGGAACTACCTATTTATACAATACTACTCTGAAGTCTGACAACCTAGGAATCTGTAAAAATAACAGACAATTAACAAATAACATTAAAAGGACCTCCATCTCTGCTGACAGAACAGCTTGTTATTAACGTTCTTGTCAATCACCCTCCAAATAGAAATGATACAAATACGACCCTTTAGAATTTTCAATAATCTCAAGTAGATAAGAAGGAAGGAAGGAAGGAAGGAAGGAAGGAAGGAAGGAAGGAAGGAAGGAAGGACGAAAAGCTTCCCCTCTACTCGAGCTAGAAGTGTTTGGAAGTACCACATTGTAATTCTAATGACTATAACCATCTATAACACTAAATATACCACTACTAAAATGTGATTGCTCATTAGTCACTAAATACCATTCACTTTACATGTATATGTACAATTACAAATATATACAAAAAACGGTTATCTTGGTCATGGATAGTTAGGACAACTATCCTTGACAACTTCCAAACTCTAGATTTCCCAGTCATAGAATTTGATAAACCTAGCTTTCAATCAATTCTCCTTCTCACATCATAATCAAGCTCTGTTTTCTTTTGTAAAAATCCACTAACGGTTGCCATATCTTAAGAAATTTACTATATGTTTTATTTTCTATCAAACAGGCAAGTTTGTCCACTTCAGCAACTTCTACCAACTTTTCCAACCATTCTGCCTCAGCTGGTATAGACTGGGTTTTTTTTTCAATATCTAGCAAAGATTCATGCCATATGCCATATGATTCACCATATGCCAAATCAGTCTGTTACTGAGGTCTAGGCCTACCCAGAGATAGCACCCAATATCGTTTTGATATCAAACAATTCGGCTTCCCCTGCCACCCCGCTCCACGTATTTGCAAGGCCGCTGGACAAGCACGCAAACAGGCACGGCCGATAATTGCTGGACATTCCATTCTCCACCCAGGCAGGCCAGATACAACTGGTTTGTCACTTCAGGGACCTCTCTGGCAAACACCTCATTACTTATGCGCGATACTAACAAAAGCCTCCTGCCCCGAGCAGGCTACTGGACAAAGGTTGTGCCGTCCACTAGTAAGCATCGCACATTCGCATACTGGCTATACTATTGTTAATTTGGCTCTGATTCCATCATGCAAAGTTGTGACCTTTCCGAGACATTGTCTGACACCCAAAACTCATTGTTTTTCCCCGAGTAAGGCATGGCCCGCAGTCACAATTCACCTTACAAAAACCCCTGATTCCGAGACCTTCCTCGGATTGCTCGTACTGCTCCAGAGTTCCATCCCGCCTTGTTGCCGCATTGTTTGGCAAGCTCTCCTCAGCTAATCAAGCTGAATTTCTTCTCTGCATCCCTGGCTTCTCTCACAAGCTCCAGGATGACAAGACAGGTGTCGTATCATCCATTTCCCTCTGAAAATCCCTATCCTTAACTCAATCTCTGATTCCTTAGTTGTCTGTGCGACTGTGGTGGTCTTTTACATTTGTCTGTATTCAATAAAGCATCATTTTTATTACTTTAAACCCATCTGGTGGCTTGATTGACCTGACCCCATAGATGCTGGGTTGAAAGATCCTGCTAAGCTACCCTGCCTCTCACTAGCTTAAGTGAGTGCTCCAGCTAATTTTCCCCAAGGTTGTGCTTTATTGTTTGGTTATTTAGGTGTCCCTCCCGGGACCCCTAGAAATCAGGGTAACAATTTTTTCCAAAATCCTCAGAATAAAGTCCCATCTGATGTTATCAAAGGCCTTCTCAGCATCTAGGAAGAGTAACACACTTTTATTTTCATTATGAGATTCAAAATATTCCAGTATACTCATCACAGTTCTCATATTGTCTCCCATTTGCCTCCAAGGAATGAAACCTGTTTAGTCCTCATGCATATAACTAGGGAGAACTTTTTAAGGACGTTTGACTGAAATTGTTGTGAAGATCTTATAATCATTGTTAAGAAGAGAAATTGGCCTAAAGTCTTTACAAGTAGCCTGTTCTGGCTCTGTGTTTGGAATGAGGATAATATTTGCTTTTTACCAGCTGTTCAGAATCTGACCGTTATCAATTATTGAGTTCAACAATTTCTGTAGTGGTTTCATAAGCTCCTCTTTAAAGCGTTTATAGAAATTGGCTGACAAACCATCCAGACCAGGAGCTTTCCCCAATTTTGCCCCATCTATTGCTTCATTTATCTCCACCATGGAGATTCAGTGATTCAAAATTTCAAATGTTCAGACTTTATTAGGGGAAGCTTTTGGGAGCGTATGTAATCCTCCAATTCCTGATTAGCTGCTGAATGTGTTGCTCGATACAGAATAAGAAAGTAATCATGCAGAAGTTTCTGGATTTCCTTCTCCTCTGTAATAGTCCATTTCCCTTCCTTGATTTGCAAGATAAGTCTTCTTTTCTTTTCTTTTCTTATTTTACAAAACAGCCATTTGCTTGGCTTATCAGCATTCTCAAAGAAATTCTGTTTCACATATTTCAAGTTCTCCATTTCTTCAGTCATTGTCGTGGACAATTGGCTTTGCAATATCTTCAAGGTTGAACAGAGGGTTCTGTTGTTGGGGTCTGAACTCAATTTGCTTTTGGTGGTCCTGATCTCTTCCAATAGGTCATCCATTTCTGCCCTTTGTTGTTTTTTCCTTTTGCATGTTTTTTGGATGAGGATACCATGAAATACTGCTTTTGGGGTACCCCACACTGTTGCTCTCTTCACTCCATTGTTTAGGTTAGTTTTGAATTTTTTTTTCAAATTTCTTTTTAAAATGTTCAACAGTCTTTCCATGCCGCAGTATATTTTCATTGAGCCTCCAATATCTGGACATAGAGCAGAAGTTCAATACCAGCTTCATAGGCTTATGATCAATTAGCATTTTTGGCAAATTTTCAACATTTTTAATATCAGTAAGAAGTGTTCTTGAGAGCCAAATCAAATCTATTCTCAACCAGGAATTATGTTGGTTGGAAAAAAATTTTAAAATCTTTAGTTAGGGGATACGTGTAGCTTCAGACATCTACTAATTGTAACTCTTCAGTCCAATATAGGAGTTCCTTCCAGATTTTCTCATATTATTTATTTGTTGTAGAATGAGAACTCCTATCTAACTGTAAATTCACCACTCCATTGAAGTCTCCAAAAATGGATACATTTTCATATTAGTATGCCATAATTTCCTTTTTTTAGGTCCTCATAACATTGCTCATTTTTGTTACAGGGGACATAGATGCCAATCATGAGGAGAGCACAGCCATCCACTTTAATTTCCATCCCAAGAAATCTACCTTTGTCATCACAGAAAATTAATTTTGGGGCTAAATATGATTTAACATACAAGACCATCCCTCTCCTCTTGACAGAGGCCTCAGAGATGAACGATTCCCTCAAGGTGAAAACATGAGACCCTTTTTTCATCTTTCTTTTTAATGTGGGTCTTCTGTAGGGATCATATATCTGGTTTCAACCTCTTCAGAAAGTGGATCCCCCCCCCCCGTTTAATCATAGAGTTCAATCTGCTCACATTCCAAGAACAGATAGACCAAGTCATTTTTTCTTAGCTTTCAACACTGCCAGGTCATTGTTCAAATCAATGAGGCTTGTTTCTAGTGGTCTGATCTCTACTACAAATTCTTCCACAATTACCTTGCCCATTCTATTTCCTTTCTCCTCCTGATCTTTTTCCTCTACACTTTTTGTTTACATAGATTCATTTTTTTTATTTTTTTATTTTTGCTGGGTTATTTCTCTGTCATTTTGGGTGATGGTGGTTTAAATTTACTTAGTTCATCTCCATGAGTTTTTAAGAAATCTTCAGCCTTCTCAATAGAGTTGAGTCAGAATCTCTGTTCTTTAAAATTGAAAATCATGCTTTCTAGGTGATCCTAATGATACATAATTTGATTTGCTCTCAACTTTGTAATGATAACATCATAGTCCTTCCATTTTTTTTTTTTTTAGTATTTGAGTTAGAACTTCTTAAAGAACAATTAATTGTTTTGCTGGATCCAACAAAGGTAATTTATTATGTTCCTCCAATACCTTTTCCTTGGTAGATTTCCTGGTGAATTGAACCACTACATCCCAAGGAAAATATTTCTTTCTGGCTATGGTGGATTGGACTCTATATGAGGTGTAGATCTTGCTGTCAATCACCTCTTCCTCAATCTCCAAGAAATTCGTGAGCAAATCAACAATTCTTTTTCTAATATTTTCCTCTCTCTTTTCCTCAAGACCCCTTATATCAGTGGTTCTCAACCTGTGGGTCCCCAGATGTTTGTGAACTTCAGCTCCCAGAAGCCCTGAGCATTGACCATAGTGGCTGGGGCTTCTGGGAGCTGAAGTTCACAAACATCTGGGGACCCACAGGTTGAGAACCACTGCCTTATATGAATCTATGCATCTGTCTGTTGTTGTTTTTTCCAACAAGGCAAGTCTATCAAATTGTTTCTCAATATCATTGGAGGATGCAGTCATCTTCCATTTTAACATTTGGATGTCTTTCTTATTCGTGTTGATCTCTTTCCTATTAAAAAGGACATCTTTTCTGACCTGGTCTAGTGTATCCTGCATCTCTTACATTTGAGATTTTATATCTTTCAAGTCTGGCTTTATGTCCATCACGTAAAATCTGACCTCTTCCATAAATTTTCTGTGGTATTCAGGAGGTTCTTCAATGGAGTGTCTTCTTGCCTGTGACTCTACCTCTTGAACCTTTCCTGATCTCATTATATGGATAATTTATGAAACTGGGTTGATTTGAATTCAGTTTATGTTGACTTAATGTAATTAACTGAATTTTAATCAGCATGATATTAAATGACTGAATTCAAATGAATTGATTTTGAAAAAAACAAGTGATTAGTGATTCAGTATGTAAATATGAATATTCTTGAAAACTAATTATTATGCAGTAGATTAATCTATATAGAATTAACTTGATATTATATATAACTGAATTGATTAACTAGAATAAATAGATGTTATTTATCATTAATTTTATAATTGATTTGAACCTGTTAGATATGCTTATTAAGCATATCTGTTACATATAACTATAAGATATAATTGTTAAGTATAGTTGTCCACTACTGGTTATGGCCAAGTTGAATTAGTAATGTCTTAAAGTTAATATTAGACAGTCACAATTGATCAAAAACATTCTAATTATAAGTCAGACAATTAATCAGACAATCAATTAAAAAAAAGTTAACCAGACAGTCAATAAAAAAAGAACAGGCAATCCATTAGACCTTAGTCAGCAATCAAAAAATTGAAAACAGAAAATCAACAACCCAACTAATAATTCATCAAATATTCAAGTCATCACCACCACCACCACCACCACCACCATTATCATCAATTCATCATGCAATCAATCAAACACTTAATTGCTAGTCGGAACTAATATTAACCAATACAAAAAGAAGAAATCTTATTCAGTGCAGGACACCAGCCTAGATTCTATAGTGGACTAATTCATAGAATCATAAAATCATAGAGTTGGAAGAGACCACAGGGACCATCGAGTCCAAACCCCTGCTGTGCAGGAACACACATCAAAGCATTCCCAACAGATGGCCATCCAGCCTCTGCTTAAAAACCTCCAAAAAAGGAGAACCCACCACACTCCGAGGAGCATATTCCACTGCTGGACAGCTCTGATGGTGAGGAAGTTCTTCCTGAGGTTCAGGTGGAATCTCATTTCCTGCAGCTTGAATCCATTGTTCCTTGCCCTAGTCTCTGGAGCAGCAGAAAACAAGTCTGCTCCCTCCTTGACATGACAGCCCTTCAAATATTTAAACATGGCTATCATGTCTCCTCTTAAACTTCTCTTCTGCAGACTAAACATACCCAGCTCCCTAAGACTTTCCTCATAGGGCATGGCTTCCAGACCCTTCACCATTTTGGTCACCCTCCTCTGGGCACATTCCAAGTTGTCAATATCTTTCTTGAATTGAGGTGTCCAGAACTGGACACGGTATTCCAAATGAGGTCTAACCAATGCAGAATAGAGTGGCACCATTACCTCCCTCGATCTAGACACCATACTGCTATTGATACAACCAAGAATTGCGTTGGCTTTCTTGGCTGCGTCATCACACTGCTGAGTCATGTTGAGCTTGTGATTTATTAAGATTCCTAGATCCCTTTCACATGTACTGCTATCCAGCCACACATCCACCATTCTATATTTGTTTATTCCATTTTTCCTTTCTAAGTGCAATACTGTCTCTGCATCTGTCTCTGTTGAAATTCATTTTGTTAGCTTTGGCCCAGCTCTCCAATCTGTCAAGGTCATTTTGAAATCTCGTCCTGTCCTCTGTTATATTAGCAACCCCTCCCAATTTGGTGTCATCTGCAAATTTGATCAGCATGCCCTCTACACCTTCATTCAAGTCATTGATGAAGCAGATGTTGAATAGCACTAGTCCCAGGACAGAATTCTGTGACACCTCACTAGTCACTTCTCTCCAGCATGAAAAGCAGCCATTGGTGAGCACCCTTTGGGTTCAGTCAGTCAACCAATTACAAATCCATCTAAGAGTAGCTCTGTCCAGCCCACATTTTACTAGCTTCTTTGCAAGAATGTCATAGGGAACTTTGTCAAAGTCCGTATTGAAATCAAGATATGCTATGTCCACAACATTCCCTTCTTCCCTCAAGCTTATAACTGCACATTGTAAAAAGTGATAAGATTAGTCTGACATGACTTATTTCTGAGAAATCCAAGTTGACTTTTAGTGATTACAGCATTGCTTTCTAAGTAATTATAAACAGACTGTTTAATGATCTGCTCTAGGATTTTCCCTGGTATTGATGTCAGGCTGACTGGGCGATAATTATTTGGGTCCTCTTTTTTCTCTTCTTGAAGATGGGGACAACATTTGCCCTCCTCCAGTCTTCTGGGACTTCTCCTGTTCTCCAAGGGTTCTCAAAGATTATTGTGAGTGGTTCTGAAATGACTTCTGCCAGTTATTTTAATGTCTTTGGATGCAACTCATCTGGCCCTGGAGACTTGAATTCATCTAGTTTAGTCAGATATTCCTGTAGTACTTCTCTACCTACTCTGTGCTGCATTTCCCCCAGTTCCCCACCTGCTCCCACACTGAGTACTTCTATCCTTTTGGGAGAAAACTGAGGCAAAGAAGGTGTTGAGTAGTTTTCCTTTCTATCTTCCCCCCGTTAGTAATTGTCCATCTTCTCCGTGCAGTTTTCATGTTTTTCCTTTTGCTGTGGACATATCTAAAAAAGCCCTTTTTGATGTTTGCAATGTCTCTGGCAAGCCTGAGTTCATTCTGAGCTTTAGCATTTCTGACCTTCTCCCTACTTATCCTGGTTGTTTGCTTGAATTCCTCTTTGATGATTTCACCATTCTGTACGTGTTTCCTTTAAAACTCATCTCAGCTGTTCTTTAGTCATCCATTCTGGTTTCTTTAGACGCCTGCCATTTTTCCTCCTTATTGCCACAGTTTTAAATTGTGCCTTCAGAATCTCACTTTTAAGAAACTCTCATCTGTCATGAACTCTTTTCTCATTCAGTATTCTTGACCATGGGATTTCAGCAAGTAGTTCCCTAAGTTTACAGATGTCAGCTTTTTTAAAATCTAGGATGGATCTCTGGCTATACTTGGCTTCTCCTTCCCACTGAATGAAAAATTCCAATAGAGCATGGTCACTCCCCGCTAAGTATCCCACCACCTCCACCTCATCAGCAAGGTCATCCCTGTGGGTCAGGATCAGATCTAAAATAGTTGATAATAGTTCATCCCTAGTTGATCCCTAGTTGATCTAAAATAGTTGATCAAATAGTTGATCTTCCACCTTCTGGACCATGAAATTGTCTGCAAGGCAAGCGAGAAACCTGTTGGACCTTGTGGTCTTGGCAGAGTTTTACTGCCAACATATATCAGGATAGTTGAAATCTCCTATTACTACTGTATCTCCCCTTTTTAAATGTGTGGTCATCTACTCCTGGAAGGCCTCATCCAAGTTCTCAGGCTGGCCCGGAGGCTTGTAGCAGATCCCCATAATCATATCCCTATTGTTTCTCGCTCCCTTAATTCTTACCCAGATGCTCTAGACCTGGCTTCCTGGATTAAGTCACTTCACAGGTGAAAACATCCTTGACATATAAGGCTACTCCTCCTCCTTTCTTGTTTGATCTCTTTCTGCAAAATAGGTTATACCCTCATATTCTTACATTCCAGTCATGAGATTCATCCCACCAGATTTCAGTGATGCCTATTAAATCATATTTATGTTGCTGTATTAAGAGTTTGAGTTCATCTTGCTTGTTTCCTATGCTCTGTTTATTAGTGTAGAAACACTTAATATCATGTGCCCTTTCTAGAAGTCCTGTACTAAAGTTACTTTTCCTCTCATTGTTGGTTTCCTGTACTAGTTGGCCTGCTCTATCTATATCATTCGGGCTATTTTTCCCAGCACTCGCTGTATCCTTGCCCTGAGTAATACTGTCTCCCTCCCCAGCCAAACTCAGTTTAAAGACCTCCTGATCTGCTTTGTGAGACTGTTAGCAAAAACATTACTGCTGACAGTTGTGAGGTGCAGCCCATCCATTGCCAGAAGACTGTGGAAATGGAGACTGTGATACAATAACCCAGTGGTTCTCAACCTGTGGGTCCCCAGATGTTCATGGACTTCAGCTCCCAGAAGCCCTGAGCATTGACCATAGTGGCTGGGGCTTCTGGGAGCTGAAGTCCACGAACATCTGGGGACCCACAGGTTGAGAACCACTGCAATAACCCAAATTGCTCCTGGCAGCATCATCTGTGGAGCCAATTGTTGACCTCCACTATCTTCTCTCTCTTCGTGGACCATGTCCTTCCACAGGGAAGAGAGATGAAATGACAACCTGTGCACCAAGGTCCTTCAGCTTCCTACCCTTAAACTCATAATCCTTTGTGATGCATTGAAAGCTGCACCTCACAGTGTCTTTGGTTCTTACGTGAACCAAAAGGAGGGGGTTACCGTCAGTGGGCTTTGTTAAAGTTAGGCTGCCAGATTCCTGCCTAAAGGGTTAAGTGTCTTGTTCCTCCGCTGGTTCTCATAGTCATGGTAACTGATAAGGAGTTTCTGCTAACTTTCACACGGCTACTGTGAGAGCGATCGAGTTGTTTTGGGAAAACAATCCCGGCTGCGCGAGCGTTCCCACAGTGACTAACAGTTATTTAGCCTTACTCTCTGTTCCGTTCTCAGTTTGCTTTGTGTTTTGTTCTTCTTGTTGTTCACCGTCTTTAGTCTGCCTGTCTGTCACACTGTGAAGGGCAGACAGAATAGATTTTACCTAGCTTTGCTTTTACCATGTATTCAAGCCTGCAATATATTTTTGGACTCTACTCTGGTTTTTTGAACCAGTGCTGTTTTTCGTCTGTTTTTGATGCACTGGCGTTCTGTGGGTCATGCTGGCATACAGCATGTCCCCTGGATTCCCCCAACAGGCTTAACCAGTCTCATTAGCCTCTCTGTTACATCACTGATTTTGGCTCCAGGA
Source organism: Iguana delicatissima (assembly GCA_948472985.1). Lineage (NCBI taxonomy): Eukaryota > Metazoa > Chordata > Lepidosauria > Squamata > Iguanidae > Iguana > Iguana delicatissima. The sequence continues at coordinate 33,283 of CAOKZL010002134.1, forward strand.
AGACAACATACCTCATGATTGATCCTGTCCGGGTTGCAAATCTTCAGGTCCGTTCCTCTCACCAAGGAATCCCCAACCACCAGAACTCATCTCCTTTGAGGCTTGTCTGGGTTACTCGATGAGCAGATTCTTCCACGGCTGCCTGGACATTCTGTTCAGGCTGAGATTGTTGGTCCTGCTGCTGTTGGATTTGGTCTTGCTGGTGCTGGATTCTTTCTTTCTACAGAAAGCAGTTCACCATGTGCTGGTTTCACAGATACAAATATTGCAGTCTTAAAAGTTTATTAAAAGTTTAACTGAAGTCCGAAGTCTAGATTGGGAGAGAAACAAACCAAGTAGTTCTGTAGGCAAACCCTGTGTCTGTAGCATTTAGCCTTCTGACTGGGAGAATCCTCTTCCCTGCCTTCTTTCTCGTGTGATACCCACTCAGTTCTGCTGTTGTCATCCTTTAAGAGTTCTCAAGCGGCATTGGAAAGAACCAGTGTAGCAATTCAAATGGGGCTCTCCCACATGTTTTCAGAAGCAGGTAAGACAGGGAAATCTTTCCTTCTTCTACGTGTCCAAAAAATAAAACATACTCACATGTATCCAAAAAGGAAAGAAATAAACAGAAGAAAAGGCAAAGGTGCGAAGGTCAAAAAGCAAGGAAATTACAAGGCAGTTCCGATTCAGTTCAGCTCAGGACACTTCAATACGCAAAATCAAAGCTCCAAGAACACATTGAATGAAGGAAAAAAGGGAAAAAAATGTGTGTGTGTGTGTGTATATATATATTCAGAGCCTCACGTCTCTAAATTGGTCATGCCTTAACTTCCAAACAAGAGAGAGAGAGACTGAGAGAAGACTACTAGACTCTTAAATGCCTGCCTTAATCTGATTTCCTTGAGAGAGGGAGGGGGGTCAGGTTTGTAATTTCTCCCACAAAGCTTCCTCGTCAGGGGGAAATGTCCCACTCTTGTCCCCAGGATTCTTCCATCTGTTAAATAATCAAACTTCTCAACAAAAAAATTAACAAATCTCAGAAGAGATTCAGTGACTGGAATAGGGAAGGGAGGAAAGTGCTCCCCCTTCTCTCTACCATGCAGGTGAGGTATGGCGGTGACGGTGACTCACTCAGACAGTACTCCTCTTCGCAGTCACTAGTAGAAGAAACCACTCTTGCTTAACTCACCCACTCTTCTCTTGCTGCACCTCTCTTCTCTGGGATGCAGAATAAACCATTTTGGGATCCCCCTTTGAATGATAACCTGTGGCAGCCCTTCAGGAGAGACCCAAAAGACCGTGTCTTTCTTCTCACACACAAACTGGAAGTCTGTTACTGGACCTCACTTCTGGACATAACTTAATAGCCTCTAATCTCCCCCTTCTAGGTAAGGTCTTGGAGCAAGTGCTGAGAATACAATTTCAGGCCTTCTTGGATGAAGCAAGTTACCAGGATCCATACCAATCTGGGTTTATTTAATTTCTTTTTAATTTTTTACAAAAGTTAACTGATTGAGAGATGGTCTTTGATTGCTCACCAATCTGGGTAGTTTGCAAAGAACTTGCATAGCCAAGGTCATTGTCAGGACAACCACCAGGTAACTCCAGAGATATTAGGTTTCAGTTGAATCTGTAATGTCTCTGCTGCTGTACAATAGTGAAGAGAAGTTCCCACCAAACCACTGATTGTTCAGCCCTTTGTCCTAGCATGTGGACATTTCCCTTCATTGTTCCTTTACTTATCCGCTATTACAGAAGTATTACAACAGCTATTAACTTTTTGTCACCTAATACTAAGACCATTAACTCTGTCTGGACCACATTGTCCACATTGCAACCTTCATTGTTTGTTCAGCTAGACAGCCATTTACACTCTTGCCCTCCAGGCAGATTCTGGGTATAAAAACCCTCTTGTTTGGGCAGTCGGACACAGTATCTTCACTGTCCTGATGTTTCTTGAAAGTCACGTTCTGCCAAGAATGTAAGGTCCAACAAATTTGTCATTTGCCTTGTGGACAATTTAATTGTACAGAAGGTGGAGGAGGCAAAAAGAGGATCAACTATTTTGGATTTGATCCTAACAAAATGGGACAAACTTGTAAACAGGGTGGAAATAATGGAATATTGGAGTGCTGGTATACCTAGATGATGTGTTAATTTATAGCTGCGCTTATGAAGAGCAGAGCCTAACCCAACTATTAGCTAATAATCTGTATGTCAAACTGTCCAAGTGCAAATTCCACATGAACAAGCTAGATTATTTGGGGTACAGAATCTCAGACCAGGGCATAGAAATGGACCCAGTAAGGTACATAGAGTATCTGGGTAAGACTCCCTCTGCAAAGCCTACAGGTAATTTTCTGGGGTTTGCCAGTTTTTACTGGCAATTCATCCTTAGCTTTGCCCAAATAGACCTACACTGACCAATCTGCTAAAGATCAAAAAGCCCAAGAAAAAGGCACAGGCAGGTGAGCCATTAGAGAAGTCCAAACATAGTGCTAAAAGCAAGTGGTCTCCAGAGTGCTAGCAAGCCTTTGAGGAGCTAACATGCTTGTTCAGCTCTGAACCTATCCTGAAATATCTCAATCTGGTCAGCCCCTTTATAGTGCAAGTTTTTGTAAGCAACTCAGCTCCGGGGCTATTTACTTCAAAAAGATGGGCCAGTTAAAAAGAGATATAGTAATAATGACAGCTTTCAATTATCCTAGTATTTCTTTGAAGTCAAATTCTGTTAAGAATATCAGGTCCTGCAGACAATTTCACTGTCCAGAAGGTGGAAGAAGCAAAAGGGAATCAACTATTTTGGACCTGATAAGAATCAATAGTGATGACCTGGTTAATGGATTGGAAGTGGCAGGATCCTTAGGAGGGAGTGACCATGTTCTCGTGGAGTTTGCTATACAGTAGAAAGAGGAAGCCAAGCATAGTCAGACTCACATTCTAGACTTTCAGAAAGCTGAGTTTAGTAAATTTATGGAAATATTAGGTGCCATCCCTTGGCCAGGCATACTAAAAGAGGAAGGAGTTTATGATGGCTGGGAGTTTCTTAAAAGTGAGATATTGAAGACACAGTTTCAAACAATTCCATTGAGGAGGAAAAATGAGAAGTGTCTAAAGCAGTGGTTCTCAACCTGTGGGCCCCCAGATGTTTGTGAACTTCAGCTCCCAGAAGCCCCAGCCACTATGGTCAATGCTCAGGGCTTCTGGGAGCTGAAGTTCACAAACATCTGGGGACCCACAGGTTGAGAACCACTGGTTTAAAGAAACCAAGATGGATGTCTAAAGAACTTTCAAATGAACTAAGATTTAAAAGGGTCATGTACACGAAATGGAAAAAGGGGGAAATTACTGAAGAGGAATTCAAACAAATAGCCAGCACATGTCAGAAAAAGTCAGAAAAGCTAAAGCACAGAATGAACTCAGGGCTTGCTAGAGAGATTAAAAAATATAAAAAGGGCTTTTTTGGTTATGTCTGTAACAAAAAGAAAAACATGGAAATGAAGGAGAAGTAGAGGAGAGAGGGGACATAGAAGGAGAGGACATAGAAAAGGCAGAAATAATGTTCTCTTTGCCTCAGTCTTCTTCAAAAAGAAAAACAGTGTTCAACTCAGAGTAAATGGAACAGGTGATGTGATGGGGGAATGCAGAACAGTATAGGTAAAGAGATAGTGCAGGACTACCTGGCTACTCTAAATGAATTCAAGTCATCAGGGCCAGATGAACTACATACAAGGATATTAAAAGGAGAAGTAATTTCAGAACCACTATCAATAATACTTGAGAGTTCCTGGATATCAGGAGAAGTCTCAGCAGAGTGGAGGACACCAAATGTTGTCCCCATCTTCAAAAAGGGGGAAAAGAGGACTCAAACCATTATTGCTCAGTCAACCTGTCAGGAACAGAACTCACACGCAAATAGGACAATGCAAAAGTACCATTTATTTTGGAGTGAAGTACATGTAAAGATGTCAGTGAGAAGAGTGACTTTAAAATGGAGAGTTTACTGCTTAAGATCCCCCTATGCCCCTCCCTTTCCAAAGAGCCTGGGAACTGTCTCCTTTTCTTATCAGCACATTCCATTCCCTCCCATACCAGACTGTGTTTGCTAAACGGCTACAGCTACACCTGCTACATACTACACCTCCTACATATCCCATTAACATAATATGGAGGACACTCTGACATCCTGCCCCTCCTGAAAAAAAATAGTAATACAGAACATGAAATTGGAGCATGGTTAGTTAAGCATTGAGGGTTTAGGTTTAGTACGGTGCAGTTTATGAAAGTTAGATACAAGATCAGAAGCATAAACATCAGCTGCTAAAACCCATTCAGCAAACTGGGGTGTGAAATCTTTCCAGAGTACTAAATATTGAAAGATTCCCTTATGGATTCTCGAGTTGAGGATCTCAGAGACTTCAGTGAGGGTGGAGTCAGTCGGTGAAGAAGTGGAAGCAGGGGCCAGTTTCAGCAAGCTAGAATGAAGAACAGGGTGCTAGAGTTTATATTTGGGAGGTAATAAAAATTCAAAGCTAATGTTCTTGATAGCCTTCTTAATCCTGAATGGACCAATAAATTTAGGGGCCAGTTTCTTTGAAGGTCCATCAAGGGTTGATAGAAAAAAAAGGTTGCGTGGTTTGTAATCGGGGTTAGATTGTCGTTTAGTGTCAGCAAAGCATTTGTGAGACGCTTTGGCAGAAACAATGGCAGAACAGACGGACTCCCAAGCAGCAGAGATGTTTTGTATTCAATAATTGAGGGAGGGGAAAAGGAGTCAGTGGGAGAAACAGGAAGGAAATGTCTGAGCTCAGTTCCATACACAACTTTAAGGGGGATTTGCCAGTGGAGCCGTGGGTGGCAGCATTGTACGTGAATTTGGAAAAGGGAGGAGGGGAACCCAATTTGACTGGTTGGAGTCAATGAAGCAACAAAGGTGTTGTTCCAGGGCTTGATTGACGTGTTTGGTTTGCCCATCAGTCTGAGTATGGTGGGAACTGCCCAACTTTTGGGTGACCTGGATAGACTTTAGGAAATAAGTCCAGAACTTTAGAGGTAAATATTGGCTCTCTCTCAGAAATTATAGTGGAAGGTATCCCATGTAGGCGGCAAATGTGAGAAACGAAAAATTGCACCAATTTTTCCACTGTGGGAACTTTCTTAAGAGGAATAAACTGAGTTTGCTTGGAAAATTGGACTGTGACTACCCAAATCACATGGCAACCGTGGCTATTTGGTAGGCCAACAATACAGTCCCAGGAAATAGTGTCCCAAGGTCTAGAAGGGACCGGTAAAGGGTGAAGTAGACCGTGAGGTTTTGTAGTCCTAGACTTACACGTATTGCAGGTAGAATAGTTCTTTATGTAAGTCTGAATATCTTTGCTCATGGTAGGCCAAAAGAAGTCTCTGTGAATAGCGTGCAGCGTTTTAGGAAATCTGAAGTGGCCTGCTGCTTTGGAATCATGGTGTCTTTTGATAATTAAAATCCAGCACCGTGGTGGCACGTACAATTTTAGTGCCAACAAAGGTAATTCCGTTGGTCCAAGTGACAAGTTCCTTGTGAGAATTAAGCCAAGCATCTAGTACCCCAGTGTCAAAAATGATTGAAGTTGTCGACTGTTTTTGAGCTTGAGTATGAGTGGTTACCCCAAGAGTGTCTGGGGGAAACATCAATTGAAGATCAGGAAATGGTTCACCTTCAGAGTCTTTGTGCATAGGGAGTCTGGAAAAGGGGTCAGCAAGTGTGTTCGATTTTCCTGGTTTGAAAATTATCTTGAATTTGAATCGATGAAAGAATTCTGCTTCATCGTGCTTGTTTGGGGTAAGTTTCTTGGTGGTTTTAAGGGTTTCAAAGTTCCTATGGTCACACCAGACCTCAAAAGGAATCCAGGCACCTTGCAAGAAGGTGATGTCATGTGGTAAGTGCAAAATGGATGGCCAACACTTCCTTTTCCCAAATGACCCAGTTGCCTTGGGTTGGGGTGAATTTGTATGAGATTAAACCGCAAGGCATCAAGGATCCACTACTGTCATATTGCATTAGAGCTACCCCCATAGCAAAATTGTATGCATCCATTTACACAATAAACTTTTTCTCAGGAATCGGGAAGAGTAACAGAGGTTCAGTGGTGAACTGGTATTTAAGTTCATCAAAAGCAGACTGACAACTTTGTGTCCAAATGACTTTTTTGTGCACTTTAGGTTCATGTTTTCCTTTAGGTGCAGTGGATTTCAACAAGTTGGTAAGTGGCAGCACTACGGTAGCAAAATCATCTATGAAATTACAATAGAAGTTTGCAAAGTCCAGGAATTGCTGAAGTTGCTTGCGTGTTCGAGGACCAGGCCAATCCAAAATGACCTGGATTTTGGCAGGGTCCATATTCAAGGTGTTATTACTGATTCTATAGCCCAAGTAATCAAAAGTTTGTGTGTGGAATTCACATCTGGATAATTTGATATATAGTTTGTTTTCAAGGAGTGGATTAAAGACCTTGTGGACTAGCTTCACATGATCCGTGAGGGTTTTAGAGTAGATAAGGATGTCACCTAGGTAAACAACACCACCATTGCATAGGTAGTCTTGTAAGACTGAGTTCAAAAACATTTGAAAAACTGTGGGCCCAGCTTATAGTCCAAAAGGAAGCACTGTCCATTCATAGTTTCCCAAGGGAGTTGAAAATGCAGTGAGCCAAATGCTTCCCAGGTCCATTCTAATGCAGTGAAAAGCCTCTTTGAAATCCAATTTGGTGAAATAGTTCCCCTCCATCAACTGGACCAGGACATCCACTGTAAGCGTAATCAGGTAAGAATTATGGACCAATGCTTGGTTTATGAGAACATAGTCAACAATTAATCTAGGATCATCTCCGTCTTTTCATTGCCAGAAGAAAATTGGACTGGCAGTGGGTCTGCAGGAGGAGCGTATGAAACCATGTTGCAGGTTTTTGTCTATGAAGTTCCTCAATGCCTGCATTTCCCACCTGGTCATGGGGTAAAATTTGGGTTTAGGAAGCTTGGCCCCTTCAGCAAGTATTAATTTGCAATCAAAGTCTCTGTGGGGTGGGAGTTTGCTTCACAGGTTTCAAAAACGTTTTGAAGGTCTCTGTATTCAGGAGGGTTTTCTGAAGCTCTTTGGCACTGAGTTTAAGTCTCGGCTTCAGCAGCAGTTTGAGCTATTGAGGGATTCTTCTGGGTCCTCGTGGTTGCATGTCTGGGGGCTAATATGCCTTTAGATCAGTCTACTTCAGGGTTGTGTTGATTTAACCAGTCAGAGCTTATCACCACTTAGAAACTGATTGTTTGTGGTACCAAAAATTGCAATGTGCCCTGTAGTCCCTCCACCTTGACTTCAAGGGGTTTTGTGTGCTGTTTCAGAGGAGGGCACCTCATGGTGAAACCATCCATTTGCTTTAGTCATAGTGGCTTTTTTAGGGGTTCGAATTTAGCAGAAAGTTCTTTGGCAGCTAGTGGGTGGAGTAGGCTAATGGAACATCCAGAGTCAATTAATGCTTTATATTCTCTCAAAGTCCCATCGCTCTCTTTCAATTGTATTGACACTAAAATGTGATGAGAATTGGGAGTACTTACATTTATGGACGGGTCTTGATCCCATTCATCACTGGTTCAGAGGGAGGTGGGGAGTTCTCAGCCTGCACGCAGGCGCACACGAAAGACCCATCTCCGGATCTTTTGGCTTGTTCTTTGGGGACCTCCATCTTACATGGGGGTGGTTTGTTGCCAGGCAGGATATTTTTCCTTTCTTCAGTAGCAGTGGTTTTTGCTTTACATTCAGCAGCCAGGTGACTCTTCTTACCACAGTTGAAGCAAGCTCCTTCTGCATTTGCTGTGTCCTTTCCTCACTGTCCAGTGCCCTGGGTTTCTTTCTCTCAGGGGTTCTGCATCTCATTTCTTGGGCTTGGTGTGTCCGTGCCAAGTTGACAGTCTCTTGTAAGCTCTAAGCTTCACCCTCAAGACGTATCCAACCTAGCAGAAAGGCGGGGTTCCCTTGTGACAGACAACAGTCCAGTAATGAAGGATGTAAGCCATCTTGAAAAAATTGCTTTAAAATTTCATCATTCCATTGAGGGACTTTAGCTGCAAGTTGTCTGAACTTGCAAGCGTACTCAGCAACAGTTCCTTTTCCCTGTCATAGCTTTCTCAGCTGGTGTCGGGCTTGTTCCTGGATGAAAGGGTCGTCAAACCTCTTGTGGAGAAAGTTCATGAACAGCTGCAAATCCGCCATTTTTTCTGCCCACGTATCAAAAAGTGTGGCCACCCATTCTGATGCTTCTCCTCTCAGTATTTGACTCAAATATCTCACTCAGGTGGCATCATCAGGGAAAGTATTACCATAGTGGACCATAAAGTTAGAGGACACATTCAGAAAGAAATAGAGGGTTGCTCCATCCCCATCATAAGTTGCTTTCATCTCTCAGAAGGATCTGGGGCCTGGTTGGCAGATGGGTCCTGCAGGCTGGGCCATCGCTCCAGCAGCAGCTCCTGGCTGCTGTCTTCCTAGTTGAGGTCCTAGAGTCTGCCAGTCGGACCTTTGAGAGTGAAGTCTAACCACATCGGTACATAGCTGCTCAACTTCATTCTCCTTGACAAGTAATTGTTCCATGAGTGGGTCTTCATTCACTGTTGCATCCCAACGTGTAGCTCTACATTGTTGCCAGGCAGCTGTGTCAAGTCACTCTCCCCATGCCCAGGTTTGTCCAGCAGTCGTGCCAGGAGTACCCGTGGGGTTCAATGGCAATAACTTAGCCCTGACTGTAGGTGTGAAGTTCAGAGCAGTTCCAGTTTTTAATGCTTGGTCCAGCTTGCCCAGTTTCTGCTTCCCCATCGTAGGCTCCTTCATGCTGGGGGTCTTCTTCAGTTTCTTGTGTCGCTGATTGGAACATGGTGGAGAATTAATTTTACATTGACTCTTCTCACTGTCAGGAACAGAACCTACGCACAAATAATACAATACAAAAGTACCATTTATTTTGGAGTGAAGTACATGTAAAGATGTCAGTGAGACGAGTGACTGTAAAATGGAGAGCTTAAGATCCCCCTATGCCCCTCCCTTTCTAAAGAGCCTGGGAGCTGTTTCCTTTTCTTATCAGCACATTCCGTTCCCTCCCGTACCAGGCTTTGTTTGCTAAACGGCTACAGCTACACTTGCTACGTCTGCTACATAGTACACCTCCTATATATCCTATTAACATAATATGAAGAACACTCTGACACAGCCTGACATAAATACCAGGAATGTTCCTAGACCAGATCATTAAACAGACAGTCTGTAAGCACAGATAAAGAAACGTAGTAATCACTAATAGTCAACACGGGTCATGCCAGATTAATCTGATTTCTTTTTTTGATAGAGTTAAAAGCTTGGTGGATGAAAGGAATGCTATGGATGTAGTGTATCTTGATTGGAGTAAGGCCTTTGACAAGGCCCCCTATTATATTCTTGCAGACAAGGTAATAAAATATGGCTTAGACAAGATGCTCACCAATTGCTCCTCTTTATCCTGGAAAGGAGTGACCAGTGGGGTGCTGTTACCCTGTGAACTGGGGGTCCTGGGAGGGGCACCCAAATAATCAAACAACAACAAGCAAAGATGGGGAAATTAACTGGAGCACTCACTTAAGCTAACGAGAGGCAGGGTAACTTTGCGAGGATCTTTTAACCCTATGTATACAGCGTCAGGTCAGAAGAGCAGCCAGACAAGTTTTAAAGTAACAAAATTGATATTTTTTTTAACAGACAAACAACAAATAAGACAACACATACACACAGCTAACTAAGAAATAGGAAATGAGAGTTTTCGGGGGAAATGGGTGATACAACACCTTTCTCGTAGTCCTGAAGAAGCTGAAGAGGGTAGTGAAGAAACTCAGTGTGGTGGCCGAGGGGAGTTCACTCGACAGAGTGGCAGCAAGGCTGGATGGAAGTCCGGAGCCATCCAAGGAAGCTCTCAGAGCTTGGGGTTTTTATGGGGGAAAATATGACCGTGGGCTAGTCTGTACTTGGGAGAGGACAATGAGGTTTGGGAGCGAGACAATGTCTCTGAAAGGTCAGAGTTTAACATGATTGAATTAAGTTTGAATTGACAAAGGAACAACCAGTATGCAGATGCAGCTTGCCTGGGCGGTGAAGTGTCCAGCTTGCCAGGGTGCCTGCTCGGGGCAGGGGTCTCTTTGTATTAGTGTGCATCCTTAATGAAGTGTTTGTTTTGGGAGGTCTCCTAAAGCAAGATCTGGCTGTGTCTGGCTTGTTTAGGCGTAAACAGAAATGATTCAGCATTTAATAGCCATGCCTAGCTCCGTGCTTGTTCGGGGGCCTCACTTGGCTGAGGGTGGCAAAATAAGTCCAAATTATTATATCAAAATGATATCTAATGTCTACCAAAGCCAGGCCAGTTCACGGTGATCACAATCCCCCCCCCCGAAAATGGGCAATTTGACACAAATTGATCATTTTCCAATTCAACATTTCAAAGTGAATTTAGAGCCGAATAGAGGCCTACCAATTCTGGAGTCGTATCACACCTTGGGCGGTTTGCAACATTTCTATCTAGTAAAAACAATCCCTAACTAACAAAATCCTAAACCTAACCACATACACACAGACAAACATCAATGTACAATGGCAATGAGCAGAATGCAATGATTGCTGAACTGTGAAAGATGAGTAAGCAGTAAGTGATAACCAGCAACCAATGAAGTGGTACCCTCCCACCAATGGAGAATGGTACTGGAGCAATAAAAAAACTGAGCAATGACCAAGCGGTAAATCCAATGAAGAGTATAGTAATGTGGGCGAATCAATGAACAATTAGTAATCCAATGTGAATGCATGAATGAGAGTTCGCAGTCCTGGGGAGGTGAGGTGCAAGCCAGAGTCTCTGCACACCCCTCTTGGAAACAGGAAATTTTGGAATCTGGAGAATGCAGGCATAGCTGCGGCTCCAACGGGGCTAGAACCATGGCAAAGATTCTGAATAAAGTTGGAACATCGGCAAAATGTCCAAGTTCGTGGTCAAGCTAGCCTGGGAAAACGCTAGCTCTTTGCAGGAGGTGGGATGTGCAACAGGAATAGTCCAACAGGTTTCTCAGTTCGGGATGCAGGCAGCACAGTTCATGAAGTTCGTTGGGGAGCGGCTGGCTGGGGTCCCCAACTGTGGCAACTGGAACAAGTTGTCATCTCAGGCTTGGTCCCTCGACTGGAACCATGGTGTGTCTGTACTCACACACACCCCACGGTGCCCGGGGGTGGTGGATGAGTCCGAGGATGGTGTCGGCTATCTGGAACCGCTGACCTATTGCTCTCAGAAGGAAGGACTGACATGGGTTATAGCAAATGCAAATTGCTGGCTCGAAGCCTGTTGGGAATTGGGTTGAAATTGTGCGATCCCGGAATGATGGGAGCCTCAATTGGTCTTTAATGACATGCCAGGTGAAATGGCTTAACATGGAGGAGACGGGGTGACTGCCTCGGACCTCAGTCACTGTAAGGTGTAGAGTGGTCTGACTGCATCTCAGTAGAGGGGGCCTCCATGCGGAAGGTACCATCTGGGGTGGATCGGGCCTGCAACAACTATCCTGAGAGGGCGGATAATGCAATCCTTTGTGTTTTGTTGCCCTCTGCTATGCCTAGCCATTGCAATGGCCGTGGTGCCCACTTGTTCAGTGTGACTAGGTTGGGCTCTAGTCTTAAGCTGAACTAGGTTAGACTCTGGCCTTTGCCTGGTGGCGAGGTCTCCCAAACAAGTTGAAAGACAGACAATGAAACCAATCCAAGACAAGCACAGGCTACGCTAGTTCGTTGCCAGAGCAGACGCTGACGCTATCGGAGATTGTCCAGGATGGCTGGGCCTGCGTATGCAAATGTTTTTATTAAAATATGCAGATTGGGAACAATGCACCGGGGCCAGGCGTCTCACCAATTGTGTGGGTCTCCAGCCCTTAGGGGGCATCAGAAAGTAGTCCTGAATTTAGGAATGCACAGCCAGTTTGAGTGACAAGCTAGAGAGAGAGTGGTTCAGATTGTTCTCACCCTAACAACCCAATCACACCGAAAGGATGAGGAGAGAGACCTCTCCAAGGCAGAGGCTATCCTGGGCAGTAGACCGGAACTCCAGAGTCAGACCTGGTTCTTCTGAGAGGGTTGTTAGACCCTCGTCGTCTCGCCCACACGTCCCAGGATGCCATTGCACAAGGCAATCCCTCAAAGTGAGCGAATGCCGGCATCCTGGTCGGACTCGTGCCCCCTACTCAGGGCATCAGGGCTGACTCTGTAGGCTCGATCTACCTCAGGGGGACCTCGGGTTGGCCAACCCGTTGGTCTCCCACCCAAAACAGTGCAAAAGAAAGAAATAACCAGCAGAGAGGAAAACTTCTTAAGATAACATCAAATCAAACAAGCAAAACTATCTATTTACAGAGACCGGGAGCTTGGAGGGGTTGCCACTCCACCTCCACTTCATGCAGACCGGGGCCGTTCAAACATGGAGGCAAATGCCTCGGACAAATTAATGGCTGGCACTTCCTTGCAGCTCCAGGAGGTCTGGCAAAACATGGTGTTTACATTGGGTCTTTGGGCACCAGGATCTTCTTGCTCAAGGGTGACCACCAATGCAGGATCAACCGGCTGACCTGGCATCTAATCCAAGTGCCTCCTGAAATCATGGCTGGATGGTGATCGAGACAGAGCCAAGGACTGTCCTGGCCCCTCTCAAGATCACTAGAGACACAATAACTAGGGTGCCTCTAAGCATGGAGACACTCTGGCACCAAAGCAGCCATGCGGAGGGGCAGGCAGTAGCCATGTCTGCCTCCGTGTGGCATTTGGGGCTCACATGGACCAAAATCTCTCCTGATGGAATGCCGCAAAGGGGTGTGTGGGGTGTCACCACAGGGAGTGCCAGGGCGAGAGCCTTTGCTGACCCTTGCTCTGGCTGGGCAAGAACCTCTTGCTGCTTAAATCCCCAATCTCCTTTTGGATTTCCTGGAAAGACGGCATGGAGAGGAAGGACTCTCCGAGCCATGGCCTCAAGGAAATCCTGGGGGAAACTGATGGTGTCTAACCAGGGACCCCAAGCAGGGACAAGGGAGAGCGTTGGAAGCACTGGTCTGTCCTCCTCCGGAACCTCAGCCTGGTGCGACCCTTCTCGGTGCTCTGATAGCACGGTGACTTCCGAGATGGCAGGATTCACACTCTGGGCGGTGTCATGAGGAGGGGTAATCTGCCCAGTCCTACTGCGCCCTGGGCGCCTACGTTTTTTGGAAGGTTTAGGTTGGGTTCCCCCCCGCCATATCCAGGCAACCAGATAGCATCAGGGGTGGGAGCACTCTGTCTCATCAGGTTTGGGAGCAGCACCTTTGGTGCTGCTTCAAAGTCTACAGGAGGGGTGGCAGGGTTTTTTTCCCTATAGGTCCCAGTGCCTGCCATCACCATAGATCTACCCCGTCGGTTGGGCTTCAACTGCGCTGCAACTCGCTGGGGGAGATCCCAGGACCGAGGGCACCCCTATCCTGAGAGTCCTAATTCAGGGTATAGACCAGCGGGAGGGGGACCATTGGTCACCTCGCTCACAGGCTGACCAATCCTCAATTGAACCTGCTTGTCCAGGGCATCAAAGAGCTCGCTCGTGGGGGGAGGAGTCCAAGATGGCGTAGCGCATAGTCGCATCTCACACAGCTGTGGGATTGACGATTCGTACCGGGGGTTTCCTACCCGTTTAGGAGAGAAGAAATGGGGCAATCTCTTCCCTAGAGAAGGGGGATTGCGGGGCTTCCATATGGACTGTATTCGATGTCAGGAACCTCAGAACTCAGAATGAGGAGAGGGGAAGGATTATCGATGGTCAAGAGAAGCCACCAAACCCCGGGATGCAGCGCTGTAGTGACAAATGCTACATCGATAAACAACTAGTGGATTTCAAACAAGTAAGCTAAGTTTATTTTCCTTTCTGGAATTATCATAAGTCAGATTTCCTTCTCGAAAGGAACCCTGGAAGAGAAGGATAATAACAAGTATTTGGCGATATGTTGGACTGGATTAGAATTCCTGTTTTGTGTTGTCTCTCATTCGTCGTTGATGACTTCTAACATCTATCGTACTTTCAAAGGTAAAGGAAGGAAGACCTAAAGTCTTTGTTTGGGTGTTTGTTCTATCTCCTCAAGCTTAAATGTCATTATTTTTTGAAGCTTGAAAATTGAGTCTTAATATCTTAATATAAATTGTTGGAAACCGGACTCTACCGTTGTATGATCCCCTTGGCAGAGTTGCTGTTGGCGCGTATCCGGAGTGAGAAACCTGGATGTGGCTGCGGAGATATTGTTGATCTGCTTTCCTTTTCAATGATGATTGGATTTAAATGAGAAATGAAGTGAAGTGTATGAAGGTTAGAGAGCAAAGTGTGAGAAGGCTACAGAAGGTGAGAGAAAGTAAGAGAAAGTAAGAGAAAGTGGTCTGAGAGTGGGGGAGAGGAAGAGGAATGATTGCACCCGTCTTAAGAGTAGAGAAAATGGCGAAGGAGTGAACTTCGGCTCTGTCACTAACGTACGGTGGTGGAAAGAGACTTGGCTGTATAGAAAGATCCTGGGATTTTAGAAGGAGTTCAGAAGGACTTTTGATCAGGAGGAACGGAGGAGGATTTGGTTACATTTCGAACATTTGGTTACATTTCGATACATCTGGAGAAAGAGGACACTGAGAACATTGAGAACAGAACAGATGAAATGCGACAGTGGCTGGAGGCTAGAGAGGTGAAGAAGGAGCGGTGAGAAAAAGGGCGTGTTGAGGAGGATGATGATAAGGATCCTGGTCTACGAGAACTTGAAGTGTGAGAGCTTGGAGTAGGAGATGGGACACGGAAGAAGACAGCACAAGCTCAAGCCCAAAGTCAAGCCCTTATGCAAAGAAGAGCTTCTGCAGAGATGGATCCACAAAAGCTCCTTTTGGAAGAGATGAAGAAACTTAGGTTAGACATGAAAGCGGATATGAGGGAAGTGATGATAGAAATCAGGAAAGAAGTCAAAGAAATGAAGAAAGCTTGACTGGAAAATTAGAGAATGTCACAAAAGACATGAGGAATACAAATAAAAGTGTAGAAGAGGTACAAGAGAGAATGAAAGTTTTGGAGAAACGGACAGGGGATTTAGAAGGTGCAGTTGAATTGGTAACTAGGCGGAGCACATTAGCAGAAGTTAAATATAGGGAACGGTGTATCAAAATTCGAGGTCTGGAGGAGGAGGAAGGAGAAGATCTATATAAAAGAGTTGTACCAGAATTAGCATGATTCCTTGATTGGCCAATTGATCAAATGGACATTGAGATAGATCGAGGCTTTAGGATCAGCTTGATGATCGCCAGAAAGAGAAACGTTCCGTGAGACATTGTTGTATATCTGGTAAGAGAGAGAGTTAAAGAGATGTTAATTCAATGGAGCTATGCTAATAAATTAATAATAGAAGACACTGAGCTAAAGCTCTTTAAAGATGTACCTTTCGGAAGTACTGAAGAAAAGGAGAGACTATGCGCGCCTGACACAGTAATTGAAAGTAAAGGAATATTGTATAGTTATTGTATTGTATAGTTGTATAGTTATTGTATTGTATAGTTGGGGAAATTTGAAGGTGTGATATTTACATATCACCAAAAAAGACAGATAATAAATTCGATATATAAGGCTGAGGAATTCCCAAGAAGGCTTAAAGAAGAAGGAAAAAGAGGATATGAGAAAAATATAAGAGTGGGAGAGAAGAAGGGAGACAACAGACAAAGATTATCAAGGAATGAGGGAGGAGGACAATTAAGATCTTTTACAGAGAAAGAAGAAGATTATACAAAAATTGATAGCCAACAACAAGATCAGGTAGTGGATAAATTGGAACAGGAGGAAATTGAACAAGAGGAAGTAGAACAAGAAGGAACACAAGAGGAGGGTGAGCCTCACGCTCACCCTCAGGTGAAGAGAAAATCTATAGAATCAGGAACAGCGGAATAAGGTAAGTGAATTGGTAGGTTAGAATTGGGAATGATGAGGATCAAATTATTATCTTGGAATATAGGGGCTTAAATTCAATTATAAAAAGGAAGAGAGTATTTCAAAACTTGGAGAAGCAAAAGGCAGACTTTTACTGTCTTAAGAGACCCATATAATGACGAAGGGGTGTCGGTATTAAAGAATTTAAAATTGGGGAATCTTTTTGCTTCAGGAATAGACAAAAGAAAAGAGGAACAGCTTTATACGTGAACACTAAATATGAGTCAAAAGAAGTATTAAACGACCCCCAGGGAAGATTCATTGGGGTTGAAGTAAAAGTCTTAAGTAAGATAATTTTAGTTATTGGTATTTATGCCCCACTGGAAAATAAAAGTGACTTTTATAGAAATCTTTTAGAAAAAATAAATGTGTTTGATGCCCAGGATATTATTATTATGGGAGACTGGAATGGGGTTACACACCCGGAGATAGATAGAACTGAAAATAAAAAGAAACAGAAAAATGAGGGTAAGTTACCTATTACTTTTAATAATTTGATTGATAGTTTAGCCCTAGTGGACATTTGGAGAAGCTTATATGGAAATCGAAAAGAATATACACATTTTTCAGAAGTACATCGCACCTGGTCGAGAATTGATATGGTCTGGTGCTCCAAAACAATTATAAGTAAGGTCAAAAAGATGGAATATTTACCCATGATGAGCTCTGATCATGCTCCAATAAGTGTAATCATAGAAAGTCGAAAAATGGATTTTAGGTGGAGATTGAAGGATAAATTACTAAGAGATGAGATTATAGTTGAAAAAGGGAAGATATTGCTTGAGAGATATTTTAAAGAAAATTTAAATAAGGGGACCTCATTAAATATGGTTTGGGAGGCTAGTAAAGCTGTTATGAGGGGATATCTAATTCAGCAAGAAATAATTTTAAGAAGAAAAGGAAAATGCACTGATTGTAGATATACAGCAGTTAGAGAATGCTTTAAAAGTTGCTCCGACAGATAAAAATATATTAGATAAACTAAAGGTACTCCGTAAACAATTAGAGTTGTTAAATATGCATGAAGTGGAAAACAAATTGAAATTTACTAAGTCTAAAAACTTTTTCTTCGCCAACAAACCAAATAAATGGTTGGCATATAGGTAACGGAAGGAAAGGGAGAATCGCATTATCTCACAGGTAACAGACAATGATAAGGTATTAACGAATCAGGATGAAATAAAAAAGGTATTCGAAAATTACTATAAGAATTTATACTCAGATACGATGATGAATGAATATAAAAGAGCTAAGATGGAACAATATTTAAATGAGAAGATATTACCGAAAATAACAGAGGATCAGAGAGTAGAATTGAACAGACCTATTACTAGAGAAGAAGTGGTGCATGATACGGTATTAAAGTCTGGGCTTAAGCATAGAGTTAGTGTTATTTATAATATCTTGCTGATGTTAGAAACCGAAACTGAGACTGTTAAACAAACAAACATAAAATGGGCTAAAAATCTGGGGGAAGAAGTCACTATGGAGGAATGGGAAAGCTCTTGGATAACCACTTGGAAATTAATAAAACCAGCTAATCTAAGGGAAAATTACTGCAAAATATCAAAAATGCAAAAATCACAGTGATAACAGTGCCACAGGGTTCTGTCCTTGGCCTGGTGCTGTTCAACATCTTTATCAATGACTTGGATGAGGGAATAGAGAGCATGCTCATCAAATTTGCAGATGACACCAAATTGGGAGGGATTCAAAATGCCTTTGACAGATTAGCGAGCTGGCCCAAATTTCAACAGGGAGGGTACTGTACTTAGAAAGAAAGAATGAAATGCACAGATGGGTGACACCTGGCTTGAAAACAGTACATGTGAAAGGCATTTAGGAGTCTTGGTTGACCATAAGCTGGTCATGAGTCAACAGTTGCTAAAAAAGTCAATGTGATTCTAGGCTGCATCAATAGGAGTATACTGTCGAGATCAAGGGAAGTAATAATACAATTATATTCTGCTTTCATTAGACCTCACCTGGAACACTGTGTTCAGATCTGGGCACCACAATTCAGAAGGATATTGACAAACTGGAATGTATCCAGAGGAAGTCAACCAAAATGGTGAAGGGTCTGGAAGCCATGCCTGTTGAGGAGCAGCTTAGTGTACAAGGTATGTTTAGCCTGATGAAAATTATTTTAAGAGGTGACACGATAGCAATGTTTAAATATTTGAATGGATGTCATGTTGAAGATGGAGCAAGATTGTTTTCTGCTGCCCCCAGGACTAGGACATGGAGCAATGGATTCAAACTACAGGAAAAGAGAGTTCACCTAAAAATCAGGACGAACTTCCTAATGGTAAGAGCCATTCAACAATGGAATATGCTGCCTCAGAGTATGGTGGAGTCACTTTCCTTGTAGGTTTTTGAACAGAGGCTGGATGGTCATTTTCTAGGATTACTTTGAGTGTGTGTTCCTGCATGGCAGAGGACTGAACTCAATGACCATTGTGGTCTCTTCCAACTCTATGATTCTATGATTTTATGACTGTGCTCCTGCCTTTCCAAAAAATTTGTTCAGATGGAACTCAATTGGCCAATTTGGGAAAAGAGGCTAACTGCCATCAAGAGGACACTGGGGGCTTGAAGGCATCTATTGGAGAGGGGTGTGTGCCTCTTCAAAATTTGGACTGATCACAGAAACCCAGTGGCCCTCTAAACCTCACATAGGTTGAGTCCCAAGCAGGAACATTGTGCAACATTCTTTTACAAGTTCAAATTTCCAATTAAATACCTACCTGATAAAAATAATTTTTTAATTGACACCCTATCTAGATTGCTACAGCATGGTTGTCAGAAACTAGAGGTGATCGACACATTGTTCACTCTACAATGGGGCTGGCAGTGACTGCATGCAGCTAGGCTAAAGGCAAAGCAAATGATAAAGACTCTTATCGAAAGTGTTCCTAGAAGCTGTCAAATAGGATAGCTGGAGACAAGAAAATGAGAAAGAGCTGAATGAGTTATTAGGGGTCTAGTGCAAAGGAGATTAATTGTGTGTACCAGAAACCAAGCATGGTCAGGTGTTGCTATGCTGCCAGAATGCAAAACTGGCAGGGCATTTTGGCTTTGTTAACTCTTTGCATGTGGATGTAGGCTTCATGAAAATGTAGAAGCTTATGTGCACAGGTGCCCAATCTGTGTACAAAGTAAACAGGCATGGGAGAAGAAAGAGAACTGTTGCAACCCTTACCTTCACCTCCCTTCCACCAGGTGCACATTAACATGGACTTTATAACAAGTTTGTCAGAAAGCAATAAAAAGACTGTAATATGAATAGTCACTGATCTCTTTTCCAAACAAGCACATTTTGTACCCTGCAAAACTCTGCCCACAGCCATCCAACTGGACAAGATGTTTTTACAATAAAATAACTGGGATATTTTGTTCCCTTTTGCTGAGATGGCATACAGCAACACTGTACAAGAAAGTGCAAGGCATGCCCCCTTCAAAATTGTATATGACCAAACTTGAAACTTTTACCACTCCTTGAGGTGTGGTGACCCCACTTCAGTTACAGAATGGATGGTGAAGGTTGAAGTTGGCTCACTATTGTAGGTGCCCTAAGGGGATCTTATAAAAAACATGCTGATTGTAAGAGAGGCAAAGGGTGGGACATTAAACAAAACTATAAACAAATACATCCTGTGTTTCATTTCAGCTTGTTGAAGCTGGTGGCAGAATCTGTTACCCTGTGGCTTGGGGGTCCCGGGAGGGGCACCCAAATAACTGAAACAAACACAACAAGATGGGGAAATTAGCTCTTGGCTAGCGAGAGGCAGGGTAACTTAGTGGGGATCTTTTACCCAATGTATACAGCATCGGGTCAGTGAGCAGACAGACAGTTCAAATTAATAACAATATTTATTAAACAAGTATTAAGAAAACATAGCCTCACTACTAAATAAGAAATGGAAAAGAGAATTTTGGGGAATAGGTGATATGCCACCTTTCTTGTAGTCCTGAAGAAAGCCAATTAGAGAGAAGGAAACCCGGCATGGCGGCCTAGGGGAGATCGCAGAAGCAGCAGCAGTAAGGCGGGATGGAGGTTCAATGACGTCCGGGCGTTCCAGCGAGAGATCTGAAGAGCTTTCAGAACTGGGGATTTTTATGGGGGAAAGAATGGCCGTGGGCTAGTCTGGTCTTGGGCAAAAACAATGAGTTTTGGGCTGGAGACAATGTCTCCGAAAGGTCAGAATTTACATGATTGAGTTATGGTCCAAATTGACAATCGTATGGCCAATATGTAGATGCGGTTAGCTTGGCAGTTAAACACTCAGCTCGCCAGGGTGCCCTCTCGGGGCAGAGGTCTCTTTGTTTTAACACGCATCTATAATGAAGGTGTTTGTTTCGGGAGGTCCCCTAAAGCAGATCTGGCAGGTTCTGGCTTGCTTTGGTGTAAACAAAATATGATTCAGCAAATGATAGCCATGCCTAGCTTCGCGCTTGTTCGGTGGCCTCACAAACACTTGGCTGGTGGCAGAGCAGGGCCAAATTATGATATCAAAATGATATCTAAGGTTACCAAAGGCCAGGCCAGTTCGTGGTGGTAACAAGTCGATTAGTGAATAAAGGACGAGGCACCTCCCTCACTAATCATGGTGGGCAAGATCAACATTATGAAATCACAGAAATTTTAGATTCCCAAAAATAAAGAGGACGAGTACTATATTTGGTCCACTGGAAATATTGGCTCAAAAGTGAAAAGGAATGAGTAGATGTTCACATCATTAAAGCCTCCCACTCCTTGTTAATAGAGTAATTCCATGACATATACCCACACAAAACAGGGTGGAAGGGAAATGAGTTGGGGGGTGGAATGTCAGAAGGCTTGGCTCCTGTCATGTTAACAGGAGAATATGTTTAGCTTAGACACAGAATGAAAGGGATTAGAGATAACTAGTGCTACAGTGTATCCATTGCTAATCACTGTTCACAACAATGTATCAGTCACCAATTGCTGTTTGCAGCTTGTATCTAGGTGGAGGTTCAAAGGCCTCAAGGAGCCTATGGAGCTGATCTGGCAATAGTTGTTGTCTGTGGCATCTGGCATAAAGGAGGAGAATTAGAAGGGTGGAATGTAAAACTAGCAGGAAGGTGTTGTGAGAACAGCCAGGACAGACAAGATAAGAACACAGGACCTGTTTGAGTTCTCAAGATGAGAACAAGTCACCATTGGGAATGCCTGGGGAATTAGGGTTCTGGTGGCGTGATTTGACATTTATAACTTTCATCAACCATTGCCATTCATGCCTGAATTTCTATGTCAAGGTATAAAACCTATTACCATCCAATGTATGCCAGTCCTAGAAACTTTTGAAAGTCACTGAGTTGCTTGCCAATTCCAATAAACACTGCTGCCAAACATCTCAGTGTTTTTTGGGAAAGCAAGTTAGTGTGCACATGACAGGGAATGACCACATCATTCTGGAATTTTTTTATACTGCTGCTCCCCCTGCCACTTGCCACCACCACCGCCACTGCTTGCCACGCCCCTGCAGCTTGCCCCACCCTCTGCACATTGCCACCACCACTTGCCCTGCTCCCCTGCCACTGCTCATTTCGCCCTTGCCCCTCACTGCTCACCACGCCCCCACCTGTCACCTTCCTCAGCCAGACTTAATGCAGCCTTCAAGGTGTTCAACAGGTCTTCAGTTCTGAATTCAAATCCTGATCCCATCCTTGCCTCACCAGGTCTAATGGTCCACGAACCTTTCAGCCACACAGCAATTTGAAAGGGCTGAACCCAGGCTCTCTTGTGTCACATCCCAGTAAGCATAAAGCAGATGTTGCAATTTTATATCCCAGACATTAGGATTATTGGCTACATATGCTTTAATCATTTGAGTTAGGGTGCCATTAAATTGTTCCACTAGCGTATTGGCCTCAGGATGGTAAGGAGTGGATGTTAGATGCTTGATTCCACACAACTCCCATAGCTTTTGCATTAATCTTGAAGTGAAGGATGCTCCCAAATCTGAAATGATTTCTCTGGGAAATCCTGTTATCATAGAATCATAGAATCATAGAAATGTAGACTTGGAAGAGATCACAAGGGCCATCCAGTCCAACCCCCTGCCATGCAGGAAAACCCTCAAAGCACTCCCAACAAGTGGCCATCCAGACTCCGCTTAAAAACCTCCAACGAAGGAGACTCCACCACACTCCGTGGCAGCACATTCCACTGCCGGACAGCCCTGACCGTCAGGAAATTCTTCCTGAGGTTCAGGTGGAATCTCCCCTCCTGCAGCTTGTATCCATTGCTCCTTGTCCTGGTCTCAAGAGCAGGAGAAAACAAGCCCACTCCCTCCTCGACATGACATCCCTTCAAATATTTAAACATGGCTATCATGTCCTCTCTTAACCTTCTCTTCTGCAGACTAAACATACCTAGCTCTCTAAGTCTGTCCTCATAGGGCATGGCTTCCAGGCCCCTCACCATTTTGGTTGCCCTCCTCTGGACCTGCTCCAGCTTATCCATATCCTTCTTGAATTGGGGTGCCCAGAACTGGACACAGTATTCAAGATGAGGTCTAACCAATGCAGAATAAAGTGGTACCAATACCTCCCTCGATCTAGACACCATACTCCTATTGATGCAACCAAGAATTGCGTTGACTTTCTTGGCTGCCGCATCACACTGCTGACTCATGTTCAGCTTGTAGTCTATTAAGACTCCTAGGTCCCTTTCACACGTACTGCTATCCAGCCACGTGTCCCTCATCCTATATTTCTGCATACCATTTTTTCTGCCTAAGTGTAGGACCTTACATTTCTCTCTGTTGAAATTCATTTTCTTAGCCTTGGCCCAGCTCTCCAATCTGTCCAGGTCCTTTTGAATTTTGATCCTGTCATCAGGCATATTAGCAACGCCTCCCAATTTGGTGTCATCTGCAAATTTGATCAGCGTGCCCTCTATTCCTTCATCCAAGTCATTAATGAAGATATTGAACAGCACCGGGCCCAGGACAGAACCCTGTGGCACCCCGCTAGAAACTTCTCTCCAGGATGAGAATCTGCCATTGGTGACCACCCTTTGGGTATCATCGTGAACTGGCCTGGCTTCGGTAGACATTAGATATCATTTTGATATCGCAATTCAGTCTTGTTTTGCCACCCTCAGCCAAATGTTTGTGAGGCTTCCGAACAAGCACGATGCTAGGCATGGCTATTAAATGCTGAATCATTTCTGTTTACACCTAAGCAAGCCAGACACAACCAGATCTTGCTTTAGGAGACCTCCCGAAACAAACACCTTAATTAAGGTATGCACGCTCACACAAAGAGCCCCCTGCCCTGAGCAGGCACCCTGGCAAGCTGGACACTCCACCGCCCAAGCTAGCTGCATCTGCATACCGGCTATACTATTGTCAATTCGGACTGTAACTCAGTCATGTAAATTCTGACCTTTTGGAGACATTGTCTCAAGCCCAAAACTCATTGTTTTCGCCTAAGCCTAGACTAGCCCACGGTCATTCCTTCCCTAATAAAACCCCCCAGTTCCGAGAGTTCCTCGGATCGCTCCAGACTTCCATCCAGCCTTGCTGCCACTCCGTACAGTGAATTCTCCTCGGCTGCCATGCCGACCTTCCTCTCTTCAATTGGACTTCTTCAGGACTATGAGAAAGGTGTTGTATAACCCATTTTCCCCCAAAACTCTCATTTCCTATTTCTATTTAGCTGTGTGGTTGTGTTTTCTTAACAATTTGTCTGCTTGTTAATAAATATCATTGTTGCTACTTTAACTGTCTGACTGCTCACTGACCTAAACCTGTATACATAAGGGTCAAAGATTCTCGCTAAGTTACCCTGCCTCTCATTAACTTAAATGAGTGCTTCAGCTAATTTCCCCATCTTTTGCTGTTGTTTGGTTATTTGGGAGCCCCTCCCGGGACCCCCAGCACACAGGGTAACAATCCCACTCCATAAAATATATTGATTAAAGCACTGGCAATGATGGGAGTTTCCAGATTGCTTAATGCAACTGCCTCAGGATATCAGATTGCATAGTCCTCACTAATGTGAGGAGATATTTGTTGCCCCTCCTGGTGGCTTTTGGCAACACACGCATAATATCTATCCCCATGTGACTGAATGGCTCTTCAACCACTGGCATAGTGAATAGCTTGGCCTTAGTCTTATCTCTTCCTGAGCCTGTCTTCTGGCAAGTATCACATGTTTTGCAGTACTGTCTTATTTGTTGTCCCACTTTTGGCCAGTAAAAACTGACAGTTGCGTAGTGTGTTTGGCTCCTAAATGGGCTCCAAGGGAACTAGCATGAGCCATTTCAAGTAGCTTTGCTGTATACTTGGTTGGCACTATCAGTTGTCTTTGCTTTTCCTTTGGCCTCTTGTGAGGTTGTTTGAGGGACTGTCTATATAGTTTGTCATCCGCTACAACAAATCTTGTTGGAGTTTCTATACTCAGCTTAGAAGGACTCTCCCTTGCCAATTCAAATAGAGGCTTTAGGCTCCCATCTAGTCTTTGCTCTTTCACAAACTCAGATACTAGTTTTTCCTTAAGATCATTAATCTGCAATAAATCCTCTTTACTGCTAGGTATATTAGTGTCACTGTTGCTGATCTCTTGGGCAGGAGTTTCTTCATTCAGTTCCTCCCCCAATATTAATTCTGCCTGAGTAACTTGTGGCTTTTGTGTGGGCCATTTCCGAATGAGAGGGGAGGAGCAGTTCACTGCGTGTCAAGAGCAGTATTTTATACTGTTCTGTCTGCACACTCCCCATTTACATAGTATTACCTCGGAGAAAAGTGGTTGCTGCATCCACAAAAAGAAGAATGTAACAGTTCAGTTCAGTGCAGTTCCATACCTCCTAAATCAGTGGTTGCCAACTGGTGGCCCGCAGACCCCTGATGGTCTGCAAGAAAATTTTGGTGGTCTGTGGTGAGTTCGCTCCGGCAGCAGGGAGGAGGACAGTGAGGGAGGTGACCTGCTCCTCCTCGCTGTTCTCCCCCACTCGTGCCAAGTGGGAACACTTTGGCAGTGGGGAGGAGAAGGAGGGGCACTCTCTCCTCTCCCACCGACCTCTACAAAGTCCAGAAGTTCCACCTGCTCCCAACAGAGGACACTGAAACACCCATCCCCCTCATTGACGGGCAGTTGTGGTTGCCGGTTCTTGTTTCTTTCCTGAGTTGGCAGCAGTAGAAGCAGCAGCAGGAGCAATGTCTTTCAGGCCCAGTGTGGGTCACCACCAAGCACTGCTCACCACTGGGTCACAGCATCATACACATCATGAGGAAAACCTCCGCAGGGAAAAAAGGTGGGGGAAAAAGAAAAGGGGGAAAAAACAGCTGAGGAGGCAATAAATAAGAAATAAAAGGACGTTGAATCACTGAGGAAATCCAACCGGTCTAATTAAAAACAAAAACAAAGAAAGATGCCAGAAAGAAGGAGAAAGGGCAAAGGGGGGGGGATAAGGGGGTAATCTCAAGTAGAATCAAATATCTGAAGGGACCAGAGGGGGTGGGGAAAAGGAAGGTGTAACTGCTGTGCCTTCGACTGCCAAGTCCAAGTCCCTTTACAAGAACCACCCTCCATGCCAAAACTAGGGGGTGCAAAACAATCCCTCGGCAAGGGAGGAGAAGGAAGAGGAGGAAGAGGATAAGGAGAGGGTCATGGTGGAGGCCAGTCTCAGTCCCCTCCCCAGCAAAGCCTCCTTTGCGCCCCCATGTTTGGGTGGAGATAAATAAATATATATTTTTATGTGAGTAAAATAAATAAAAAATAAATATATTTATTTGAGAATGAATAAATAAATAAGCCAAAATGGCTGCAGAAAAGCAGTCAAAATGGCCGCCGAAAATCAGCCAAAATGGCCACTGAAGTAATATGGCCTCACGGCAGGCATGCCAAAACACTCCTCTGGAGTTCCCTAAGGGAGTATGGTGGAGAGAAATGACCCCTGTTCCAAGCATAGTTCAAATCCCTGCTTAGCCATGGAAACCCACTGGGTGACCTTGAGCAAGTCACAGTCTCTCAGCTTCAGAGGCAACCCTCCCCCCTGAGGAAATGTTGACAAGAAAACTCAATAAATACTAAATACATTATTAGGATAGATACTTTGAATGAATTGACATAGTGACTAATGAACAAACTGATATTTTGATTTATCTTTATAGTACCTGCATGACGAACTAAGTGTCTGTAAATATCAGAATATGAATCAATTGGTATTTTGATTTATCTCTGTAATATCTACTTGATGATTTCAGTTGCTTGTAAATTCCAGAGTATGATGAAGTGATATTTGGATTTATCTTTATAGTATTTACCTTATGAATTGAGTTACATATAAATATTAGAGTAAATATAAGAATAATCTTTTTTTAGTAAGTTAGTCAATAGTTAACAGTTTATAATTAAGGATTTCATATTTGCTGATTAATGTAACATGGTAAATGAATTAACTATAATTAATGGATAACTAATAATGATCAATTAATTGCTATTGTGATTGACAATTAATCAGTTAGATATTGATTGGATATTTTGATATTTGCCAGCTTATAAAAACAAGACTGTTACACTCATTCTTTTTCTGGTGTTTATTCCTCATGATACTCTTCTTAGGTAAGTGACCAGTGATATTTTTAACTGTGCACAGTGTAATATTTAATGGCATCGAAGAGCTTGAGTTTGATAACTGTCATTTCTTGTTTGGTTTTAGATTCAAATAAAATAAACCTACAATGAGTGAGAAAAAGCAACCAAGCATTTTGCATTTCTTTAGTAATACTTCACGTAAGCATGAGTTGATTAATGAATCAGAGCCTTCACAGCCTCCACCAGGCACCATCAGGAAGGACATTAGAACTGGAGGTGGAGAGAAGAAAAAGTTCAAAGTTTCAAGAAAATATGATGGGGACTACTTTGGATTTATTCAAGAACCTGGAAGTGAGCTGGATCCACGGCTGCTTTGTGTTGTGTGTTCTGAGAGTTTATGCAATGATGCCATGAAACCTTTAAAACTTGGAAGGCACTTGCAGTCAAAACACCCAGAGTTATGTTACCTTGATTTCTCGGGTCCCTTGGGGGACACCTCAATGTGCTCCACATGATGAGGAATGGAAACTAGCCAGAGCATGAGCTATAGCAATGCTCTGGCTACCTAGTTATACTATATACTCCTATAGTAGTTATACTACTATAGTTACCTAGCGGAGTCTTTTTACCCAGCTTTTACGGGATCAGTCCAAGCCAAAAACCAAAAAAGAATGTCCAATAAATGATTTTATTGAATGCAAGTCTCACGCACCAGTGCAATCACGCACACATGCACCCAAGAGCTATTAAGAAACAAAAGAGAGGAAATTGGATAGGGGAGTATTGGAGGGGTACAGCTGGGGTAATAATGCACCTTTTCCTGAAGTCCTGGGTCCAGGAAGGCAGTGAAGAAGTGGGGCTCAGCACGGAGAGGGCTGAGGGGATTACTTGATGGATGGAGCAACAGTCTGCTGGGGTGGCCGGGAGTGATCTGAAGAAACACTCAAAAGATGGGATTATTTGTAGGGGAAAAGTACCTGGAGGACTAATCCTTTCCCAGGGAAAACAATGGGTGTTGGAGCAATAATGAAGCTCCACCATGGCAATTTCCTTTGTGTGATGGGATTGCAAGGTGTTGCCAAAGTCTCAGGATCTTCAGCTGTGCTAGTTTGTGGTGTGACTTCATGTAAATGGTCCTCACCTGATGGAATATTTGCTTAACTTGGGGCAGACCCACTAATCCCCTCAAGTCGGCATCTCAGAGCTGAGGACCCTTGTTTATTGTGGGTTTACACATCTTGAGGTCTCCTGGGGCTACGTGACTGGAGGTTTTACTGGCCTGACCTGGTTTTCAGTCATTTGACTGTGACTGCCTACATGCTCATCCAGGCAACCTCTCAGGCACACAGAATAATATCAAATTGTAGACCCTGGTATAGGCCCATAATTTCAGCTGCATGCTTAATTGTATTGGGCTTTTTATCTTGAACTAGCCATCTATATTCATAAGATAAAGTGTTATACAACTGTTCAAGACCTGTTAGCAATTGCAGCTATTCTTTAGTTTCTACCTCAGAGCCAGAAATCCATCTGCCCAGTGCTCTAATCAAGCTACACCCCAGCTGAGCATACGTCTCCTCAGGTCTTTTATCCAGACTACAAAATTCCTTTCTGTGATGTTCAGCAGTCAATCCAAATCTTTGCTTCACTCTATCCTTAAACAAATCATAATCATAAGCCTCTTCCGCTGATATCTGCCCATAGATCTCTGCCATCACACCACAAATTTGCAATCTAATGTAACTCATCCTTTCTTCTGGTTTTATTTGTAATTTGTTACACACTTTTTCAAAACTGGTAAGAAAAGATTCCACATTATCCCCTTTATAATACTCAGGGAATCTTTTCATATCTATGTGAGAAGCTAGATTACTTTCTTGCCCATTCCTTGCAAAATGAGCTTTTGTAATTCAAGTTCCCGTAATTTTCGTTCATGTTCCATTTCCCTTTCTCTTAAAGGTCTTCGTTCTTCAAGTTCTTTTTCTCTTAACTCTTTCTCATGCTCCATTTGTTTTTCTCTTAGTTTCTTTTCCATTTTTCTCATTTCAAGTTTTATTTTCCATATTTCTATACTTTCTGCAAACCCTAGCCATTTCAACAAGGGGCTGTTCTTCCTTGAGGTTTTTCATTCTGGCTTTTGCCTTCTTAGATGGTATCAGAATTTAAGTATTTCTTTACCAATTACCCACAACAGTTACCTCAGGAAATATCTTTCATCCTTTTTCTTAAACAACCCCTGACATTTTCCAGAGAGAGAGTAGAGAACTTTTCCAACAGTGTGTACCTTTTAATCTTAGAACTGAGAAATTTTCCTTTTAGTGCTCCAAAGATTCCCCTACTATATACATTTCAACTGTTAGGGAATATTTTCACTTAAATTAAGACAATTGAGGCTGGACCTCTAAATTTCTCATCTAGATTTTTCCAAGATCCCCACTGGTTTCTTTTACCGTTGGATTCTTGCAACTGAATCCCACTGGAGTATTTTATCACTGGATTTTGCAATCAAATCCCCACTGGATTATTATCACTGGATTCTCACACTCAAGATCCCACCGCTGCCACCACTTTAATGTGAAGGTACCACTTTATGTCAAAAGCGGAACCAGGAAGATCTTTTGGGCAGAACCAGGGCTATGACACTCAAAGTCTGCTATATCTCCACCTTCTTAGAGAATGTAGCACCCTTCTACATTTTTGTCCCCCACTGGCTTTCTCTCCTAGTTTATCCTCCTCTACTGCTTTCCCTAAATCTGCACCCTTTCAGAGATAGGGCAGAGCATGGATTTATTTATCCAATGATTCTGTCACTGGTGGTAGCATGTACACCCAAATATAAACAATTTTTTATTTTACAAACTGTCAAGGTAAAAGGTAATTGGTAGAGTAAGGATTAGCAACCAGCACAACACGGGTATATGTAATCTAGCCAATACTTTCTTTTCTCTCCCACACACACATTCTTAGATGGATCTAAGATGGAAATAGTACCCCTTCAAATATTTATTTATTTATTTATTTTTATAATTTTATTAAGTTTCACAAATAAAATACATCATCTTAAATTGTACTTTTACATGTATTGTTTTTGTTCTTCCACTCTGATCTAGTTTTCATTTTCTGAATGTCTACTCACATATAAAAAATTATGCCTCACAATTCTATGTTCATCTTATATTCTTGATCTTGCATTTCTCTCATCCACTCCTGTTATGTTACAGTTATTCCTCTTTAATTTCAACCATAAATTAGACATTTTCATTTGGCAGTTCCCAGCAATCACTCATTACAAACTGCCATTCTGCTTTTATCTGATAATCTGATTTCCCCTTTAGTCTTTGTGAGATAATATCCACGTTTCTATTCTCAATAAATGTCCCCCACCATTGTTCAATTGTGGGTATTTGCTGAGACTTCCACATTTTGGCATATTCAATTCGAGCTGTCATTATCATGTACATTATTAATCTCCAATGTCTCTTAATGCTAGTGTTCTCCAGAGCATTTATCATATTTAACAAATAAAATTCAGGTTTTTTTGCCAATTGAACCTTCAGTATTTCACACATCTTTTTATGTATTTCACTCCAATATTTCTTTGCCTTGGGACATGATCACCACATATGAAATATTATTCCCACCTCTTTCTGACATTTCCAACACATTCCCATACCTGTATTGTAAATCTTTTTTAACTTATCTGGTGTCATGTATCATCTATAAAGCAATTTAAAATAGTTCTCTTTAAGATTCTGAGCCATTGTAAATTTTTGTGTTCTTCTCCAGCTCTGTTCCCATTCATCTAATTGAATTGAATGTCCAATATTCTGTGCCCACAAAATCATTGCAGATTTCACAGTCTCCTCCTGTCTCTCTTGTATTAACGTTTCTTGATATATATGGGCTAACAAATGCGGTGGGTTGTCAAAAATCCATTTGATCACTCCTGTCTTTTCTTTGGATTCTATTCCGTACATTTTCAAGTCCATCTGGAATCTCTCATTTAGCTGCCTGTAGGGAAACCAGCTCAATGATGCTCCTTCCTGTTCCAGTTTTTCTCTTGATTTAATCTTATAAGCTTTTGTTGTTTTCTCTAGTATGTCTTCATATCTCAACCATTTCTCTGTTTCCTTCCATCTTCCAAAGACAGCCTCTTGAGCTACATGGATAGCTGCCTTATGTTTTTACTCTTATATTCATTCCATGTCTTCAGAAGCGATTTTCTGATATAGTGATGCAAAAAATCTTTGCCAATTTTTACTTTATCGTAAAACATATAGGTATGCCATCCCATCCTCAGGTCCGCTCCCTCCAGTGCCAGTATTCTTGTATCTTGTAAATCAGTCCAGTCTTTTAGCCATGTGAATGCCACAGCTATGTAGTATAATTGAAAGTCCGGTACTCCCATTCCTGCTAGAAGTATTTGATCTGTCATGATATTCCATTTAATTCTTGTTTTTTTCCCTTGCCATATAAATTTGGTCAGGTCTTTCTTCCACTGTATGAAAGGTTTACTGTTTATTATTATGAGGAGATTCTGAAACAAAAAATTCATCTTTGGGAGAACATTCATTTTAATAGTTGCTATTCTACCCATCATAGACAATTT
The DNA here is from genome assembly GCA_948472985.1 of Iguana delicatissima. Lineage (NCBI taxonomy): Eukaryota > Metazoa > Chordata > Lepidosauria > Squamata > Iguanidae > Iguana > Iguana delicatissima. Next base: position 64,480 of record CAOKZL010002134.1, read on the forward strand.
CATGGAAGTCCACCTTTCCAAGTCTTTAGTTATCTCTTTCCATTTTCCCTCGTAGTTATTTTGAAACAGCTCATTATTCCTTTTTGCTATCCAGACACCTAGATATTTTGCTTTTTGTACTTTATTAAATCCAGTTGCAAGTGCTAATTCCTTCTCCTCGTCTGTCATCTTTTTCATTAGCAAAGCTGTTTTTTTTTAATTTACCTTGAATCCTGAGAATTCTCCACATTCTTGTATTATTCCCATCAAATTTTGTATGCTTCTCTTAGGGTCTTCAAGAAACAGAACCAAATCATCAGCAAAGGCTTTAAGTTTGTATTGATGATTCTTGAGTTGGACTCCTCTTATAGTACTATTTTCTCTTACGTTGTTATTTAATATCTCTATTGTCAATATAAATAAAAGAGGGGACAGAGGAGATCCCTGTCTTGTCCCTCTGTTCAGTTCAATCTGCTTAGTTCTATCTCCATTAATAACCAATCAAGCTCTTTGTTGATTGTATATTGCTTCAATTCATGAAAGAAATCTAACTCCAGCTTGCATTTGCTTCATTACTGTTTTCAAAAACGGCCAGCTGATCATATCAAAAGCCTTCTCTGCATCGACAGATATCATGGCCATTTTCTTCTCATTATGCTTTTCGTAATACTCAATTATATTCAATACTGTTCTTATGTTATTTCTTATGTGTCTTTTTGGTATAAAACCATTCTGATCTTCATGAATAAGTTCAGTCAAAATCTTTTAAGTCTTGTTGCAAGGATTAAAAGCAAAAATCTTATAGTCTATGTTCAAAAGTGAGATTGGTCTATAATTGTTGACATCTGTTAAGTCTCTGCCTTCTTTAGGAATTAACACCACATTTGCCTCTCTCCAGGTATCCGGTACTCCTTCTCTTATAATCTAATTTTATTGTACTTTGCAATGGAATTGAAATCTCATGTTGTAGTATCTTGTAATATCTTGCTGTAAAACCATCTGGACCTGAAGCTTTGTCATTCTTAAGGTTCTTGATCTCTTCCATTACTTCCATCATAGAAACTGGTTTATTCAGGATCGATCTATGATCTTCAGTAAATCTTAATTTATTTGTTCTGTCCAAGTATTCTTCCAGTTCCTGTTGTTTTTCCACTTTAGAAATCTTACTCATCAATTTCTCATAATACTTGTAAAATGCCTGTTTTATTCCTTCTTGTTTAGTAATTCTCTCTTCCCCAGTCTTTATCTCTGATATAATATTCTTAGTCCATCTTCTCTGCAACCATTTGGAGAGAAGTTTTGAGGGTTTATTTGCTTGCTCAAAATAGTTATGTCTTGTTCTCCGTACTTGCTGTTCTATTTCTTTCAAATTAAGTTGATTCAGTTCAGCTTGGCAAACTTTCATCTGTAGTCTGATTTTCTCATCAAAAGGGTCTTTCCTCATCCGTTTCTCAACTTCCTTCATCTTATCCAATATTTGCTGCTCAGCATTTCTCCTCTCTTTCCCAATTTCTGCAGACCATCTGATACAGTTGCCTCGCATCACTGCTTTGCTTGCATCCCAAATAGTCCTCATCGTCAAATCCGGTGTCATATTTTCACTGAAGTAATTGGTCAACTCCTTCTTCGCTTCATTTATATATTTCTCTTTATTGAAGACCTCATCATTTAATCTCCATGTCCTTTTCCTATCCTTAATTTTCATCTTAAGAAGCAGTGGATTATGATCCAAACATTAATTCAGAAGAATGTCCATATCTGTAACCTTCAGCAATAATGATTTAGATATCAGCATCGTATCAATTCTGGACATTGATTTGTGTCTATCTGAAAAGAAAGTATATCCTTCTAATTGTCCATTTTTATATCTCCATGCATCGAAGAGGTTCAAGTCGTCCATCATGTTGAAGAAGCTCTTGGGTAATTTTCCATTGTTTCGGGGGATCAATTTCTGCACCGATCTCTCTGATTTTGGATTGACAATGTTCAAATTGCCAGTATCACTCATATATTTCTGTATCTCCATATGTACTTTAGGGAAGAATTCGCCCTTTGCCCCATTTGGTGCGTAGATTCCGACTATCAATATCTTGTCTTGTTTAGTTGTGACTTCTATAGAATCATAGAATCATAGAATCATAGAAATGTAGAGTTGGAAGAGACCACAAGGGCCATCCAGTCCAACCCCCTGCCATGCAGGAAAACCCTCAAAGCACTCCCGACAAGTGGCCATCCAGCCTCCGCTTAAAAACCTCCAAAGAAGGAGACTCCACCACACTCTGTGGCAGCACATTCCACTGCCGGACAGCCCTGACTGTCAGGAAATTCCTCCTGAGGTTCAGGCGGAATCTCCCCTCCTGCAGCTTGCATCCATTGCTCCTTGTCCTGGTCTCAAGAGCAGGAGAAAACAAGCCCACTCCCTCCTCGACATGACACCCCTTCAAATATTTAAACATGGCTATCATGTCCCCTCTCAACCTTCTCTTCTGCAGACTAAACATACCCAGCTCTCTAAGTCTGTCCTCATAGGGCATGGCTTCCAGGCCCCTCACCATTTTGGTTGCCCTCCTCTGGACCTGCTCCAGCTTATCCATATCCTTCTTGAATTGGGGTGCCCAGAACTGGACACAGTATTCAAGATGAGGTCTAACCAATGCAGAATAAAGTGGTACCAATACCTCCCTCGATCTAGACACCATACTCCTATTGATGCAACCAAGAATTGCGTTGGCTTTCTTGGCTGCCGCATCACACGGCTGACTCATGTTCAGCTTGTGGTCTATGAAGACTCCTAAATCCCTTTCACACGTACTGTTAGCCAGCCACGTATCCCCCATCCTATATTTCTGCATACCATTTTTTCTGCCTAAGTGTAGGACCTTACATTTCTCTCTGTTGAAATTCATTTTCTTAGCCTTGGCCCAGCTCTCCAATCTGTCCAGGTCCTTTTGAATTTTGATCCTGTCATCAGGCATATTAGCAACCCCTCCCAATTTGGTGTCATCTGCAAATTTGATCAGCGTGCCCTCTATTCCTTCATCCAAGTCATTAATGAAGATATTGAACAGCACCGGGCCCAGGACAGAACCCTGTGGCACCCCACTAGTCACTTCTCTCCAGGATGAGAATCTGCCATTGGAGACCACCCTTTGGGTACGGTCAGTCAACCAGTTACAAATCCACCTGACAGTAGCCCTGTCCAGTCCACATCTTACTAGCTTCTTTGCAAGAATGTCATGGGGAACTTTGTCAAAGGCCTTACTGAAATCAAGATATACTATGTCCACAGCATTCCCTTCATCTATCAAGCAAGTAACTCTATCATAAAAAGAGATAAGATTAGTCTGGCATGACCTGTTTTTGAGAAATCCATGTTGACTTCTCATAATTACGGCATTGTTTCCTAAGTAATTAGAAACTGACTGTTTGATGATCCGCTCCAGGATCTTTCCAGGTACTGATGTCAGGCTGACTGGGCGATAATTATTTGGGTCCTCTTTTTTCCCTTCTTGAAGATGGGGACAACATTTGCCCTCCTCCAGTCTGCCGGAACTTCTCCGGTCCGCCAAGAGTTTTCAAAGATTATAGCAAGAGGTTCCGCAATGACCTCTGCTAGTTCTTTTAAAATCCTAGGATGCAATTCATCTGGCCCTGGAGATTTGAATTCATCCAGTGTGGTGAGGTATTCTTGTACTACTCTCTATCTATTCTGTGCTGCATTTCCCCCACTTCCTCACCTGCTCCCCAACCGCCAGGTTGAGTGTTTTTATCCTTTTGGGAAAAAACGGAGGTGAAGAAGGTGTTGAGGAGTTCTGCCTTTTTTCTTCCTCCTGTTATTAATTCACCATCTTCCTTGTGCAGTGACCCTATCGTCTCCTTCTTTTTCCTTTTGCTACGGACGTATTTAAAAAAGCCCTTTTTATTGTTTTTAATGTCTCTGGCCAGCCTAAGTTCGTTCTGTGCTTTAGCCTTTCTGACCTTCTCCCTACATCTCCTGGCTACTTGCTTATAATCTTCTTTGGTGATTTCCCCCTTCTTCCATTTCCTGTACATGTTTTTCTTAATACTTAGCTCAGCTGAGAGCTCTTTAGTCAACCATTCCGGTTTGTTCAGATGCCTTCCATTTTTCCTCCTTAATGGCACAGTTTTAGCCTGTGCCTTCAGTACCTCCCTTTTAAAGAACTCCCATGCATCCTGAACTCCTTTCTCATTGACTGTTCTTGACCACGGGATTTCAGCCAGCAGCTCCTTCAGTTTACAGAAGTCTGCTTTTTTAAAATCTAAGACGAATGCCTGGCTACACTTCCCTTCTCTTCCCCACTGACTGCAAAATTCTAATAGGGCATGGTCACTCTCTCCTAAAGATCCAACCAGTTCTACGTCATTAACAAGGTCTTCCCTGTTGGTCAGGATCAGATCCAGAATATTTGATCCCCTTGTCGCCTCTTCCACCTTCTGGACCATGAAATTGTCTAGGTATCGACCACTGCTGTCCTGAAAGACCTGATGGGCTCCATATCTTGCATTCACATATATTATCACTCCCCGCTTTTTCTTGTCAATCGTTGCTGCATAATAGCTGCCTAATTTCAGGTTAGGAAGGTATCTCAAATCTTGAGTCCTAATTCAAGCTTCTTGTAAGCAAATTATATCCAAATTTTGTTTTTCTAGGTAGTGAAATATTTGTCTTCTTTTATATTCAGAGTTAAATCCTTTAATGTTCCAAGAGTATTTCCTAAAATCCTGTTTATCTATTTTGTCCATTTTATTAATAATGTTATAGTTTTAAAATTGACTTAATCTCTCTGGACACTCTAGAGGTTACTCTGAACATTCTATCAATGTACATTTCCAATTTTTCCTCTTCGATGTCAATAAATTCTGCCAATGCTGGTAATATCTTCACATACAAGTCCTCCCTGGTTTCCTCAGGGACTCCCCTAATGCGAAGGCATCTTTTGCGATATCTCAATTCCTGTGCAGTAATTTGGATTTCTTCTGCTTGATGTTTATGTTTCAACTCCGTAGTCTCTGCTTGCAGCTGTTTGACTTGTTGTTTTAATTCTTTAGTGTCTTTTTTCAATGTAGTTACTTCTTTAGTCAAGTTTTCTAATTTTTTCCCCACTTATCCATTTCTTGCTTCATATCAGTTCTCATTTCCTTTCTTGTCTCTTCTAAGTCTTTTCTGATGTCTTCTCTGATACTTTTTATCTCCTCCATCAATTGAGACATAAGCTCTGGTTTCTGTGGTATATCAGTTGATGTTCATCTAGCAGTTTAAGTTGTTGTTACTGCTGCAGCTGCTCCTCTTTTTGACCTGGATTCCATTCTGTTAACAACATCTTATTCCCTGATTTGTCTTTCCCTTATCAAATGGATTTTATTTATGCTTATATCATATATCACTTTCAACAAACTATATCAGTGTATTGTTATTAAAATACTTATATATATGACAGTATGCAAACTATACAGATATACTTAATGACATAAAATCTCTCTTAATAATAACTGTTGAAATCAATACATATTATTATTAGAAATCAATATCCAAGTTAGTACACTGCTGTGTATAAAGCACTCCTTCAAATATTTAAACATGGCTACCATGTCCCCTCTTAATCCTCTCTTCTGCAGAATAAACATACCCAGCTCCCTAAGACGTTCTTCATAGGGCATGGCTTCCCTTCACCATTTTGGTTGCTCTCTTCTGGACATGTTCCCTCCTAATTTGGTGTCATCTGCAAATTTGATCAACATGCCCTCTGCTCCTTCATCCAACTCATTGATGAAGATGTTGAATAGCACTGGTCCCAGGACAGAACCCTGTGGCACCCTGTCAGGATCAGACTCATGCACAATATCCAGTTTTATTGAAAGGTTGCAGAGCAGTGATACACAGACTTCAAAAGTCCAAAGTGGGGAAATATTCTCACAGTCTCTATAATTAAACAATTCAGTTTCACACGAGAGATAAGCGAAGGCACATTAGCATCTTTCCCAGGTCAAGATGACCATGAGGTCACTATGGTAACTATCTGTTCTCTAGCGAATGTTTTGAGAACCGCATGCTGAGGAATGCACACCTGCATTGGCATTGCTATAACACATTTAGGAAAACTAATAGCAGTCAAACATATTCTAACTACCCCTTAACCCATAATCCCCTATTATATGGAGGCCATCCCGACATCCTGCCCATTTTCAAAATAGACATAAAAACAAAGTAGCAAAACAAAAGAGACGGAAAACAAGAAAGGCATACAAAACATCAGAGGAGTAATATAAAATGGGCAGGAAGGAAGTCAACGTGGCTGAAGGGTGGCGTTGGGCGTCGAAGAGTCCAGCGAAGGGGCCCGCTTCAGGAGGCTGGAATGGAAAACAGGGTGGATACCTTTAAGAGATGAAGGCAACTGCAATTCAAAAGAAACATTGTTTATAGCACGTTTCACAGGAAAAGGTCCAAGGAATTTAGGGGACAGTTTCTTGGAAGGGGAAGGGGTGGAAATGTTTTTAGAGGACAGGTAGACGAGGTTGCCTGGTTGATAAAGAGGGTTGGGGAACGCTTGGAGTCAGCGAAGCATTTGTGAGAAGCCTTTGAAGCAGCGAGAGAATGAGAGACAGATTGCCAGACGGAAGAAGATTTGTCAATCCAAGAGGTGAGAGAAGGGGGTCAGGCAGAAGATGGAGTAGGGAGGGAGGGGAATGGAGTAGGGAGGAAACCATAAACAATTTCAAAGGGGGGTTTTCCAGAAGAGGAATGTAGAGCAGAATTAAAGGCAAATTCAGCAAAGGGAAGACCAATCTCTTTGATTTATAGAAACAAAACAGCAAAGAAATTGTTCAAGTGTATGATTAACCCTCTCAGATTGACCATCAGTTTGTGAGTGGTAAGCACTGCTGAGTTTTTGGGTAACACCCAAAGTTTTCAAAAGCGAAGTCCAAAATTTGGAGCTGAAGACTGGGTCATCATCAGAAATAATGGTGGAGGGCAATCCATGATGTTTCCAAACATGTAAGAGAAACAAGTCAGCCAGTTTCTCAGCAGTAGGGATCTTTTTGAGTGGAATGAAATGGCATTGTTTGGAAAAATGGTCAGTGATGACCCAAATACAATGGTATCCTGAAGAGGAGGGGAGAGAGACGATGAAGTCCCATGCAATGACAGACCAAGGCCATGAAGGAACCGGAAGGGGTTGCAGCAATCCCTGAGGCTTAGAAGAAGGAGATTTGCACATGTTGCATGTGGCGCATTCTTTAATGTAGTTTTGTACATGAGAATTTAATCCAGGCCACCAGAAAAGTTTACGGATTGAATGTAGAGTTTCGAGAAACCAAAAGTGACCTGCAGGCTTGGTATCGTGATGCCAGTGTAGGATGGTGGGATGTGCATCAGGGGAAACATAAATTTTGGAGCCATAAAACGGGAGACCGCTTTCCCAGACATGGCAGAGAGCCATGGATCCTTGTGGGAAGAGTGATTGATGAGATCCTGAAGGGCTGTGTCGCAAAGGGTGGAGGCCGAAAGGCGGCTTTTAGAAAGAGAGCGAGTGGCGACTTGAGAGGCAAGAGAGTCAGTGGGAAATAAAGTTTTTTCATGAGATGAGGTTGATGGGAGGGGGCTAAAAGAAGGCAGATGAGAGAGAGGATCAGCCAGAGTATTAGATTTGCCAGGTTCGAAGATGATTTTAAAGTGGAAGCATTGAAAAAATTCAAGTCCAGCGAGCTTGTTTAGGAATGAGTTTCCTAGCGGTTTGCAAAGCTTGTAAATTCTTGTGATCAGTCCAAACTTCAAAAGGAACATGAGCGCCTTCAAGTAAGTGTCGCCAAGTCGACAAGGCAAAGTGAATAGCTTTAGCTTCTTTTTCCCAAATGGGCAAATTAAGCTGTTGAGCAGAAAATTTCTTGGAAATAAATGTGCATGGTTTAAGGGCTCCAGAAGGTTCATGTTGTAAAAGGACAGCAGCCATGACATAATCTGAAGCATCAGTTTGAATGATGAAAGGTTTAGAAGCGTCAGGGAAAAGCAGTAAAGGTTCCGTGGTAAACTTTTCTTTCAATGTATCAAAAGCTGTCTGGCAGTCAGGGGACCAAGACACCTTGTGATGTTTTGTGGAGCCTGCCTCTTTAGGTTTTTTGAAGAGGTTAGTGAGGGGTAGAACTAAGGTGGCAAAGTTTTCAATGAAGTTTCGATAAAAATTAGCAAATCCCACGAATTGCTGCAGTTGCTTTAGAGTTTTAGGAACTGGCCAGTTAAGAATCGTTTCAGTCTTAGAAGGGTCCATATTGAGTGTGTTGTTGCAAATGCGGTAGCCTAAGTAATCAAAGAATTGGGTGTCGAATTGGCATTTATTTAAGTTGGCAACCAGTCCATTGCCAATCAGTCTTTGTAGGACTGTTCTAAATAAAGGAGACGTGTTCTTCCAGGGAGTTAACGTATATTAAAATATCATCAAGATAAATCAGTACCCCCTCATAAAGTAAATCATGAAAAAGAGAATTAAGGAATATTTGAAAAACAGAGGGTCCAGATTGTAATCCAAAAGGGAGAACAGTCCATTGGAAGTTGCCCAGAGGAGTGGAGAAAGTTGTGAGCCACTCACTGTCAGGGTGCATTCGGATCCTATGAAAACCCTCTTTAAGGTCAAGTTTGGTGAAACTTTGCCTTGAATAAGGTGATCCAAGACATTTTTGATGAGAGGGATAGGGTAACAGTTCGGCAAAATTGCTTGGTTGATAGCAGAGTAATTAAGGATGAGCCTTGAGTCAGCGGTTGGGTCCTTTCTTTTACAGAAGAAAACTGGGCTTGCGGTGGGAGCAGAGGAGGGTTTAATGAATTTGCGTGCCAAATTTTTGTTTAGAAATTTTTTCAAGGCAATCAGTTCGTGGCGACTCATAGGATAAATTTTTGATTTGGGTAGCTTTGCACCCTCAATCAAATTTAGCTTGCAGTCGTATTCTCTGTGGGGGGGGGCAATTTATCAGCCTCCTCCTCATGGAAAGCCTTTTGCAAGTCATGATAGTGCGAGAGAATGTGTTCCAATTCATCAGGGATTAAGGCAAGGGCTGGAAGCTGCGGTTTGGTAAGGCCCGGTGTTAATAGCTTCCCAGCAGTCCAGTCAATTTGTGGGTTATATTTGTGAAGCCAATCAATGTCCAAAACAATTTGGAATTGTACTGCTTCGGGTACGAAAAAGTACATTTTGCATTTATGGTTCCCCACCCTAAAAGTGGAGTGGAGATTCATCCAATTGTTCCCCCAGACATTGAACTCCCATCCATCTGTGTCAATTTAATGGGTTTTTCTTGTGGCTGGTAGTCCATTTTAAGTTCCATCGCCAGCTCTGGATTTATAAGGCTTCTGGAACAACCGGAGTCAATCGGAGCCCTATCAATTCGCAATTTTTTATCTTTCCCTGCCAAAGTCACGGTTGCAAATATATGAGGGGTTTTACAGTTACTTACATAAGTTGTTATGGCAGCATTCCAGTCTTCACAGCCGCTTTCGGAGTCTTCATCTGTATCGGAGGAGTGGGAAGTAGCGCTCTCCTCCTGAGGGCTATCTCCTGCGGCTGCTGCAGGGTCCTTGATGATGTGTTTAGCTGCTTGTTTTGGAACAGTAGGTTTCCGAGGGGCCCCTTTCCCTTTAGCCATATCAGGTTGCACTTCTTTAGAACTGCTGGAAGCCTGGCTTTCAGGACAGTTGCTGGACAGATGCCCCAGCTTTCCACAAGAGAAACACATGCCTAGGCGTCTGCGTCTTTCTTCACTGTTAAGGAATGTGGATCGGCGGGAGGTTTTCGCGGCCCCATGTCTTGGGTTTGACGCTGTCGAGTTAGTTGGATAGTTTGTGTTGTTCCTTCCAGTTCTGTTGCCAGTTTGATCCATCCAAGTAGAGTCTGTGGATTGGCTTGAATCAGGCAGCCATGCAGCACACTGGGGTTCAGCCCATCCTTATATAATTCAATCAGGACTTTGTCGGTCCAGGGTACCTTGGTTGCCAAATTTCGGAATTCCCTGGAGTATGCTTCCATGTCATTCTTGCCCTTTTTCAATCTTTTCAGTTGGTATTTAGTTTTCTTAAGCAAGTGGGGGTCTTCAAAATGTTCATGGAGATGATGCATGAACAGTTGTAAATTCTCAGTCTCCAGGGCTCGGGAATCATAAATATTAGCCACCCAGTCAGCTGCCAATCCTTTCATGCGCTGACTTAAATATCTGATTCTAGCCGCATCGTCTTGAAACAGATGCCCATAATCCAACATAAAATTCGAAGCCATGGTCAGGAAGAAAGAAAGTTTTCTCCTTTTCCATTAAAAGAAGCTTTCAGTTCCCCAATGTTCCTGGGTACTGCAGGAGGCAAGGCTGGGGCTACTGGTGGTGCCAGCTGTTGGGGCTGTCCGTCAGGTGGTGGGGCAGCTGCTCCTGGAGCGGCTGCTGGAATTCATGGTTCTCTGCTCGGTGTTCTTCCCGGTTTTGGGCCTCTGGTGCGCATTTCAAAGAGCAAGGTTCAGAGCTCTAGTATTTCTTCATCTTTCTTTTCCATTTCTTCTTCCATATTCACTATCTCATCCATAAGGGCCAGTTCTCTATCTGAGGTGTCCCATTTCGCAGCTCTTCGATGTTGTCTCAGCGATGTTCGTGGTTTCTCTCCTCAGGCCCATGTTTGGCCGCTTGTGGGGGTGGTAGTCGGTACGGACAGCCGTACTTTTGATCTGGCATCAGGAGCCAACTCACTGTCAGCAGCCCCATCAGAAGCAGCTGACTCCTGTTCTTCTTTGGTGGGGCAGCTTTCCAATTTTTCAGTAGTTTGATGCATATTGAACTTTGGACTTTTCTTTCAGGATCAGACTCGTACACAATATCAATAAACTTGCTTAACAGTTTTATTGAAAGGTTGCAGAGCAGTGATACTCAGACTTTAAAAGTCCAAAGTGGGGAAATATTCTCACAGTCTCTATAATTAAACAATTCAGTTTCACACGAGAGATAAGCGAAGGTACATTAGCATCTTTCCCAGGTCAAGATGACCATGAGGTCACTATGGTAACTATCTGTTCTCTAGCAAACGTTTTGAGAACCGCATGCTGAGGAATGCACACCTGCACTGGCATTGCTATAACACATTTAGGAAAACTAATAGCAGTCAAACATATTCTAACTACCCCTTAACCCATAATCCCCTATTATATGGAGGCCATCCTGATACACCCCAATAGTCACTTCTCTCTAGCATGAAAAGCAGCCATTGGTGAGCACCCTTTGGGTTGGGTCGGTCAACCAACTACCAATTCCACCTAACAGTAGCCCTGTCCAGCCTGCATTTTACTAGCCTCTTTGCAAGAATGTCATGGGGAACTTTGTCAAAGGCATTACTGAAGTCAAGATATGCTACATCTACAGCATTCCCTTCATCTATCAAGCTTGTAACCTTAATCGTAAAAAGAGATAAGATCAGTCTGGCATGACTTATTTTTGAGAAATCCATGCTGGCTTTTAGTGATTATGGCATTGCTTTCTAAAAAATTACAAACTGATTGTTTAATGATCTGCTCTAGGATTTTTCCTGGTACTCATGTCAGGCTGACTGGGTGATAATTATTCGGGTCCTCGTTTTTCCCCTTCTTGAAGATGGGGATGACATTTGCCCTCCTCCAGTCTGCTGATACTTCTCCTGTTCTCCAACAGATCTGAAAGATTATTGTAAATGGTTCAGAAATGACTTCTGTCAGTTCTTTTAATATCCTTGGATGTAATTCATCTGGCCCCGGAGACTTGAATTCATCAGGTTTAGCCGAATATTCCTGTACTACTTTTCTACTTATTCTGTGCTGCATTTCATCCACTTCCTCACCTGCTCCCCATCCCCCACGTTGAGTATTTCTATCTTTTGGGAGAAAACTGAGGCAAAGAAGGTGTTGAGTAGTTCTGCCTTCTCTTTCCTCTCTGTTATTAATTGGCCATCTTGTCCACACAGCGACCCAATCATTTCCTTGTTTTTCCTTTTGCTGCGGACATATCTAAAAAAGCCCTTTTTATTGCTTTTAATGTCTCTGGCAAGTCTGAGTTCATTATGCCCATTAGCTTTTCTGACCTTCTCCCTACATATCCTGGCTATTTGCTTGAATTTCGCTTTGACGGTTTCATCATCCTTCCATTTCCTGTACATGTTTCCTTTAAAACTCAGCTCAGCTGAGAGTTCTTTAGTCATCAATTCTGGTTTCTTTAGACACTTGCCATTTTCCCTCCTTATTTCCACAGTTTTAAATTGCATCTTCAGTATCTCACTTTTAAGAAACTCCCATCCGTCATGAACTCCTTTCTCTTTTAGTATTCTTGACCATGGGATTTCAGCAAATAACTCCCTAAGTTTAGAAAACTCAGCTTACTTAAAGTTTAGGATGCGTGGCTGGCTACACTTGGCTTCTCCTTCCCACTGAATGACAAGCTCCAAAAGAGCATGGTCACTCCCTCCTAAGGATCCTACTACCTCCACCTCATCAACTAAGTCATCCCTGTTGGTCAGGATCAGATCTAAAATAGCTGATTCCCCTATTGCCTCTTCCACCTTCTGGACTGTGAAATTGTCTGCAAGGCAAGTGAGGAATCTGTTGGACCTTGCAGTCTTTGCAGAATTTGACTGCCAACAAATATCAGGATAATTGAAATCTCCCATTAACACAGCAGGCCTCCTTTTTGAATGTGTGATCATCTGCTCCAGGAAGTCCTCATCCAAATCCTCAGGCTGGCCTGGAGGCCCATAGCAAACCCCCACAATCACATCCCTATTGTTTCTGTCTCCCTTAATTCTCACCTGGATACTTTCTACTTGTTTTCCCAGATTTAAGTCCTGGATCTCTTCACAAGTGAAAACATCCTTGACATATAAGGCTACTCCTCCTACTTTCTTGTTTGGTCTATTTCTGTGATATAGGTTATACCCCCCTATTCCTACGTTCCAATCATGAGCTTCATCCCACCAGGTTTCAGTGATGCCTATTAAATCATATTTATTTTGTTGTAATAAGAATTGGACTTCATCTTGCTTATTCCCCATGCTCTGTAGAGACACTTGAGATGATATGCCCTTCGTGGAAGTCCTGTACTAAAGTTACATTCCCTCTCCCTGTTGGTTTCTAGTTCTACTTGGCCTGCCTTATCTATATCATTTGAGCTATTTTTTGCAGCACTCACTGAATCCTTGCCCGGAGTAATACTATCTCCCTCCCCAGTCAAACTCAGTTTAAAGACCTCCTGATCTGTTTTGTGAGACTGTTAGCAAAAACGTTCCGGCCGACGGATGTAAGGTGCAGGCCATCCCTTGCCAGAAGACCATCTTCATGGAAATGGAGGCCGTGATCCAAAAATCCAAATCGCTCTCGGTAGCACCATTTTTAGAGCCAGTTGTTGATCTCCACTATTCTTCTTTCCCTTCGTAGGCCATGTCCCTCTACAGGGAGAAGAGATGAAATGACAACCTGGGCACAAAGGTCCTTCAGCTTCCTACCCATAACCTCGCAATCCTTCGTGATGCGGTGAAAGCTGCGCCTTGCTGTGTTGTTGGTTCCGATGTGAATCAAAAGAAGGGGGTTACAGAAGGCCTGACCAGTCTCATTAGCCTCTCTGTTATGTCATTGATTTTGGCCCCAGGGAGACAGCACACCTCACGATTGATCCTGTCCAGGTTGCAAATGGTCGGTTCCATTTCTCTCAGCAAAGAGTCCCCAACCACTGGAACTCATCTCTTCTGAGGCTTGTACGGGGTTACTCAACGAGCAGATTCTCTCACGGCCAGCTGAACTTTCTGTTTGTGCTGAGACTGTTGGTGCTGATGCTGTTGGATGCTGTTCTGCCAGTGTTGGGATTCCTGTTGCTGATGTTGGATTTCCTCTGGATGATGTTCCATGACCTCTTCCTCCTGTTCCACTTTGTCAGGAACTTGGTAGCGATTCAGTAGCTTGAGAGTCTCTGTATGGCACCTTGCCTTTCTACTCCTGCATGTCACATTCCTCCAAGCATCAATCTCCAGGTTTCGTGAACCGGCTTCTTCGTCCGCTAGCTCCTCCGTGCACTCCTTCTTCAAAAAAGTCCTCTCAGCCCTATCCAAGAACTCTTCTTCCTCCCTAATAGTGCGAAGATTTGAAATGTGTGCCTCCAGCTGTTGAACCTTCTACTCCAAGAGAGCGTTTGCTGCAGGTGTACCCAACAATGTCCTGCAGCTGGAAAAGAAACATTCCACAGCTGTGGCAGGTGACCGCAGCAGCTCCCTCCCCCTCCATACTTGATAGTCTAGATAGTTAAATTGAAAAAGGTAAAACTGGGCTTTGCCTTCAAAGTCCGCTGGTAAAATCTATGTCAACCCCCTGTTTAGCAAGTTCTTATAGTCAACCTGTCAAGAGAGAGGGTGCAATTCTACAGTGCTTATAGGTACTATCTCAAGTTCCCACCCTACCTAGATGTTGTGGACAGGCAGATTGACTCTGACAAGCTTCAGGGAAGAAGCAATAAAGTCTTGCTAAGGTTAGGTAGTAGAAGTGAAATTGCTGCTAGCTCCTCCCTCTAGCTCATCGCGAGTCAGCTAGGACTAATGGCTGCTAGCTTCTCCCCCTAGCTAGTCAGATAGACTGTGTGCTCAGGGAGAGCACACGGCCAGAGAAAATACAAACGAACAAACAACCAATCGAACACAGCCCCAGAAGCCTGTAAAAGACACCCGGTCAAGATGTCTTCTCAGACACAACTCACCTTCCACTCTCTCCTCTGGAGATGTAACTCGACCCACTCCTGCCCGTTACTGCTCGTCCCGCCATGTGTGCTGCCATTTGCCCCACCTCCTTGCTGCCACTCACCCCCTGCTGCTTGCCCCACTGCTCCCCTGCCACTGCTCACCCTGCCCCTACCTGAAGCCACTTGCCCTACCCCCATCACTTTTCACCTCACCTCTGCCAGGGTCCTTCCTGTCCTGGTATGGTTGGGGGGACAGCGGCAGCAGCACCTGGAGGTGCAACTTCAGTGCTTGCCCTGGGTGTTCTTGAGCCTTGGTACATCACTGAAAAGTAGATACATTTATTATAATTGATATATTTTGTCTGTGCACATTTAGGCCATTTCCGCACTACACTGTTATAGTGCTATTATTCCACTTTCAACATCCTGTGCAATTCTGGGGTTTGTAGTTTACTGAGGCTGAAGAGCTCTCTGGCTGAGAATTCCAAATGCCGGATTCCATAGGATGTTGAAAGTGGAATAATAGCACTATAACAGTCTAGTGCGGAAATGGCCTTAGAAAGGAACATTGTGATTATTCAAAGTTTTGAGTTGAGTGATTACTCAAAGTTTTGAGTTGTTTCTCAAAAACAACTCATACTGGATTAGTTTTATCTCTTTTCCCCCGGCAGTTCCATGCTTTTGTAGATAAGGGCAATATTATAGATATAGCCTTCAGTAAGGCTTTTGACAAGGTATCCCATAATATTCTTGCAAGACAAGCTGTTAAAATGTGGTCTAGACAGTTAGGTGGATTTGCAACTGACTGACTGATAGATCCAAATAGTGCTTATTAATACTTCACCCTGGAAAGATGTGATTAGCGAGGTACCACAGAAAAGTGATTAGCAGGGTGCCTCAGAGTTCTGTCCTGGACCCAGGCCATTTCCACATGACACTGTTATAGCGCTACGATTCCACTTTCAATATTTTGTGGAATTCTGGGGTTTGTAGTTTACTAAGGCCAAAGTGCCCCTTCCTAAAATGCAAAACCCCAGGATTTCATAGGATACTGAAAGTGGAATAATAGCACTATAACAGTCTAGTGCAGAAATAGCCCCAGTGCTGTCTATAAGCTTTATAAACAAATTAGAGGATGGAATATAAGGTATGATTATCAAATTTGTAAATTACACCAAAATGTCATGTTTCGTAGAATCATAGAATCACAAGAATTAGAAGGGCCCTATGGGCTGTCATGTCCAACTTCCTGCTCAATGAAGGATCTCTAGCTAGAGCATGCCCAGCAGGTAGCTATCCAGACTCTTTTTAAAGATATCCAGAGAAACAGACTTCACCATCATTCTAGGCCATTGTTTCCAATGTTGAACTGCTCTCACGGTCAAGAAGTTTCTTCTAATGTTCAATCAAAGTTTAGCCTTCTGTCACTGAAAACCATTAGCTCTAATCCTACCTTCTGAGTCAACAAAGAACAAGCCTACACCCTCTTCTTTGCTGCAGTCCTTGAAGTATTTAAAGATTGTGATCGCATCACTCCTTAGCCTTCTCTTCACCAAGCTGAATATGCTCAGCTCATTCAGCCTCTCTTCATATATTTTCTTTTCCATATCTTTTATCATATTTGTTGCCTATTTCTGAACTCACTCCAACATATCTGTATCCTTCTTAAAATGAGGTGCCCAAAAATTAACTCAAAACTTCAGATGAGGCCTGAACAGATCAAAACACAGTGGGACTCCTACTTCTGTCAGCTTGGAAACTGTGAGCCTTTCCAAACTACACTGTTATAGTGCTATTATTCAACTTTCAACATCCTACGGAATCCTGGCGTTGTAATTTAGAGAAGGGCGTTTAGAATTCCCAGCCAGAGACCTCCTTGACCTCAGTAAACTACAAAATCCAGAATTCCATAGGAGGTTGAAAATGGAATAATAGCACTATATTATACTATACTATACTAGGTCAGAAACAGAATCTACTCACAAATAATGTAGTCTGAAATCTATATTATTTATTGGTAGTGAGATACTTATGATGACATTAGTGGTTGATCTAAAGAAGAAGAGAGAAGTGATAGAGCTTAAGCATTCCCAGCCAACACCTCCTCCATGCCAGTTGCCTGGGAACTTGCTGTTATCTGTAATAGCTGCATTCCAGTGTTCAGTGCCAGTCACTGTTTACTTAACAGCTTCTAAGCTTCTACTACTACATGTCCCATCAATATTATGTCAGGGCAGGGGAACTACCTAACAACAACAGTGTAGTATGGAAAGGCCGTATGCTTCTATTCAGTTTCAATAGTAAATCTAAAGATACTGAGGAAAGATCTGGGTTTCAATTTAGAGTTTTCTGTCTCAAGAGGTTAGACGATTATGACCATTTCCACACTACACTGTTATAGTGCTATTATTCCACATTCAACCTCCTATGGAATCCTGGGGTTTGCAGTTTAGAGAGGGACATCTTTGGCCTCAGTAAACTACAAACTCCAGAATTCCACAGGATGTTGAAAGTGGAATAATAGCACTACAACAATGTAGTGCAGAAAGGCCTATGTTAATCAAATGTGTTATGTTAATGTATAATGTATTATGGAAATGCATAGCGATGCATATCTATAATAGTGTTGCATTTCCATAATAGGGAATATCAGCAACCTCCAGATAGGGCTTGGAAAAAGTCTTGTCTGAAACTCCAGAGAACTGCTATCAGTTCAGGTTGACCTTACTTGGCTAAAAGGACCAGGGATGTGAGTGGTACAAGACACTTTCTATACTCCAGTGCAGCTATTTACAACTTCCCAGAAACTAAAAACATGCAGTTAGACAAAAACATCACTGTTTGTGCTCATCTCCTCATTTGACTTTTACTTTGTAAAGCCCTTCTCCATCACACAAATGGGCAACTTCAGGGGGTTAAACTTCTGCCCTGAACCTCCATGGCCCTACCACAGACTGACATATATGCAAAAGGTAAAGCAAAGTAAAACCGTAAGTTAACAGAAATCCAATTCTGTTTTTGAAGAACAAGCATTATTTACTGCTAAACAGTAACCCACCTTATAACATCCTATTTAAAAAAGTGAATTACTAAAGACTTCCTGGAAACTTTTGCCAGGAAAAAAGGAAGGTGCAGGGTAGCTCAGCTGGGTGGGCTGGAGGTCACAAAACCAAGCCTTGGGGTATGTATGTTTGTGGGGGTGCATGAACCCCCATGGGCTGCCCTTTAATTGTATCTACAATGTTGTATTCCCTTATGTTTCCTTCCTTTAATTATATCTACAATGCTGTATTTCCTTCCTCCAATATTTGAAGCAACCAGTGACCAGCTATACTTCCAGTAATGGCATTTAACTCAGAAAGGCAGTGATTAGCATTTCAGTCTACTGTTGCAAGTCAGTGAATTTAATATTTTCTTTTGCTGGAGCTTCAAGGATACTTCATAACGGGGTTGGTGAGTTTATTCTGCATTGAGAACAATTAGTTGAAAGGACTGCTATATGGGGAGATATAGGGGAAACTGAAGATATGAAAACTATGTTACTGCAGTTTCTAGCCAGACTTGGGGGGCACCAGATATTTTGATATCAATAATTTGGCCTTCCTCACCCATTCCTTCCCATGTGCTTGCAAGGCCCCCGGACAAGCACGCAAACAGGCTCGGTCGCTAATCGCTGGAATATTCAACAACAATACAGGCTGGCCAGAAATAGCCAAACTGCCGCTTCAGGAGACCTCTCGGCAAGTACCCTCATTATGTATGCCCCTCTCTAAAGAACTCCCTGCCCTGAGCAGGCAGCTTGATGAGCCGAATACTCAAGCGTCAAGCACTCCGCGTTTGCATACTGGCTACTCTATTGTCAATTCGGACCTAACTTAATCATGCTAAATTCTGACCTTTCGGAGGCTTTGTCTCCGGCCCAAAACTCATTGTTTTCCCCAAGTATGGACTAGCCTGTGGCCACATTTCTCTCTATAAAAACCCCTGGTTTTGAGAGCTTCTTCGGATCACTCTCAACTTCCATATCTCCTTGCTGCTGCTTTGCTTAGCGAGCCTTCCCCTCAGTCCCACGTACTGAGAACCTTCATATCCACAAACTCTATCTTCAGACTAACCGGGTTTCAGGACAGGTGCAGTATTTCCCATACCAAACCTCCTTTCAAAATCCCTCTATCCCACTCCAACCTTTAATTCTATAGTTATATGTGTGAGTGTGTTGCATACACGTGTTTGACTGTATTTTAATAAAAACCACAATTATTATTTCACTTCTGTTTGCTCCTTGACTTGGCCTGACCCCGTAGACATTGGGTTCAAGATCTTGCTACGTTACCCTGCCTTTCGTATTGCTAACTTGTGCTTTTTGACTAATTTCCCCAACTTATAATTTGGAGAGTATTTAGGTGTCCCTCATGGGACCCCCAGAAATCAGGATAAAAACTAGCTCAGTCATACGTTGATTAGGGGAAAACATTGCTAAGTAGGTAGAAACTGGAATTTCAAATGGGGAAAGATTAGAAAACAAAATCTAGTGGGCAATATGTTTGGAGTAAGCAATAGTGTGCCTCACGTTTTTGATTTCAAGAAACTTTCACCTGTTTGATTCACATCATGAAATTATTAGTCACAGAAACTTTGTCAGACAATGTTGTTGCCAGTGAAGGAGGCACAGATAAACAAGGCGAAACAAATGAAAGTTTTAAGGGTTGGCCTGCAATATTCTACTTCCTCAAACCTGAGCATCTAATTTCCATATTATGCAAATTATGATAATTATTGCAAACCAGTTCAATTTGTATCACATTAATTGTTGCTTTTCTCCCCATGTTTCAAACATCATACAACTTCTTAGATTTACAATTGATCTGAGAGAGCAAGTATAGAATAGTTCTGCTGTTTTGTTTTCCTGATAGCATTTACAGTATGGAGATGAATGCTAATTTTCTCTTATGCACATTTAACTTACCAGGACACATGCATGCATAAACATTTTTAATGCCTATAACATACTCTTAAGACAAACTGATGTGGAATTAGTTCATTAGAAAGACTTAATTTTTTCTTTATCGTCATTTGAATTCCCATCAAACATCTACCACAATAAGCTTCTATCTACCCTTTCCTCTTGCCATCTGCTAGCTCCTTCTTTCATCAAGTAATATCATGAAGTGGTTGCTTCACCTTCTCATGATACTGCTTGAGAAGCAAGAAACTATTTGCATGGTGTGTTGCCTCATTCCTTTTGATCTCCATTCCCTCCTACTGTCACCCTTGCCTCATCTCACTCATGGAACGACCCTTCCTTCCTTCCTGTACCACTCACTCTTCATCTCTCCTAATGTCCCTCATCTCACCTTTCGTACTTGTTGAGTGCCTTTCACTTGTTTCTTGCACACCACTGCCCACACCACTCACTCTTCCTTCCCCCACCTCACGCTGTTGCAATGAACCCCTTGGTTGCTTCTTGTGTATTAGCACTGATGCTACTTGCTCTCCTGTTTCTCCTACTCTCCCCTCACTTCACCCTGCACCCTCACAGTGAGCCCTTTGCAAACCATAGCTCATTGTTCACTCTCATCTTTCTCTGTTACTTCACATTATGATTTGTCTTGTGCCCCTCACTTGCTTCTTGCTTAACTTTGTTCACAGTGTTTGTTCTCCTGTCTCTCCTACTCCCTTCCATGCCTTGCTTTGCACCATCTTGATGTTCGACCTCTTTACTTCTTCCATACCACTTGCTCTCCCATTTCTCCCACTTCTTCCTTTGCCTCATCTCAACACCTCATGGTGTGCCCCTCGTTTCTTGTGTAGTGCTGCTCTCACTGCTTACCCTCACTTCCCTCATGCCTGAAATTCTGAAAGGGATTGTTTCTTGCAGAACAATTTGACCAAAGAATGCCTTCACATTTTGCTTCACATCTTGATTTCTGTAAAGAAACTTATTTTTTTTTAAAAAAAGAAAGCTTGGAATCCCAGCCAAACGACAGTTTCAGTTGACACCAGATGGCATACCTAGAATCTGGCAAAACCTGGCTATCCAGGTGATACAGCACTCCTATTTAAGGGACCTATTTTTAACACTTACATGCCTATGTTCTTTCGAGTTTGAACCACTGAATATTTTCAAAAGCGTCTGCTAGCCTTATACACAATATGAGACGAACTGAAACGTTTTTCTTCTAAGATTTTGGCTCCACACTATCCTGTATCCTGTACTTTTTTTAAATTAGAGAGTGTAGGGATATAGAACTATTGTACATAGTGCCAGTAAGAACTATGTATTAGTTGCTCTTAAGCAAGATGCTTCTTCTTGGGTTATTTGGTTCATGTGAATATCTGCAACTACAATGGAATTGCTATTTAAATTTCCATAAAAGGAGATTTGCAGAATTGCAAATTTATGGATTTGGAAACTTGCAGAATTAAGATCTGAAATTTTAATTATTAATTCTTTCCTGGATGTTACAGTTTTGTAGACCTTAAAGTGCAGAAAACCTGCCTGCCTTTCTCTCTCTCTCTCTCTCTCTCTCTCTCTCACACACACAAGCAATTTTAAGCTACTGTTTCGAATTTCAATTGATCTTGCTTAGAAAAAATTTCCCAGGAAACTGTGTTTTTGGAAAGAGGACAAACATTCTGGACTGGCTTATGAGATGAAATAGATAGTTCCTTCATTTAGAATTTTAGCTCACCCTGTCAGTTCAGAGCATGTTGTAAGTGTGATCAGCCTTTCAACTGTTTTTTAATAATGGATTTTCGATTCTCCTTAGAACTGAAAGCATTTTGAGTGTGCCTTTACATAGTAACAGTGCAGGTGTACATATGTCTTTATGGAGCTTACTGCCAGGCCTGTGTATAGAATTGAAGCCTAAAAAGACCTGCTTCTTTATAGAAGAAAAAATCTCTGTCATTAGTCACCTACATCCAGTGATAACCATGAATCTTATAATTTGCTCAGGCATGGATGTTTCCAAAAATACCTGGAAATAACCATGACAGTCCTAGTAAGTTGGCTCATTTAGTTTGCGGCTTTATTCTATAATATGGCTGGGGAATATAAGTTCTTCCAGATGATACTGATCTCTGGTTTCTATCATCCCCAGCAATCTGGTGAAGTATAAGAAAAATTAATCCATTAATGTCTGGAGTGCCACAGTTTCTACAGCATATTTAAATCAAGAGCCCATTCTCAGGATGAAATAGAGGACCACTGGGAATCTTGTTTCCTGTTAGCCACCCAGTTACTTGCTTGTTAAAAATTTGAAGAGGGAAAATTCTGTACAAGAAATACACATTTTTTTGCAACAAAAGAAACTATTTATTTGGAATATGCATTAGTAGTACAAATCAAGAGACTGTAAAACCTACACCTTGTTAATATTATTATAGAACAGAAAAGTTTAAATGGGAATCACAAAAGACACTCTTTGTTTTAAGAGAGCAGAAAAGAGTGATGTAAGTGGGGGAGGGGGAGACTTCCTAGGGCTTATCTTGGGAAGCTACTGAAAAAAAGAAGAAGAAGAGAAAGCAATTCATAATAAAGCAGGTTGTTTTTACAAGATTCCAAAAGGGTTTGCAATTAAGAACAAAGAATGCATTTTGTAATACATTTCCAATAATAACAATACTAATAGTTTAAAAAAGCTTTACACAAAGTTGCATGGGAAAAATAAGGAATTGGTGGAAAGAGTGATGTGAAAACTTTACAATAATTGCAAATAAAGAGAGAAAAGCATTATCTATTTTTACAGTACCAGTTTTGTGGTTGTTGGATTGTGCATCAGCAGACTGCCTTCTCTAAATGAGCCTAAAGCTAGAAATCCCTGTATGAGCAGTACTACTTACTATTGCCAGAAAAAGTCATATTAGATTATATCTAAATCACACTTTGACACACTGATCCCAGTTCCCAAGGGGATGGGTGACAGTGAGTGCAATGCCACTTTGTACAAATGAGGTTTAGCCTGGACTGAAAATGATTTTTCTCCTTATGCCTTGAGGTGAATCATACAGGAATTATACAGGACCAGACTGAAATTTCTCCCTGTACAGCAATATTGTCTTTTATTAAATCTGCAGATAAGTGAGTCACAGGTTAACATATAAGTTTGTATTGTACAACTGAAGAATAACCATTTCATTTTTCTTCCAAATCTGAATACAGTTTGGCAATTTAGATATATCAGCACACCTAGGATGTTGCTACTTCCCGGATTTCTTGTTTTGTTGGCAGGTGCTTACTAGTGCCCACAGGACAGGATATATGCATATATATCTATTTTTGCCTTTAATTACAAAGTAAAACTATATTCTTAGCAAGGTGGGGAAAAAAGGGCTGCCTAATTTATCTCATTGCAAGTGAGAATGGGCTAGCTCACTCCATTTTTCTCCAAGCCAATCTGACATTTGGCCTTCAAGCCAGAACACAGACCTCAGCAGATATACTTCTGAGTCACAAAATGCTTTTTTAAAAAAAGTTATCTGAAATTCTTCACTTTCCACTGTTGTACATTTTATAGTCATTTGTATATATTTCTTGGTCAGTCTCTTTCATAGGGGCCTTACCTAAATATCCACTCATAATGTCACTTTGGTAGAACTGAACTGAAATATTCCTAGAGTGTTTTTATCTGAAAACAAATAGTGGGTTGATAATACTATATTTAAATACCAAAGCTTGGTAAAGTTATTGTTTTGGAGTACAACACCCAGAGTCTTCAAGGGAGCATGGTCCAAAATAGTAACTTTTCTGGCTAATCCCCTTGCTCCCCAGATCAGAGCTTGGAAAAGTTATTGTTTGGGGCCTTGAATTATGATTGACAGGTATCTCCAAGTCATTACCAGCAGTATTTTAAAAATAATGTTAAATCTGCTGTTTAATCTTTTAAAATCTAGGAAAATATAGTGCCAATGTTTTCTTTAGAGTATACAGATTTAAACAGGATATAGTTTGTTGTAAAATATGAACTCATTTTATGAGTATTTCAGCACTGAGTTGGAGATGTGGGCTGGATTCAGTGTTTTGATAGTATACGGAAAATTGAATGGATCGAAGTAAGGAAAGTTTGGTTGCCTAGCAACTGCTGACATCTTTGCCTATTGCTCCCATCCTCAAAAATAAATCCAAACAGGGTAGATATGTGGTCTTGTTGGCAGCCCAGCAATTTGGTTAATGTCTAAAATCATGCGCTGAAGTCCATGTTTATTCCAAAATCTTTCATCTAGAATGTCCTGCTTTTATTCAGGTTATTCAGAGGTAAAAGAAAGGCACATTTAGAACCACGGTGGCCTGCATTATCACTAAGTATACTCAAGAGCTGTTTGGATACATATTGGGGCTCAGTTCAAATAATCCTGGGCCAATTCAAGAAAAGAACGTGGCAAATGGAAAATGTTTAGATTCAGCAGTTATAAAAAGAAAAGTATTAGCACTTCTACCCAATTTGAACAGATTTCAGGATAGAAAAGAAGAGTATCATTGAAGAGGAATCCCACTCAATATAGATAGCTATATGTCATCACAGCAGTGACGCTACTGTACTCCAAAGTGAAAATAGTAACTTTTGACACAGCAGCCCAGAATGTCCCTTGTTCCTGAAAACTGGAAGAACCTGGGCAAAAGCTGTCCCTCCCTAGAGAGCCAGTGTGATGTAATGTTTTGAGTGTTGGACTAAGAATCTCAGAGACCAGGGTCCAAATCCCAGTTGGGCCATGGAAGCCTAACTGGTCACCTTAAAAAAAGTCACACTCTCAGCCTCAGAGGAAGGCAATGGCAAACTCTTTTCAACTTAATCTTGACAAGAAAAACTTGTGATGGTTTCACCTTAGGATTGCCATAAGGATTGCTGCAACAATAAATCACCTTGCCACTAACTTGAAAAAATTAGTATATTTTGCTAGCAGCTCATTTCACAGGACAGAAGGAGTTAGATTCTTGTTTCACAAGAAAAGAAAGTTGTTAACCAGGGGCTTCAATGTTTCAAGGGTGCTGAATTTCCTCCTTCCATCCATTGTTTTATGAGGCTGTCCTCAAAAATCTTACTACAGTTACCAAACAAGCATTTCAGGACTGAGGCATAAGTGAATTTCAGGCACATGTCCAATATTTAAGATCTCACATCTCAAATTCCATGCTTATTTCTGTAGTTTCTGTCTTCAGCATTCAGCTAAAACAAGTTTTTAATGAGTAATAATAATGATCGGAATCCTGTTGGGGTGTTGCATCTTTAGTAAATGGACTTATGTCTGCAGGAATTAGAATTGTCGAGTTACACAATGTCCATATCCAGTAGGGGCTGCTGTTTCATTACTGTGTAGTATGGTCGACAAAGGGTTTAATGTGCATTGGTGTTTGATGCACAACTGGGCCAATGCACAATTCAGTTCTGATGTGCATTGCATAGGTTCTGATAAGCATCAGGTACCAAAGTACATTGGGTACTCTTGCTGGTATCCCGTTACACATCTTTACAAATCCGCAATTGGGTTTCTTAACAGTTCTGCTTTATACTCAAAGCTACGTTATGTAAAATGTCATATAGGATTCCAGAAAATACTTATTTTATTGAATGAACATATTGTGGAAATGTGAGAGAGAGGGGATTCTCAGAACATTTAAAAAAACTCCTTTTGCTAATGAAGATTTTCACATCACTTTGAAAAGAGAAAAAAGGTGGTGGTGGTGGGGAGTTTAAAGGCTATAATTATGACCAAAAAGTCAAATCAAATCAAACCAAACTCAAAACAAAAACCTCAATCCCTCCCAACACTATGTGTCCTTTGTAAGCTGCTTGGAAATAAATTGGAGTTGCACAGATGAGTCTCTTTCACAGGTCCTGTTCATTTCAGGGGAGGCACATTGGGCTCTAAAAAAAAAGCCCCTTTCAAAGAATGCAGAACATAAAAGAAATGTAAATTCTGGCTTTCAAAGCTAATAAACAAAGTATTAGGTGTACTTATGTTCACTATTCCAATCTTTTTTTAAAAAAAAATACAAAATGAATTACTGCCACCTTTTTAAAAACATTGTGTAACAGGAAATGAATGTGCACAACTGTACAATTTTCTACTGCTCCTGAACTAATTCACAAGTGCATAGAAAAAATGGAAACAAACAAAAAGGGTAAAAAGGGTGAATGTAGGTAGTTCAGTGTCAAAACTATGCAGATATGACGCGCTTTTTGTCACAAAAAGGTCAGGATGGGGACAATCTGTGTTTTATGCGTGCTATGAGAGTAACTTCTCAATTTTTTTCTTATAAACACTATTAAATTCAGGCTGCTTTTTTGGTTTTTTTCCCCTTTATCTGAATATACAAGAACATTCATTATCAAATGTTCATTATAATCAATACTACAAAGAACAAGACACAAATTGCAAGAAACAATGGAAAATGTTAATAAAGCTGAAAGAATTGAATTTTTTAACTTTTTAATTTTTAAATTTTTTTTAAAGTTTCTGCAGTTTTTTAAATTTTTTTGTTTTTGGTATCGAAGTCAAGTTTTTCTGGGCAGAAAATAAAGAAACATAACTGTATGAGAAAAGGCAGTTCACAGGTAACCAAATAATCAATATTAATAAGAATTAATATGATAATAAAAATAGTAAATCTGGATATGCACAGAACCACTACCAGTGTATGTACCATTAAGAAGTCAGTACCATACCACGACAGAATATAAGGAACAAGTACATTGTTACAGGAAGATAAATGCATCCCCATCTACCTTTTTTGAAAAAAATGTGGTCTGCCATGCAAATTGTACAATTAAGAAATTTGTTTGAAAAGACGATAGTAGCAAACATACTGCACAACGCCATCTACTAACACATTTAAATGGGGCCTTGAACAAGGTTTGCTTTCCTGTGAATTATGCCTCTTGTTTACACATTACAGTTGAAGATAAAATGGTTTATGTAAATGCCACTAAGAGAAATGTTATGTATAGAGCACACAGCTAATGTAAGTAATTGCAACTACATTAATTACATTTAATTTCATTAAGAAATGGAACACTTGCTTTTTGAAGCATTCATGTATTCCTGGACATTTCAATAAACTTGTAATAAAAATGGAGGGAAAGGATTTTTTTTTTTTTTTTTACTACTAGAATATCAGACTTATTCTTTGAGGGTACATTCCATCCAACCACTACCCAATAATCTTTAATTTTTAACCTCTTGGCTCACTTCAAATGAGATCTACCTTTGTTAATAATAAAAAAAATTGCCATCTTCGTCTCTACTTCAATATCCAGTTCATAAGCAACTGGAGAATTTAGGGCTGGAGACGGATTGGGGCAATTACTGGATTTTATGGCTGGGATCTTGTTGATAATCACAGCCACAACAAGGGTACATTATACCAGTTTGAGTCACTTTTTTTAAAAAAAAAATATTGTACAGTGGTGTTGAAGTTACAGCAGTGACAGCCATCTCTGCCAGTAGACAATGCTGCACTGTCAGCTCCCAACCACCTAAGTAGCCAGCAGGGCATCTTTTCTCTCCACATAGAAATGGCTTTTATTCTTGTGTCACAGAGGCTGTGATAACTGTACCCCTGCCTCCCTCTTCATCATGGCACGGTGATGCTGGGCAATTGGATCTTGGACATTATTTTTAAAAATAAGGCAGCAGTGATTGCCTCCTTTGTATACATATGTATCTTTTTATCCTAGCATTTCTAGGTATAACCTGAAACCAACATAGCACCTAGAAGAACTTAATCCAGCTAAAGTTGAAATCTCTTCCCCTGCCCAGGGCAGAAGTTATGGCTTTAACACCAAGTTCTACTTCACCAGCCTCCCTGCTTTAATTAACATCTAAGACTGTTGAAGAACACTGTAGAAGTTGAAAGCTTGCTTAATATTTTTGACATTTTGATTGGTCCTAGGAAGTTTTTGCTCTGCTGTAGATTTGAACTTCTTACAACCTTTTGCATTTTGTAGTACTGTGGACCCATTTGGCTTTAATCTGGATATGCAACAATTTTTGATCTGCAGGCTAACTACCACTCTGAGATTCTATACTCATAATGATCAGCTAACTAGCCCGAAACTTTATACTTACATGAAAAGGGTGCGAAAGGCAGCCTTCTCTACCTTGATTAGGACTATGAAGAATGGGTTAGCTTAAACAGCACTAAGAGATAAATAATTTGTGTTCAGTGATCTTGGTATATGTGGATACTTTCAAAGCCACACCCTGACTTCATCTTGTTGATAAAGAAGTTCCATTTGAAAGTATGGATGTTGTACTACTGAATGTGGTTCTGCCTCCTACTTGTGTGAGTTGCCTTTAATAACACAGAGACAGGTTTCATTCCTCCAAAGGTGTCAAAGAGTAGCCAAGACATATTTCATAGCCTTCTTATGGTCAGAGGCAGGTTGGTCCAAGACCCTTGAATGACTGATGGGACTCCTCTCAGCTGGCTAACTGGGCAAAATCCATTGTGAAAGTTTCATGAGCAAACCTCTCTGAAACGAGATCTGTTCCCTTTCTGCCACCTGGGGCAAATGCCTGATCTTGCCTCGTGGGTAGACTGCATTTGAGCACATGCAACAGTTTATATCCAGCACACGAACATATTTTTTAGTATTCATTTCCAACAATTACAGAGCTATCTTTTTAGTTTCTATGGTTGCAGTATTAGAGCCCAAATTAGATCCCTGAAACTGTTATTTTCCTTATGACTTTCTCCTGCCCCCACTAAAAAATAAAATAAAATAACCTCAAAAGATCAGTGCAACAATCACAGTTTTGGAAAGGATATATAGGTAAATTTTAAAGTAATGTGCAAAGCCACATGAGCCCAGTCAAATAATGATTATGTGTACTGGTAAAATGCAATGTATACACTATAGCAGGTTGGCACTATTTACTCTGAGCTCTGATTTTCGCCTCCCTATTGATAAAACAGATAATAGTAAACTAAATATGCAAACGCTGTGATTATTTTGCCATTTCTTCAGTTTCACTGTGCATGTGCAGAACTGGATAACTTGACTAGAATATGGTATTATGAGCAGCTTTGCTTTATTATTATTTTTTTAATTCTAATCTTTATGGAAACCTGTGGGCAATGCCTGGATAACTTGACAAGAATATGGTATTCTGAGTAGCTCTGCTTTCATTAAAAAAGAAAAAAAATCCTAACCCTTATGGAAATATGTGGCAATTCCTAAAAAACAGAGGGTGATGCATTGTATGTGCTGTGCATGACCCTCCTTTCCGCTGGAATGTAGCTTCCTTTCTGCTGGTATCACTGTATTTTGAACAAATATTTCCCAAAACATTTAAAACATGAATACTGGAACCAGAATAAATTATGCAAAGGCAGCTTAGTATCCAAATTTACTACATTTTGCACTGCTTTATTCTAAGAACCAAATGTCCATTTGCTTTGTATAAAAGAATTCTCCACAGTTCTATTTATAGTTTTATGTGGTAAAGTAGAACAGTAACAGTGAGAAATGGCAGGCAGTATGGCTGGGATGTGATACAAGGCACAACAAGATGATTAGGAGTTGCTTTACTAGCATTTGTTTGATCTTTTTAGTAGCTGTGGCATGTTGCAGACATAGCTTGCAGAGCCAGGACTGCATTTATCCAACCTGTAACAGGGTATTTCTGGAAGGCAACTCACCAGAGAAAAAGACTATTGTCCCTACATGGAGGAAGAAAGTTTCCCAAGGGGGGAAGAAGGGTTTAGCTGGTTCCTGCAAAGAGGTAGTGAGAATACCAGAGAAACAGACGGAAGTGGGAGCCTGGCAGATTTCAGGGTGTTGAAAATGGATTCCTTATGAAAACAAAACAAAACAAAACATGGAAATATAGAAATGTTTTTAGAAGCTATTTTTTCTTCAGACTGAAAAATACTCTACTATGAGAGAATAAACAGTGGTGGTGGTGGTGGTGGTGAAAGGAGGAGTGGCTTCTGCCCAGAAAAATAAAGGGAAGAGAGTATAAAGAAGTGTCCAGACTTGCTGAAAAAGCATCCCAAAAGAGAGAAGAGAAGTAGACTCTTGTTGTGTTTGCCTGTCAGTTCTGGATCCAGCCTGACAGTTTCAGAAGAAGAGAAAACATCTCCTCTTTTTAGCCCCCTCATCTGCCTGGTGCAGAGTGGGGAGCATCCAAGGATGCTTAGTTGGTGGTAGATCAGTTGGAGGTATCAGAGTGAACGCTGCCAGGGCCTTCTGTGGGGGAGGTCACTGATGAAGGAGTTGTAGCATCTTGCCAACCTCCATTAGCCTAGGAGGGATAAAGAGAAAACTGTCAGTTACATTTGCAGTGAGGCGGTTTGAGTCCCAAAAGTTTCCCAACAAGGGCTCTCCTCATCCACTTAATAACGTGATGCCTAACAGAGTCACATGATTTTTAAGTGGCAGATACTTAGGTAGATTCAGGTGAGAATAACTAATTTTAAAAGAAAAAAAATATTTCTGTTATTGAAACCAACTTCCTCAGATACACAAAGTGGAACTGGCAAGTAATGTAAGATCATTAACAGAATATTGACTCTCCACAGTGTTCATTTAGTTTGAAAGGGAAAGTAGTGTGTACTACAAATTGCTTGTGATGGTATGAGTTATGTAAAAATTGAACCATGTGGGTTCAATTAACAAGAAGCCTATGTCACCTATTTATTTATTTATTTATTTATATTACTGTACTAAATTTACTCTAAATGATGCTTCTTCACTCAGATTTTATGTAACTGTCACCTGAAAGTCTAATTCACATATTATTTAACTGCTATATGAAAATCTAAAAAAAAAAACCTCATAGGAATACTCTCCTCAAATGACCAACATTGAAATGAGAATGAAGCCTCAAGCAGGCAGTTAAAAAAGTTAATCTGAACATATGAGGAGAGTGTGTGCGCGCTACTCTAAGCCTTTCTATACTGCACTGTTATAGTGCTATTATTCTGCTTTCAACATCCTATGGAATTCCAGGGTTTGTAGTTCAGGAAGAGTCATTTAAAATTCTCAGTCAGAGAGCAATTTGGCCCCAGTAAACTACAAACCCCAAAATTCTACAGGATGTTGAAAGTTGAATAGTGTGCTATGCAACTCACCAGTATGCCCATGTGACACCATTTGCATGGCAGGGTGAGAGCAACAACTGGCTGCTGCTCTTCTGGCCCACTGGGCCAGGGGAAAACTGCCTCCAGGAGCTGGGCCAAGCTGCACGGTTCCTGGATGCTTGTGCAGCCAGCAGCCAATGACATCATGCCCTCTGCAATTTCACTGGCTGCTGCAGCCTGGCCTGAGTCGGAGACCTCATGCTCCACTCAGGTCAGGTGTGTGGGGTATTTATTCCCCTTGCCTTCCTTGGGCCTGCCTTTTCACATCTTGGTACCCTCCAACCCCTTGTTTTCTGTTATTTTGTATTGCTCTGGTTTGTTGTGGATTGTTTGTCACAATTTTGGAGCTGTCGCATGGGTCTTGGATCTGGACTGGTTGGGACCAAGGGCCTTTGCAATTGGTACAGGGGTCCCTTCAGGATTCAAGGAGTGCAGGTGGTTGTGGGTGTGTCTGGCTTGAGAGGACACAGGTTTCCTGCACTCCCTGGTGGCAGGGAGTTCCCAGCCAGTGGGCTCATCCCTGCCATTCCTTTGGGATTCGGCTCGGGTCGGAAGCCTAGGCTCATCGTTCAACAGGAAGGTTGATCGATGCCAGGATTCAGACCTATGTGTGTGCCAGCACATTGTATCCTGTAGCCAATAAAGTTGTGGCCTTTTTTCCTGTCAAAGTATTGTCTGGTGTCCTAATCTCAGCACCTTTGCCCCAACCATGCAAATTGTACTGTAACAGTGTAGTGTCGAAAGGCCCTAAGTTTGGAGTTCGGGGCCTACACAACTTCACCCTTTGGGAACAATTTCCTGGGTTGCTTTGTTTCCCTCAGAAGTATCCTCAGAAGCCATGAAATTCCAATGAAACATACACTGGAATGTGTGGGTTTGATTTGGAATTGAGAATGGCAGATTTCACTGATGTCTCCAAAATTATCAATCTGTTCTTTAGCAGGCCATCTTTCTATTTCTAAGCCTCAGAATTGTCTGTGGAGGTGGGCGAGACCTTGGACTGGAATTTGAGTTGTTTTCCCTCTTCTCCCCTCCCCATCCCCTAATACTCCATTTAAAGAACCTATCAATATAATCAGAATCCCAATTTATACTCCAACTATGGAAGCAAAAGAAGAAATTGAAATATTCTGTGTTGGAGTCCAGAAGGAAATTGAATACATACCAAAACAGAGCTTCTTGTTAATTATAGGCAGTTGGAATGTGAAAGTAGAAAACAGAAGAGTATCAAAGATGGTAGGAAAATTTGGCCTATCACCAAGAAATGAAGCAGAAGAGTGACCAACTGAATTGTGTGAGGCCAACAGTTTGTTCATTGCACACACATTCTTCAAGCAAACAAAGGAGTGACTATATACATGAACATCACCTGATAGCCAATACAGAAACCACATAAGCTACATAATTACAAGCAGAAGATGGAGAACCTCCATTCTCTCTGCAAAAACAAGACCAGGAACAAATTATGGCACTGTCAGGTCAGCTTCACTTTTCCTGTCATGAATTCTAATGCCATGTAGTGCTTTGATGTTTGATGTCATCTAATGTCAAGTAATTTGAGATGCAATGTATGCAATGGCATGCTATTTGCCACGTAGTGCTTTGCTGTTTCATGCCATGGAATGCTCAGAACAAAGGGGCTAGAGGGGGTTGAAGGAAAATGAATGAGGAAACAGCATTTTGGGAATGAAGGGATGCTATTCTAACAAACCCTGGTAAGAGAGAGAATGACCACAGATAAAAGGCTAGGCCACTGGCAGGTGGGAAGTGAGCATGGGAAAAGAGTTATTTTAATTAGCTGACAAATAGGGTGCTTGTGCATGCAGATCTCTAATTTTACTGCTTATAAGGCACTAAATTCTATAGGTCTTTAGTCTTCACAATAGCCAGAATGTGCTGCTGTTATTATACTGTTCTTGAATAAAGCTTTTGCAAACTTCTAAGCCTAATTTCTGAGACTGGAGATAGGCACAGGCACAGACCATGAACTGCTAATATAAAACATTAGAGTAAAACTGAAGAACACTGAACCAACTACTGTGCCAAAAGAAAACCTGAAGAACAACCCTGTAGAATTTAAAGATAATGTAAAAAAGCAGATTTGCATTATTAAGCCTAATTGCCCAGGAGCCAGAAGGACTCTAGTCTGAAGCCAGGGACATTGTCAAGGAGTAATGCACAAAGACACTATCTGCAGCCAAACAGAAAGAGAAGCCTCAATGGATGACAAGGAGTTAAGAACAGACAAGAAGCAAAAGGAAAAGATGACAGTAATAGGATCAGGACCCTGAACACAACTGTTCAGTAACTTGTTCACAGCAACAAGGAAAAGTACAGTCCTCTCTCCACTTTAGTGGGCTTCACTTTCAGAAATTTGATTATGTTTTAATTGCTTATATGCTTTTAATGTTTTTTTCTTTACCTTTTGGAAGCCACGTAGGGTTGCACCTTGGGAGAAAAGGTGGCACAGAAATTCAATAAATAAATACATAAATAAATATTCATGAGTATGTGCCTCTCCCTATTCTCTTCTTCCCATTCCCTTGCCTTTTGCCCTGGTATGCCTGCCTTCCTTCTCTTTGCACAGGCAAAGGGGAAGGGAATGGAAGGGGGGAGCACTATAGTAGGAGTAGGAAAGTGTGCACATCTTTTCCCATCCCATTCCCTTTCCTTTTGTCTGGATGCAGAGAATGGATACCAGAGCAAAACGTAAAGGAATGGGATGGGGGAGCAACACAGGGAGAAAGAAGGTGCACACATGCCTTCTCCCTCATTCCCTTGCCTTTTGTCCAAGCACAGAGAATGTGCACCAAGGCAAAAACAAAGGAATGGGGGGAGCACCACACAGAGAAAGAAGGCATGCATGCCTTTCATTCCCATTCACTTGCCTTTTCCACAGGCACAGAGAATGCACACTGAGACAAAGGGCAAGGGAATGGAAGGTACACATGTGTCTCCTCCCACCTCTTGTCTTTTGCCTGGGCACAAAGAACATATGCCGAGGCAGAAGGCAAGGGAATGGGAGGGGAGAGCACCATGCAGAGAAGGAATTCCCTTGCCTTTTTTTCTGGTCATGGAGACCATGTGTCGAGCCAAAGAGCAAGGGAATGGGAGGCGGGGAACACTGCATGGAGAATAAAGGTGTACATATGCCTTCCCCCATTCCCTTGTCTTTCACCCTGGCATGGAGAATGTGTGCTGGGGGAAAAGGCAAGGAAATAGGAAGGGGAGCACCATGCATGATGAGGGATGGTGTGTGCATGCCTTCCCCCTATTTTCTTGTCTTTTGCTCAGGCACAGAGAAGGAAGGCACATGCACAAAAGCAAAAGGCAAGGCAATGGGAGGTGGCAACCCCAGAAGTGAATGGGAGGGGGAGTGTTGGAGGGAGTTATTTGCAGTTTTTCCACTTTTGTGAGGGCTCTGTGTCCCATAAGTACAGTTTGCCTACCTGTAACAGGAGTTCTTCAAGTGGTCATCTGTGAACTCACACAGATGGGATTATCTGCACTTGTGCAGTACTGACCACAGAAACTTCTAAAGCTCTAGGCATAGTATTTTGGTGGGAACTTTATCCCCTTCCCCTGAGGGCATAAAAAGGCCCTGGCATGCTTGCCGTTAGTTCCTTGACCACCACACCATACTTGGTGCCAGGAAGAAGGCATGGTATGAGGAGGGGAGGGATTGTGTGAGTTCACAGATGACCACTCGAAGAACTCCAGTCACAGGTAGGCAATCTGTCCTTCTTTTTTGTGGCCTCACAGAGGTCACAGACTCATACAGATGGGAGACTAGCAAGCTGTATTCAAGGAGGAGGGCGTGCCATGTGGAACCCATAACAAACCAATCCCAGAACAAACTAGCCCATCAGAAAAATACTAGTCAAATACCAAATCAGATGAGGTTTATCATAATCAGTGCAAAGAAGAAGTCAAATATCAACATATGGCATAATGGTTCAAAGGAGAAACATATACAAGAGGGACAGTTACCACATAGGGTTGACATTACTGAACAGAAGAGAACAAGACTGCCCTCCCAAATGCAGCATCAGTGGAGGAGTGTTGTTCAACTCAATAATGGGAAATAAAGGTGATGGGTTGTGACCAAATGGCTGCCTTGCAAATGTCCTGCAGCGGAATTCCTCTCAGAAGGGCTGCTGAGGCAGAGAGGGCTCTGGTGGCATGACTCCTAATCTGAGGAGGAAGATTTGTCCTTGCCAGTTTGTAAGCAAGTCTATAATAGTAGAGACCACCCATTTGGAAAGTTTCTGTGAGGAAGCCAGTAGTCCTTTCTTTGTAGAAGAATAACAGAGAAATAGTCTTTGGGACTTCCTAAATTCTGTAGTGTGCTGGGTATAGAAGGCCAGGCCCCTGCGGACATCCAGCGGATGCAGAGACCTTTCCAGATCTGAGGTCAGATTCTGGAAGAAAGCTGAGAGGACAATATCCTGATTAAGTTGGAAGGCTGAGAGCATCTTAGGCAAGAAGGTAGTATCAGGATGGAGAACCATCTTACTGTGATGAAAGTGAACGTATGGCCTATGAGCTCTAAGTGCACACAGTTCACTAGCCCTCCGTGCAGACAAGATGGCGACGAGAAAGGCTGTTTTCCAGGAGAGCAACCTGAGGTCACAAGTGGCTATTGGCTTGAAGGGCCTCTTGGAGATCTGGGAAAGTACTAACGACAGGTTCCAGCCCGGGACCGGTGGCTGTACTGGGGTGTATGGGTGTTTGTACCCTTTAAGGTAGGTATGCACTGGGGGTCTGCAAAGCATAAGGGTCTACCCCTACACTGCAGGCGAGACAATATCGCTAAAAGGTAGCACTGGATCGACGAGAGGTAAAGTGAAGAAAGACACTTGAGAAGGTGTATGGTATCGAAGCGGTCAATGTTGAGTCAGCGAAGGTAAAGGAACTCGATGAACTTCGATATTTTGTAGGACTAAGCGCGGGTCATTGATGGTTTGTGAGCCAGTTTGATGACCTGTCTGACCACAGGTGGCAGAGATATCACTGGAGTAAATTTCACACTGTGAGCCTGAGGGTGTTGACATCTGGGTGGCCGATGGTTCCCTTGTCAGCAAGCCCAGTCTGGGTGGAAGCCTTCGATACCGAGACTTCGACAACAATAATGGGGTGAACCATGCTTGGTGTGGTCACCAGGGTGTGATCAAGATTGCTGAGGCTTCATCTTGGCAAATTTTTTCCAGCACTCTTGTGATGAGAGGGAATGGTGCAAAAAGATAGACGACAAGACCTCTCCAGTGGAGTACAAATGCATCTCCCAGGGACCCTTGTCCCAGTCTGCTTCTTGAGCAGAAGAGGTGGCATTGGGCGTTGGATGGGGAGGCAAAGAGATCAATGATCAGTGTCTTCCACATCTTGAATACTTCCTGAAGAATGGCCTCTTCGAGCCTTCATTCATGGGACATCACTGGGGTTCGACTGAGGTGGTCTGCTGTCGTGCCTGGAAGGTGGAGAGCAAGAGGGTAAATCTGATGGGGAAGACACCAGTTCCATAGTTGGAGGGCAAGTCTTAGAAGGGACTTCGATCGCATACCACCCTGTTTGTGGTACAGTATGCAACTGTGGTGTTGTCTGTCAATATCTGCACCGTCTGGTTGGCAAGTATATCCTCAAAGGCTTTGAGTGCCTTGATGACTACTAGCATCTCGAGGGCGTTGATATGTTATGTGCTGAACACGCTCGACCACCAACCCCTCACTGTTAGATTCTGAGAGTGGGTGCCCCAGCCCTTCTAGGGAGGTGTCTGTTGTGACTGACATCGAGGGATCTGGAAGATGGAATGGCATGCCAGTCAGGATGTTTTGTGACTCCTTCCACCAGGCGAGGGACTGGAGAACTTGTCTCGGTACCGAAAGGCGACACTGTGGGCTGTCAAGAAGACAGTCGAATACACACAGAAACCAGCTCTGCAGAGGTCTCATGTGTAATCTCACAAATGGGACAACAGCCGTCGTCGAAGCCATAAGGCCCAGGAGAACCTGGATCAACCGAGCAGAGGTTTACCGGTTTCTTTGCAGTCATGATATTGAGTTGAAGAGTCGAGTGACTTGGTCCTGTGGAAGAAAAATGAGTTGGCGGCTGGAGTTGAGAACCGCCCTGATGAAGTTTATGTGACGAGTTGGATGGAGATGTGACTTGTTCAGGTTGACAGTGAGGCCCAGTCTCCTGAGGAGGTGAAGAGCTGTTTGGAGGTTGTGGAGAGCTTGTGACCTGGAATGGGAGACGATTAGCCAATCATCTATATATGGGAAGAGGATTACCCCATGTTGTCGGATAGCTGCTGCTACCACTGACATACATTTGGTGAGCACCCGTGGAGCCGTGTTCAGGCCAAAGGGAAGCACTCAAAACTGGAACGCTTTCCTGCCAATCATGAAGGCAAGGAATTTCCTGTGGTCTCGCTGAATGGCAAAATGAAAGTATGCATCTTTGAGGTCCAACATGGTGAACCAGTCTCCCTTCTGAGGGAGGGGGAGAATGGACTTGAGGGATACCATCTGGAACTTGTGAGGCCTGATGTACTGATTTACTCCCTGAAGGTCTAGGATGGAATGAACTCCTCCCCCTTTTTTTGAGACCAAGAAGTACCTGGATAAGAAACTGGTCTGAAAGGTGGAAAAGGGAATCAGTTCTATGTCACTCTTTTTCCGAAAGACATGGATGACTTCCAGAAGAGGAGTTGATGGTGGCATTACATGGATGCAGCCGACTGGGGGCTTTGAGAAGAATTCCATTACGTACCCTCTTGCCACAATATCGAGGATCCAGGCGTCCATGGTGATCAACGATCAGGCATTGAACTGCTTCCTGAGCTTGGACCTGAAGAACGGGTCAGGTAGATGGTATATGGGTAGCTCTGGTGTTACAGCCACCTTGGTGTCTGCGGTGGCAGGTGAATCTATAGTAGATGACTCTGTAGTGGTGGTGTCTGAAAAATTGAGGTCATCTTCAAAACCGTCAAACTCAACTTTTAGGGAGGTCCTTCTTTTTCTTGTAGGCAATCTTCTGTGAGCGCTGGAGCAATTGATTAGAAGGTTGGCTTGGCTGATGTTGAGAGAAGCGCTGGGGCAGGTAAGGACTATAGGTACGGTGAGTCGAAGGTCGATACTGACGATAGCAGTACTTCTGGACCTGAAGTGGTGGTTGCATGCCATATTTCTTTATGGAGGAGTGTATTTTATGTGCGCGCTCCAGTTTCTCATCTGTGGTGCTGTTGAACAGCCTGGCTGAATCAAAGGGGAGATCCTTGACCAGGGTCTGGGATGATTGTGAGAGCCTGGAGGAGCAAAACCATGAATGACGCCAAAGAGACACTGAAGAGGCAAAGGCTTTTGAAGTGCAGTCAATGATATATCTTGCTGTTGTGATTTGCTGACTAGTGAGGTGTTGAGCCTCTTCCAGAAATACACCTGCCACACGTTTCTCCTCCTCCAGTAGCCTGGAAACAAAGACCCTGGTTCTGTCCCATAGCCACTGATTGTATGCTGACTTCCACGCTGAGTAGTTTTCTATTTTAAATATTAGGGCTGTGTTAAAGTAGTTCTTGCAGCCCATAGCATCCAATCATTTCCCCCCTTGTCTGGGGGGTGCCATGTAACATCTGTGAGGTCTTTGCCTGTGCCTCATTTACAATGACTGAGTTGACTTTGGGGTGGTTTTGGAGCCAGGGTTTGGTCATTTCGATAACTTTATGAAGAAAGTCCAATTTCTTTGAGGTGACTGGAGTGGAGGCAGGGGCTGACCATGACGTCTTGAAAATGTGAAGCACATAAGGCAAGAGTGGGATAGCTGATATTGACGGGGCCTGCTCCTGTGGTTTGTGGTAGACAGGATTGTCTATAGTCTCCTTGGATGCCTCAGTGGCGAAGTTGAGATTTTTTTGCCATCCAAGATATCAGGTCTGAGAATGCTCTGACATCACTGGACAGGGAGATAGGCTTGCCCTGGGAGACAGCGGTGTCCAGGGGCTGTCCTTCTTTGTGTTCCGCAGAGTCAGTGGAAAGAGTCGGAGATCTAGATGGAGACTGGTGGCTGGGTAGGTCGGGCGATCCACCTCGAGATTCTTCTTGCACCTGAGTGACAGACGTAGCTCTGTCTGAAGGTCATGGAGGGGTTAGAGGTAGTGGCTGGTGGGCAGCTGTCTCCTTGGCTGTGTGAGATCGAGGACATTTGGGAGGTGGCAAGGGTCTGGAGTTAGAGTAAGTTGGGGTTGAAGAGTGATGTCAACACCAAGAAACAACTTCCTCATAGTACCCATGATGTCTATGATGACGTTGAGGTATGTATTTCTCCTTGAAGGAGAACTCACCCGATGACCTGGAGGGTGAGTAGTACACATAGGTACGACAGTGGTGAG
This sequence comes from Iguana delicatissima, assembly GCA_948472985.1. Taxonomy (NCBI): domain Eukaryota; kingdom Metazoa; phylum Chordata; class Lepidosauria; order Squamata; family Iguanidae; genus Iguana; species Iguana delicatissima. Next base: position 103,656 of record CAOKZL010002134.1, read on the forward strand.
ATCAGGACCAGTCTTGGTAAATATATCTCTGGTGCTGTGAGTGCTGAGTTCGACCAGAGGAGGAGTGTGATCTGGACTCTGACCTCCTTCAATGAGAACTCTGACGGTTTTGTTGACATTGGGTGGCAGTCGACCTTGAAGAGGAGTGGGAACAGTTCCTCCTGGATCCATGAGCCGAGGATCTGGGAGAGGCTGCACGGGGAGGGTGGGGGGTAGGTGAGTCCCAGGTGACCTCTCTTGAACAGTCATAATCTCTGCCCAGATATCACCTTCTCATTCTCGAGGAAGATCCTGAGTTGGAGTGCGCTTGACTATTTCCCCGTCAGAGGGTTGAGATTTCTTTGAGAGTGAGACGGAACAAGGTCAACCTTCAAGTGTGGAGGCCTGTAGGGGGGGTCCATCTCTGCGGGGTCTCCTCTTGCAGGGTAGCATCTGTCTCAGAGATAGTCACCACTGTGAGTGGTTCGATCTGTTCCTGAGTGAAGGGTCTCTCTTTGTCCTTCCTCCTATGGAACCTAGCAAGGTCCTTCTTGAGAGAGCAGCCTGGAGTAGGGGGTGCACCCACCACTGTCAACCTGGAAGCTGGGGGCCTTGATTTACTCAGGTGTTTCCAGTGGGTGGGTGTTTTGAGTGGGAGGTTGATGGTACTGAGGCCGACCGATCGGATTGTGCCTCCTTTGACAAGGGGTTGTGGGACGGTTCCTTACAGGAGGAACAATGAGAGAATGCCTCTCATCCAGACCATCAGACTACCGTACCTGTGGCAAGCTAGGTCAGCTAAAGTATTCATCTTTCCTGGTTTGAAGATAATCTTGAATTTAAAGCATTGAAAAAAATTGGGCCATCGTACTTGTTTAAGTGTTAGTTTTCCGGCTGTTTTCAAAGTCTCCAGGTTGCGATGATCAGTCCAAATTTAGAAAGGCACTCTCACGCCTTCCAAAAAATGTCTCCAAGTGGTGAAGGCAAAGTGGATGGCCATGGCTTCTTTTTCCCATACTGGCCAGTTGCGCTGGGGTTTGGAGAATTTCTTAGAGATGAAGGTGCATGCTTTTAGATGTCCATCATTGTTGTACTGAAGGAGTACTGCTCCCATAGCGAAGTCAGAGGCATCAGTTTGTATTATAAATTCTTTCTCGGTATCAGGGAAAAATAGAAGCGGTTCTGAGGTGAATTTGTGCTTGAGTGCGTCGAAGGCGGCTTGGCACTTATTTAACCAAGTAATCATTTTGGGGAGTTTTCCATTGGAATCAGAAGGTTTCTTTAAAAGATCAGTTAGTGGAAGGGCAATTGTGGCAAAACCCTCAATGAAGTTGTGGTAGAAGTTGGCAAAACCAAGGAATTGTTGCAGCTGTTTCCTAGTTTTAGGGGCTGGCCATTTCAAAACTGTATCAATCTTGGAGGGATCCATGTTTAGGGTATTGTTGCAAACTCGATACCCTAGATAGTCAAAAGTTTGAGTGTGAAACTCACATTTGGAGAGTTTCACAAGTTTACTGTCTATAAGTCTTTGTAAAATAGTGCGTACAAGTTTGGTGTGTTCTGGGAGTGTTTCTGAGTAGATCAAAATGTTGTCTAGATAAACCACAACACCATTGTAATGGAATTCTTGCAAGACCAAGTTAAGGAACATTTGGAAAGCTGTGGGTCCAGCTTGTAACCCAAAAGGAAGGACTGTCCATTGGTAATTCCCGGGGGGGGGGCAGGAAGGTAGTGAGCCATTCACTGTCAGGGTCCATTCTTATTCGGTGGAACGTCTCTTTGAGGTCTAGTTTGGTAAAGAATTTACCTTTGATCAATTGACCCATGACACCAGCCATGAGTGGGATCAGGTACGCATTAGGCAATACTACTTGATTTATTAAGTTGTAATTCACAGTGAGTCTGGGGGTCTCCTCTGTCCTTCTTTTGCTGGAAACAGACTGAACTAGCCGTTGGGTCACTGTAACATGTACATGACGAGTTTTAGCTGTACTTACATTCGCAGATTGGTCTGGGTCCCACTCGTCACTGTCTGAGTCAGAGGCAGACAAGAGGCTGTCCTCATCATTGCAAACCCAAGTGGAGGTTCCACAGCCCGGGTGTTTGGTCTGCGGCTTTGGGGTGTCGGTTTTGTGGGAAGCAGGCTTGGTGGAAGGAGTCGCAGGCTTTTCTTCCATGGCTTTCTTTTGGCTCTGGCAATTACTGGCGATGTGGCCCCTCTTCCCACATAAGAAGCAGGTCCCTTCGCGTAATCGTTTTTTTCTTTCTTCACTGCTTAGGAAGGTGGACCTTCTGGATCCTGGGGTTCGGCGACCACATTCTTGGGCTTGTCTTTGCCTTGAGAGTTGGACTCTTTCCAGGATACTTTCTACTTCGCTGGCCAGTTTCATCCATCCCAACAGACTGCCTGGGTTTCCTTGTGAAAGGCAATGATCCAGAATGGTGGGGTTTAACCCATCTTGAAAAAATTGCTTGAGTATGTCATCTCTCCATTCCGGGACTTTGGTCACTAGCTTTCTGAATTCACGGGCGTATTCTCTGACGGTTCCTTTTCCTTGGTGCAGTTTCCTGAGCTGGTGTCTGGCTTGTTCTTGAATAAAGGGGTCTTCAACCTCTTTCTGAGGCAGTGCATGAAGAGCTGGAGATCGGCTGTTTCCTCAGCTCATGGGTCAAACAAACTGTCAGCCATGTAGTTGGAAGCCACATTGAGGAAATAAGTCAGAGTTGCCCCATCTCCATCATCTCTCGAAAAGATTTAGGCCCTGCTTAAGGTGCCGGTCCTCTGGGAGGTGCCAGGGCTGCGGCTACAGGGGCTGCTGCTGCAGGCACTTGCTGTTGGGCATGCCCAAGCTGACGTACCAGGATTCTCCAGTCAGCTAGCTGAGCTCTCAATCTGGATATCTCTTCTCGTTGTCATTCCACTTCTTCTTCTCTGGCTAAAAGTTGCTCCAACAGGTTGATTTTGCTGATTGAAGCATCTCATCTCGTAGCGCAGTGGTGTTGTCTGTGAGCCGTGTCAGGTCACTCTCCCCAGGCCCAAGTCTGACCTGTAATTGGGGTAGCCACAGGAACTGCGGGTCGCTCTTTGGCTCGCACCTCTGGGGGCCAGCTGGGGTCTGTTTTGTCTCTCTTGATTCATTCATTGCCTGAATTTTTGGTGGCTCCACCAACAGCTCCATCTTCTAGTGGTTCTTCTTCAGATGTTTGATACATGTAGAATTTTGAACTTGAGTCCTCTCACTCTGTCAGGAACTGAATTCACACACACAAATAGTGCAGTGCATAAACACTATTTTTTTGGAGTGAGATACATTGTACAAGATTTCAGTGAGAGGACTAAAGTTCAAAAGCAATAGCAAATACTTAAGAATCCCATCCTTCCCCCTCCCTCTTTCAAGAGACCTTGAAGCAGTGAGAGCCTGGCAGAGCTTATCAGTGCATTCCTAGCATTTGTTTACCTAACGGTCTCTGATTCCTAGGCTTTGGTTGCAAGCAAGTTGCTACCTAACGCTGGACTACATTTCCCATTACTATAATATGGAGGGCATCCCGACATTGAAGGTCCCATTCTGGAAGACCTTTTGGATGTGGTCTTGCTGCTTGGGGGCGTCGAGGCTGCTGAGGCTGCTGATACAGATGGAACCAATGGGGATTTCAGGGTCTGTTCATAGAAGCCTAGCCTCCCTGTTCCTCCAAGTCTGCAGAGTGAACGCCTGGCAGTGAGAGCAGGTGGCAACATTGTAAGTTTCCCTGAGACAGACGAGGCACCTGGAGTGCCCATCGCGATATGGGATCTTCACATTGCATGAATGACAGTGTTTGAAAAATGCTGTTGATGCCATAAATGGGAGATCTAAAGTCGTGAAGCCAGGAAAGTGAAGCGGAGGTTGATACTGAAGAAGCAGTAGAGAAGATGCTCAACAGAAGCTCCGAAGTCAGCAGACGTGGTGGAAAGAAAGCCAGGGCCCTTTTATGCCCTCAGGAGAAGGGGCGGAATTCCCGCCAAAATGCTAGGCCTAGAGGTCTAGAAGTTTCCGTGGTCAGTACTGTGTAGGCACAGACAATCCAATCTGTGCGAGTCACAGAGACCATAAAGAAGAAACCTTATGAAAGTGGAGAGCCATTGTTCTACAATAAACAATGCAGAGAACTGGACAATGACAAGAAAAAAAGGAAGAACAAGAGACCTCTTCCACAAGATCCAAGAAATCAAAGTGAAATTTAAACTAAGAGTGGGGATAATTTTTTGCTATCTTTGATGTTTTATTAAAGTTATTGCAATACATCAATCAATACATCATTTTAGTATATTGTTTCCCTACATATTCTTGTACCACACTAACCATATTCAGCTGATAGAATTCTGGTTCCATTGGTTTGATTATCTTAGTAATTTCAAGATGGATAGTTTTCCAAAACGTTTGGGCTTTTTTTACAATGCCACCAGCATTGAAGATTATTATTACTGATTATTTTCTGATTATTACTTCCAGCACCTATAGTTGTCTTTATAGATTTTTGCAATCTTTATAAGAGTTAGGTGCCATCTGTATAACATTTTAAAATAATTCTCTTTATAAGACTGACATCTTGTAAAATTTAGTTCTTTCCAGGTCCTTTCCCACTGCTCAAGGGGTAATGTGTGCCCAACATTCTGTGCCCATTTCAACATAGAGCTCTTAACAGTCTGATCCTCTATTTCCCACCTGAAAAGTAAATTATAAAGTTTTGATATGATATGAACACTTTCCCCTCTTAGAATCATATCTAATTCCATAGTGGAATTATTTATTCTATAATCCCTTTTGTCTTGTTTGAATATTGAATATAGCTTGTTGTTATAAAATATAGCTTGCTTGTTATAAAAACCAGGAGCAGTTAAAGTCTACTGCATTCAATTCCTCTCTGGCCTTAAGGTCACAATCAGAGCCACGGAATTTAATAAATTCTTTATAAGTCCAATATTTAATTGACGGTTGTATTTCTGAACCATGAAACACCTCTAAAGGAGATACAAGAGTGGGGATATTTTTTGACCAGCAGAAAAACTTAACCAAGCAGAAACAAAAAGAGGATGGAAATAGTACACTGAAGAATTAAAAAAATGACAGAGATTAAAAAAATGACAGATTTGTTCAAGCAGAACTATTTGAAGATGAACTGACAATTTTAGACAGTGAAGTTCAAGCTGCACTCAGGGAGGGCACTGGGAAGAAATAAATCACCAGGAACAGAAGGCATACCAACACAGCTGCTTCAAGGTACAGAGACAGAAGCCACTCTAGTTCTAACTAAGTCAGTTGTGAAATATGGAAAACAAAACAATGGACCACAGATTGGAAATGTTTATTATGCATTCCAATCCCCATGGAAGGGACGCCAGAGATTTCAGTACAAAGAACCATTGCATTAATCTCCCATGTAAGCAAAGTGATGGTCTAAATTCTACAAAAAAAGCTTTTGCCATATGTGGAGCAAAAAGTACCAGATGTCCAAGCTGGATTCAGGAAAGGAAGAGGCATTAGAAATCTTATTGCAAAGGTACATGTGTACCAAAGAATTTCAGACAAAAATCAGCCTTTGTTTTATAGACTATAGAAAAGTCTTTGATTGTGTAGATCATAAAAAACTACGGATCCCTCTTAAAGAAACAGATGTTCCACAAGAGTGTCCTGATGCATAACCTGTACTCAGGGCAAGAAGCTACCTCCAGGACAGTATATGGAGAAATGGAATGTTTTCCAATGGGAAAGGAGTCAGTCAAGGCTGCATTTTATCACTGTAGCTGTTTAGCTTGTACATGAACATATTATACATAAAGCAGGATTAGACTCACAAGAAGGAGGCATGAAATAGGAGAAAGGAACATCAACAATTTAATATGTGCCAATAACACCTCAGTACTAGCAGAAAATAGCAAAGACTTGGAATCCTTACTGAAGAAATTAAAAGTGGAAAGGGCAAAGGCAGAGAAGCATGAAGAAAGCAAAAATAATGACTACAGATGATTTACATAATTTTAAAGAAGATGATGAAGACTAGGACTAGGACTAAGATTTGGAAGGGTAACTATGAACGAATTAGACAAGATCCAGAAGTTTCAAGACATACCACTGAATGTCATTGTATTTCCAATTTCTATGTACGGTTGTGAAAGCTGGAAAGTGAAGGAAGCTGACAAGAAGAAAACCAACTTTTCTGAAATGTGGTGCTGGAGGAGTGTTACAGATTCCATATGGATCCTAGAGCAAATCAAGCCTGAACTCTTCCTAGAAGTCAAAATGACTAAACTGAAACTGTTGTACTTAATGGACATATCATAAGAAGTCATGACTCACTAGAAAAGACAATAATGCTAGGTAAGTTAGAAGGCAGAAGGAAAAGAGTTAGACCTCATTACAATGGATAAACTTATTCAAGGAAGCCATGGCCCTGAGTCTGCAAGAACTGAGTAGATACGTGGATGATAGAGTGACATGCAGGTTTCTTATTCATAAGATTGTTGTAGGTTAAAGTCAACTTGACAGCAGCTAACAATCATCAGCATACTGATAGCATCTGATGTTAAAACTCCGGTCAACCTCTCCCAATAGTTTCATGTAAATGTTTAATGTAAATAGCATAGGGTCCAAAACAGAACTGTGAGTAATTCCACAGGCCAATGGCCAAGGAGTCCCCCAGCATCACCTTTAGAATGTCCCTTCAGGAAAGAACAGAAGTACAGTATCTCCAAGCCCTACATCAGCAAAGTGACCCAAAAAGACACTACAATTGGTGATAGTGACAGCCAAAGAGAGGTCCCGCAAAGCCAACAGGGGTACACTCCTCCTGTCCAGTTCTCAGCACAGGTCATCAAGGCAACCAAAGCTGTCTCCATCTTGTAACCAGGTCTGAAGACAATCTGAAATGGAACTAGATAATCTGCCCAATCCAGGAACCACTGGATCTGAAAGGCCACAACATACCCTAGTATCATGCTTAAAAATGGAATAGTGGGAGACTGGACAATAGTTATCCAATATAGTGAGATCCATTATATTCAGTGGACGGCTTACAACAGCCTCTTTCAGCCACCTTTAGACCTCTCCATTGGGTAAAGAAGCATCAACTGCTTGTTTAATAACCCCAGAGGGGCAATGATTCAGTACACATGTGGTAGCTCTTATCCCTCAAGAGTAATAGAATCATACAGCTCGAAGAGACCACAAAGGCCATTGAGTCTAGCTCTCTGCCATGCAGGAATATACAATCCGAACAGATGGCCATCCAGCCTCTGTTTAAAATCCTCCAAAGAAGGAGACTGTGCCACACTTAGAAGCATAGAATCATAGAATTGGAACAGACCACAACAGCCATTGAGTCCAACCCTCTGCCATGCAGATGTGTGGTCATCTGTTTTACGAAGGCCTCATTTAAATCCTCAGTCTGGTTTGAGGGTCTGTAGTAGATCCCTAAAACGACATCTCTGTTTTTTCTCTCTCCCTTAATTTTTACCCAGATGCTGTCAACCTGGCTTCCAGCACTGAAGTAATGGATCTCTTCACAGGTGTAAACATTCTTGACATATAATGCTACTTCTCCTCCCTTCCTGTTTGGTCTATTTCTCTGAAATAGATTCTACCATTCTATTACTACATTCCAATCATAAGACTCATCTCACCAGCTTTCACTGATGCCTATTACATCATATCTGTTTTGCTGTGTTGACAGTTCAAGTTCACCTTGTTTATTTGCCATGCTCTGTGCCTCAGTGTAGAGACATCTAAGGTCATTCCCACTACCTGCTTACTTAAGATTTTTCTCCTCCTATTGTCACGCTCTTGTACTATTCATGCAGTTCCCTCAATAACATTTAGATTATTATCTCTAGCACTTGGTGAACTCTTGCCCTTGAGAATACTGTCATATCTTCAGGAAACATTACAAGGAGTTATATGAAAATAATTACGTAGAGGAGGGAAATAACAAGATACAAGAATATTTGGAGAAGCAAGACATAACTGAATTGACAGAAGAACAAAAGAATGCTTTAAATGCAAATATTACAATGAAGGAGATACTGGAAGCTATTAAAAAAGCAAAACCAGCAAAATCACCAGGGCCAGATGGATTCTCTTCTTTATATTATAAAATATGTCAGGAAGAATTACTACAACCGATGCATAGAGTGTTTAATGAAATAGCTGACAAAGGAAAACCTGCATCTTGGAATGAAGCAAACATTACGTTGATAAAGGATTGAAAGAAGGGAAGGATTCTCGAGACCGATATCCCTTTTAAATGTAGATTACAAAATATTTGCAAATATATTGGCTGAAAGACTGAAAAAAATCTTAAAGGAGATAATACATGAAGATCAAAGTGGCTTCTTACCTAAAAGACAAATAAGAGATAATCTAAGAACGGTAATTAATATGATAGAATATTATGAAAAACATAATGAGAAGAAATTTGCTATGATATTTGTTGATGCTGAAAAAGCTTCTGATAACATCAAACACAAATTTATGCTACAATTACTTAGGAAAATGAACTGTGGGGAAAAATTTGGTACATGGATTGGAGAAATGTATGAAAATACAAACGCTCAAATTATAATCAATGGTGAGAAAACGAAACCAATCAGAATAAGAAAAGGTACGAGACAAGGTTGCCCTCTTTCACCATTCTTATTTATAACAGTATTGGAAGTGCTGCTTAGAATCATCAGAGCTGATAAAAATATCAGAGGGACTAAAGTAAAGAGCCAAGAATACAAATTGAGGGCGTATGCTGATGATCTTGTGATTTTTCTTGAAGATCCACAGTTAAGTGTGGAAAAATTACTGGAAACAACTAAAAAAACTGGAGAGATAGCAGGATTTAAAATTAATAGGGGTAAAACAAAAAACGTAACAAAGAATATGACTAAAAGAGAAATGGAAGAGATAGTACAGTTGACAGGATTTGAGACAGAAAAAAAGATAACATATTTAGGGATAACAATAGCAAAACAAAACAATGAACTGTATGAAAATAATTACAAAAAATTATGGGCTGACATAAAGAAAGAAATTCAGAAATGGTCCAAATTGAGGTTATCTTTATTGGGTAGGATAGCAGCAATTAAAATGAATATCCTTCCAAAAATTAATTATCTTTTTCAAAACCTTCCAATAATAATCAACAAAGGATGTTTCTGTGATTGGGAGAAAGATTTATCGAGATTCATTTGGGGAGGGAAGAAGCCAAGAATAATGTGGAAGATGTTAATAGAGAGAAAAGAAAGAGGAGCATTTGGTGTACCAGATCTTGAAATATATTACAAAGCAAATGCCCTGACCTGGTTGAAAGAATGGATAATTCTTGAAACTGAAAGATTATTGGAAGGATCGGAGTTGAAATTTGGCCGGCATGGATATCTCTGGTACAACAAAACCAAAGTAGATAAAGAATTCTTCAACCATTATCTTAGAAGAGCATTATTTGAAATTTGGAAGAAATTTAACAGGAAGATGTATATTGAAATCCCGTTATGGCTATCTCCTCATGAAGCCTTATTTGGAAAATGGAGAGATGAGAAAGAAAAATGGATCAGATATGAAGATATTTTAGTAGATGAGAAGACAAGTCTAAGAATAAAAACAAGAGAGGAACTAGAGATGGAAAGTTTTGCATGTAAATGGTTCTTATATAATCAACTGAAAGAAAGATTTAAAATGGATAATAAATTGGAAGGATTTGAAATTATTGGGAAAAGGAATGAATTTGAAAATGTCATTCTTGAAAAAAGATCATTTGGTGGCTCAATTATACAAATTATTATTAAACAGAGAATTGGAGACAGAAATAATTAAAGATTCAATGATACAAGGAGCAAGAAATATAGGGCATGAAATTAGCTTGGAACATTGGGAGAAAAGCTGGAAGAATACACAAAAATTTATATTAGTCCAAAAGCTGAAAGAAAATTACTGTAAGATACTCTATAGATGGTACTTAGACCAGCAAAATTAAGGAAAATGTACAAGATTTCCAGTAAATGTTGGAAATGTAAGACAGAAGAAGGAACATTTTTTCATATGCGGTGGTCATGCCCTGAAGCTAAAAGATATTGGAAAACAATTCAAAAGAAAATATTGGAAATATTACAAATTCATATTCCATTGCACCCTGAAATATTTCTTTTAAATATGTTACATCAAATAGAAAAAGAGCATATTAAATATTGGAGAATAATACTGTATATGGTACCAAATGCAAGGATTACTTATGCAAAATACTGGAAGTGTGAACATATCCCAGATATTGAAGAATGGGAGGTTAAATTATCAGAAATGATAGTGATGGATGATTTGACAATGGCACTTAAAGGTGAGACAAAAGGGAAAAATAGGGAAAAATTGAAACCAATTAAAGAATACATACAATGAAATTGGAAGATTCGGAAGGAAACATGAAAAGAATGAGATAAGCAAAGATATAGGAAAAGGGAAATGAAAAAGTTATTTTCCAAATTATAAGGCAAGTCACATAAAAAGGGAAATGATCAGAAGAAACTTGGAAAAATAAGTGAATAATAAACTAGAAGAAAGAAAGAAGGAATTTGAAATTGTATAGTTGTATATAATTTGTATATAAATTTTGATATAGAAGGATGCTCATAAAACTCAGAACAAAGCTGAAAACGAATTCATATGTAAGACAAAATAGAGCATATAAGACAAGTAATTGAAATTTATTTAGATAAATAAAAGCTATAGAGGTATTTGTATATGTAAAATAACCTTGTTAATCCTGACCAACAGGGAAGACCTTGTTAATGACGTAGAACTGGTTGGATCTTTAGGAGAGAGTGACCATGCCCTATTAGAATTTGGCATTCAGTGGGGAAGAGAAGACAAGTGTAGCCAGGCACTCGTCTTAGATTTTAAAAAAGCAGACTTCTGTAAACTGAAGGAGCTGCTGGCTGAAATCCCGTGGTCAAGAACAGTCAATGAGAAAGGAGTTCAGGATGCATGGGAGTTCTTTAAAGGGAGGTACTGAAGGCACAGGCTAAAACTGTGCCATTAAGGAGGAAAAATGGAAGGCATCTGAACAAACCGGAATGGTTGACTAAAGAGCTCTCAGCTGAGCTAAGTATTAAGAAAAACATGTACAGGAAATGGAAGAAGGGGGAAATCACCAAAGAAGATTATAAGCAAGTAGCCAGGAGATGTAGGGAAAAGGTCAGAAAGGCTAAAGCAGAGAACGAACTTAGGCTGGCCAGAGACATTAAAAACAACAAAAAGGGCTTTTTTAAATACGTCCGCAGCAAAAGGAAAAAGAAGGAGATGATAGGGTCACTGCTCAGGGAAGATGATGAATAACAGGAGGAAGAGAAAAGGCAGAACTCCTCAACACCTTCTTTGCCTCTGTTTTTTCCCAAAAGGATAAAAACACTCAACCTGGCGGTTGGGGAGCAGGTGAGGAAGTGGGGGAAATGCAGCACAGAATAGGTAGAGAGGTAGTACAGGAATACCTGGCCACACTGGGTGAATTCAAGTCTCCAGGGCCAGATGAATTGCATCCTAGGATTTTAAAAGAACTAGCAGAGGTCATTGTGGAACCTCCTGCTATAATCTTTGAAAACTCTTGGCGGACAGGAGAAGTTCCGGCAGACTGGAGGAGGGCAAATGTTGTCCCCATCTTCAAGAAGGGAAAAAAAGAGGACCCAAATAGTTATTGCCCAGTCAGCCTGACATCACTACCGAAAGATCCTGGAGCGGATCATCAAACAGTCAGTTTCTAATCACTTAGAAAACAATGCCGTAATTACGAAAAGTCAACATGGATTTCTCAAAAATAGGTCATGCCAGACTAATCTTATCTCTTTTTATGATAGAGTTACTTGCTTGATAGATGAAGGGAATGCTGTGGACATAGTATATCTTGATTTCAGTAAGGCCTTTGACAAAGTTCCCCATGACATTCTTGCAAAGAAGCTAGTAAGATGTGGACTGGACAGGGCTACTGTCAGGTGGATTTGTAACTGGTTGACTGACCGTACCCAAAGGGTGGTCACCAATGGCAGATTCTCATCCTGGAGAGAAGTGACTAGCGGGGTGCCACAGGGTTCTATCCTGGGCCCGGTGCTGTTCAATATCTTCATTAATGACTTGGATGAAGGAATAGAGGGCACGCTGATCAAATTTGCAGATGACACCAAATTGGGAGGGGTTGCTAATACGCCTGATGACAGGATCAAAATTCAAAAGGACCTGGACAGATTGGAGAGCTGGGCCAAGGCTAAGAAAATGAATTTCAACAGAGAGAAATGTAAGGTCCTACACTTAGGCAGAAAAAATGGTATGCAGAAATATAGGATGGGGGACACGTGGCTGGCTAACAGTACGTGTGAAAGGGATTTAGGAGTCTTAATAGACTACAAGCTGAGCATGAGTTAGCAGTGTTATGCGGCAGTCAAGAAAGCCAATGCAATTCTTGGTTGCATCAATAGGAGTATGGTGTCTAGATCGAGGGAGGTATTGGTACCGCTTTATTCTGCATTGGTTAGACCTCATCTTGAATACTGCGTCCAATTCTGGGTACCCCAATTCAAGAAGGATAAGGATAAGCTGGAGCAGGTCCTGAGGAGGGCAACCAAAATGGTGAGGAGCCTGGAAGCCATGCCCTATGAGGACAGACTTAGAGAGCTGGGTATGTTTAGTCTGCAGAAGAGAAGGTTGAGAGGGGACATGATAGCCATGTTTAAATATTTGAAGGGATGTCATGTCGAGGAGGGAGTGGGTTTGTTTTCTCCTGCTCTTGAGACCAGGACAAGGAGCAATGGATACAAGCTGCAGGAGGGGAGATTCCGCCTGAACCTCAGGAGGAATTTCCTGACGGTCAGGGCTGTCCGGCAGTGGAATGTGCTGCCACAGAGTGTGGTGGAGTCTCCTTCGTTGGAGGTTTTTAAGCGGAGTCTGGATGGCCACTTGTTGGGAGTGCTTTGAGGGTTTTCCTGCATGGCAGGGGGTTGGACTGGATGGCCCGTGTGGTCTCTTCCAACTCTACATTTCTATGATTCTATGATTCTATAAGATAGAAGAGCAAGAGAAGAAGGATAAAAAGTAGAATAAGATGTTGGATAGGTATACAAATTTGATTGCAAATATTTTTTTGTTTTCTGTTTCATATATATTTATAAAAAGAAAGAATGATTATTTGTAAATACTGATTGTTATAACTTTGATAATAATAAAATTATATATATATATAAAAAAGAATAGTCACCCTCCCCCACATAATTCAGTTTAAAGCCCTCCTGATTAGGTTTGTGAGTCTCTTAGCAAAAATGTTCCTGCCAACTGCTGTGAGATGCAACCCATCACTTCCAGTAGTCTATCTTCATGAAACTCGAGACCATGATCCATGAAGCCAAATCCTTCCCAGTGGCATCATCTGCAGAGCCAGTTGTTCACCTCCACTATTGTTCTCTCCCTTCCTGGGCTGTGTCTCTTAACTGGGAGATCAGATAAATGATAAACTGTGCATCAAATTCCTTCAGCTTCTTACTCAGAGTCTTGTAATTCCTTGTAATATGCTGAAGGCTACATCTTGCTGTGTAATTAGTTCCCACATGGACCAAAAGGAAGGGGTAATGGTCAGTGAGCTTCACAAGTCTTGTCAGCCTCTATGATGTTACTTATTTTACCTCAGGGAGAGAGCACACCTCTCATGTCATCTTGTCTGGCCTACAAACTACTGCTTCTGTTCCTCTCACCAGGGAGTCCCCTACCACCATCACCTGTCTCTTCTGAGGATTGACAGGGGCCATTCCATGTGCTGAATTTTCCAAGGACATCTGCACATTCTCTAAAGACTGGCTGCTTCTGTTGCTGTTCCTCATCATGTCTGATAAGTGAAAGAGCTTTGATTTGATTCTGTAGCTCCAAATTCACTGAATAATCCCTGGGCCTTCTATTTCTATTTCTCACCTTCCTCCAAGTGTTAATCTCCTGTGTTTGGGAACTGACCTTTTACTTAGAGACATCACTTGTGTGTTCCTCTATCAGGACAGTCTGTTCTGCTCTATCCAAGAAAACCTCATGCTCCCTAATATGCTGAAGAGTAGATACATGGGCCTGAAGTTGCTAGACCTTTTCCTCCAAGAGGGACACCAACTTGCACTTGCTGCAGGTAAAGCCACCCACCTCAAACATATTACAGCTGTTGTAGGAGAATGGAGCAGCTCCCTAACATTTCATATTCAGAAGTCTTAAGTAGGCACTGAAACAGAAACCTGGGCCTCCTCCTCAAAACACCTCTTGTCAATTACCCATAGCCAATGCCATTTGGCTTTCCCTGTTAACAGAGCTCCTGTTCAGCTCTTATAATATAACTGCACATGCTGCAAGGCACGTGCTGCTGGCAGCAGTTATATAGACCCAATGGCTGCTAGTTCCACCCTCAAGCAAGTCTGTGACTCAACAGAAGCCCCATCCTCTTAGACCATGTGCTCAGGGAGAGCACATGGCCAGAAACAAACACCCGCACATAAGCCTTTGAAAATACACATACAGTCAAGGGTGTCCTCCCAGACAAAACTTACCTTCTGCTCTTTCTTCAGGGACTGAGCTTGAAAGACAGAAGCAGCAGTTATATAGAGCTAGTGGCTGCTAGCACAGACCCCAAGAAAAGATTTTAGAAAAAGAAAAAAATTTAGTTGGTACACATACTGAAGACTACTTCAAGATGAGAAGTTGATAACAAAAGCAAAGAATGCTCTACAGTTATATTTCTCTGAAAATATGAAAAATGAAACAGGTGTAGATATGACACGGGAAGAAAGTAAGGCTGTCATGATGGGCTTTTTCATTCAATGAAGTGCAGAATTAAATAAAAGCTGAAGAGAAAAAATCAGAAAATCAGTAATCAAATCAATCTTAAAGAGAATGAATTAAAACTTAACCCATCAAGAAAAGAGATAAAAGAAGAAATAAAGATGCTTCAAAAACAGTTAAAAATAGAACTGAAGAAATCAGGAAAAAATGTGGTATGTTAAACAAAATTATTTTGAATCTTCTAACAAAACTGGGAAATGGTTGGCATTTAAATTAAGAAAGAAAGAAAAAAAGAAAAATCTTGGCTCACGAAAATTAAAGAGGGAGAGGTCGACAGAGACCACCAAAAATTATTAAGAATTCATGAAATATTATACAGAATTATACAAAACATGGAACTGAATGAGAAAATATCAGTGAATTTCTAGATAAACAAAGATCCAGAAGTTAAGAGATGAACAAAGAGGAAAGCTAAATCAACCTATAATGGTTGCTGAAATTGAAGCTATTCATAAATGCAAGAAAAGTAAAGGACCAGGCCCTGACAGACTGACAGTAACATACTATAAAGATCATCTTATCATACCATTTCGACAATCAATATGCAGATGGCAGGTAAAATTCCAGAAACATGGGGAGAGGCAATTATTACGTTGATTTATAAAGAAGATCGTGATCCCATAAATGTTGACAATTGCAGGCCCATATCATTATTAAATGTAGATTAAAAATATTCATTTCTATTCTTGTTGATAGACTAAAAAGAGTCTTGAAGGAATGGCTCTGTAAACATCAATGTGGGTTTTTACCCAGAAGACATTTAAAAGAAAATACAAGAACAGTAATAAACTTGAGCATTTTGAAGGTTATCCCAAGAAATTAGCACTAGGATTTTTAGACATAAAAAAAAGCCTTTGGCAGCACTAATTGGATCTTTATGGAAGAAAGGATGAACAGGTGAAAGATTTTCAAGATGGATTAAGGAAGTGTATATAAACCAGTTGCACTAATCCTTATAAACAATGAAAAAACAAAGATTATAAAAATGTACAGAGAGGAACCAGAGAAGGCTATCTGCTATCTCCACTTATATTTCTAATCCTAACTGAAACTGATTGATGAGAAATTGATGAGAATCCTAAAATTAAAGGAAGAAGAATAAGAGGACATGAATTTAAATTGAACGCATTTGCAGATGTTCTAGTTATAACCCTAGAAGACTTGACAGAAAGCATGGCTGAATTACAAGAAACTTTAATAGAATTTGGAAGTGCATCAGATTTAAAAGTGAATTAAGATAAGAAAAACATATTGATTAGGAATATGAATAAAATAGGAATACAGGAGATATCTGCGTAGATGGCGCATGATACCAAAAAAATGAGTAAAAACATAAAAAAAAATGAATGCTGGAAATGTGGAAAGAAAACAGGATTTTTCTTTCATATGTGGTAGCAATGTACTAAAGCAAAAAAATAAAAATAAAAAGATAATATCTTGTTATTCAGAACAATGAAAATTACATGCCCAATGCTACCAGAAATTTACCTATTAAATATGTTAGATAACTTAGATCTAAAGATGGAAAGAAAATATTGGAGGGTATTATTATGTATGATAATTGTATCCAGAATAATCTCTGTACAAAAATGGAAAACTAAAGAAATACCCTTGGAAGAAGAATAGTTGCCAAAGCTATATATTAGGTATTGTCAAGGATTTATGCTGAGTCAGGCATGGTTTCCTCTAAGTGAATGGCAGAGAAAGATGTGATGTGGCCAGAGGAGCAGGTGCAAGGTTATCATGTTTGTTATGTCTGCAACTTGTGTACCGGGGAAGGCCACATGCCAGAAAGCTGATTGGGTTACCCCATATGTTCAGGGTGACAGTTAGTGCCAGGATGCCCTCCATATTATAGTAATGGGATATGTAATAGGTTTTAAGTTAGCTGTCTGCTTGTAACAAAGGTATGGGAACCAGAGACCCTTAGATAAACAAAAG
Organism: Iguana delicatissima; assembly: GCA_948472985.1. Taxonomy (NCBI): domain Eukaryota; kingdom Metazoa; phylum Chordata; class Lepidosauria; order Squamata; family Iguanidae; genus Iguana; species Iguana delicatissima. The sequence continues at coordinate 120,440 of CAOKZL010002134.1, forward strand.
CTAGGAATGTACTGATAAGTCCTGCCAGGCTCTCACCGCTTCAAGGTCTCTTGCTAGAGGGAGGGAAACGTCTTGGGATTTTATGCTTCTGAATTTGCTAATTGTTTTTAGTCCTCTCACCCAAGTCCTGTACTTGATAGTGCTTCTGCACTGTACTGTTTGTGTGTGCGTGAATTCAGTTCCTGACAGAGTGAAAGGACTCAAAGTTCAAATTCTACAACAAACTAATGAAGAACCCCTGTAAGAGGGGCCAGTTGGTGGAGCCACCAAAAACCCAGGTGGTGAACAAGCCGAATCCGATGAACAGGACCCTAGCTGGGTCCCAGATGCATAAGCCAAAGTGAGGCCCTCGCTTCCTTTGACCACCCCAATAACAGGCCAAATTTGGGCCTGGGGAGAGTGACCTGACACGGCTCAAAGACAACGCCGCCAAGCCACAAGATGGGATACTTCTATCAGCGAGACAAACCTGATGGAGCAGCTCATAGCCAGAGAAGAGGAAGTGGAAAGACAATGAGAAGAGAGATCCAGATTGAGAGCCCAGCTCGCCGACTTGAGAATCCTGATGCCCCAGCTCAGGCGTACCCTACAGCAAATGCCCGTACCAGCAGTTCCTGCAGCCAGAGCTCTAGCACCCCTGGAATACAGGCTCCTCAAGTGGGACCTAGACCCTTTCAAGAGATGAAGGCTATATATGATGGAGATGGGGCAACCCTGATTTATTTCCTCAATGTGACTTCCAACTACATGGCTGACTACAGAAACAGCTTCAATGACGATGCCGCCAGAGTAAGATACCTGAGCCAACACCTCAAAGGTGAAGCAGCAGAGTGGGTCACCAGTCTGTTTGACTCTTGAGCCAAGGAAACAGCCAATCTCCAGCTGTTCGTGCACCACCTCAGAGAGAGGTTTGAAGACCCCTTCATGCAAGAACAAGCCAGACACCAGCTCAGGAAACTGCACCAAGGAAAATGAACCATCAGGGCATACACTTGTGAATTCAGAAAACTTGCTGCCAAAGTTCCGGAATAGAGAGATGACATACTCAAGCAATTTTTCCGAGATGGGCTGAACCCCACCATTCTGGACCGCTGCCTTTCGCAAGGAGACCCAGGCAGTCTGTTGGGATGGATGAAATTGGCTGAGGAAGTAGAAAGCATACTGGAAAGTGTCCAACTCTCCAGACACAGACAAGCCCAAGAAAGTGGTTGCTGAACTCTAGGACTCAGAAAGTCCACTTTCCTGAGCAGCAAAGAAAGGAAAAAATGACTGCATGAAGGAACCTGTTTCTTGTGTGGAAAAAGGGGCCACATCACCAGCAACTGCCAAAGCCAAAAGAAAGCTGCAGAAGAAAAGCCCGCAATCCTTTCCTCCAAGTCTGCTCCCCGAAAAGCCGACGCTCCAAAACCACAGACCAAATGCCCTTCTGGTAGAACCGCCCCACGAGCTTGCAATGGCGAGGACAGTCCCTTGACTACCTCCAGCTCGGACAGTGATGAGTGGGACACAGACCAATCTGCGAATGTACATACTGCTAAAACCTGTCATGTATATGTTACAGTAACTTTACAAGGAACAGATGGAAAGTTAAGAATATACTGGGTCCTAGTTGATTCAGGCTGCACCACTAGCTTACTGAACCCCATAGTGGCCAATGAACTTGCAGTAAACTTTGAACCACTTAAGAAAGCCATCAAATTATCTCAAATAGACCCATGACCGGGGGCCCCATACAGGAAAGGACCAAACCCATACCTGTTCAGGTGGGGGATATATGAGGGCACTTGAAATTCGTAGTACCCAACAAAATTAGATTCCAAATAGTTCTCGGGTATGATTGGCTAAAGAGACAATAATCCCCAATTTGACTGGACCCGAGGATTACTTAAGCATGCTGTAAACGACAACCAAGTGCCAGACCTGTCAGCACCTGACACAGCACTTAAACTAGACCCTGAAGACCTGCAGAAAATTCCACAAGAATACTGGGACCTGCAGAAAGCATTTGAAAACCGTGAGGTAGATAAACTATCCCCACATAGGGACTTTGACTGCAAGCTAAGACTGGTAAATGGTGCGAAGATCCTCAAGCCCAAAATCTACCCTATGAACAAACAACAGCTAGAGGCTCTGAAAAAATTTCTAAACAAAAATTTGCAACACAGATTTATCAAGCCTTCCTCCACCCCCACAGCCACGTCTTTCTTTTTGTGGACAAGTATCGTAACAATGAGTCTTGGGTCTCCTCCGTCTTTCTGTTTGTGGACAAGTATCGTAACAAGAAACAAGTTCCCTTGGTTTCTGCTCGTCTGCTGGAAGAAGAGGAAAAGCGTGCAAGGAATGCAGCGACTCCCACTCAGACGGCTCCAGCTGCAGAGGCCTGTGCCGGGAGGAAGAGTTCTCCGGCTGCTGAGGCGAGGCAGGAGGGGCTGGTGAGAGCCCATGCTGTGCGAAGGTACTTTCGCTGTGGGTCTGCTTCTCATCTTAAGCGTGATTGCCCGCTCCTGAAGCAAGGGGAGCAAAGCTTCACAGGCGCCGGTGCCAGGGATCATGGTTGAGGGGTCGTGGCAGAGGAGGCAGAGGAGGTCGGGCCAGAGGGCGGCTGAGAGTTGCTGTTGCCGTGGGAGATGCTGTTGCGGACACTGTGTCGGACTCTGAGGAGGCAGGTGATTCCGTTTGGCTTCTAGACAGCGGCTGTTCCCAGCATCTGGTCAATTCTGAAGATTTATTTGACTGTTTGGATTCTGCCAGTGTTTCCACTGTGACCTTAGCAGATGGGACAAAGGCTAAAGTTTGTGGCGAAGGTGTAGCTTTCGTCCCTGCCCTTGGTATGGGTTTGAAAAATGTTTTGTTTGTTCCCTCTCTTGATTTTTGTTTGCTTTCTGTGGGGCAACTAACAGAGTCTGGGTTCAAGGTTGAGTTCTTTGGGAAGCAAGGTAAAATCCTCAAAGATGGGGTGGTATGTGCTGTGGCTACACGAGAAGGGAGGCTGTTTTTTCTTGAGCCACGACACACTGTGTGTAATGGGTATGGTAATGTCCTACAACATGATGAGTGCCTTCATCTCCTCCACCGGCGCGCAGCACATGCAAGCTTTTCTGTGTTAAAGAGGCCTGCTGGTTGTTGTAAAGGGTGTACTTTGAAGCCTTGTAATTTTTTTCTTGACTGTGCTATTTGCAAGCAGGCTAAATCTAAACAACTCCCAGCACCGAGGGTTAGTTTCGTGTACCAACCGCCCCGTTTCAGTTGGTACACTGTGATATTGTGGGTCCTATGAGTAAACCCTCCCTAGGGGGAGCTAGATATTTCGTCGTCCTCGTAGACGATTTTAGCAGGTTCATTTTCTGCTATTTGTTGAAACAAAAGTCTGTGTGTGTCAAGTTCTCAAGAACTGGTGTTCCTTGGTTGAAAGGCAGTTTGGTTATTCCCTGCAAAAGCTTCAAACCGACAGAGGAATGGAATTCCTGTCGGAGAACTTGCAACAATGGTTCAAAAAGCAAGGGATTGTTCACAGAACCACTGCCAGCTATTCTCCTCATCAAAATGGAGTGGCTGAGCGGAATGCAGGGGTTCTGCAGACTCAAATGCACAGTTTGCTGTTTGATGCAGATCTGCCTCTGAGTTTTTGGGGTGAGGCAGTTCTGACTGCCTATTACATACACAACAGGCTGTGGAGTTCTGTGGTTAATGCTACTCCCTATGAATCTCTGTTTGGTAAACAGCCTTCCATTGCACATCTTAGAGTTTTTGGGAGTTTTGCTTGGGTGCACTTCCCCAAGGGGCAAAGAAGAAAGGGGGAGCCAAAGGCCCAGCATATACGTTTTGTTGGCTATGAGCCCAACTGCAAAGGTTATTGTTTTCATGCTGGTGGCAATTCCTGTGTGGTATCCAGGAATGCCTCTTTTGAGGAACATGCAAATTGGTCGCGTGTTCAGGCAGCGTCTGAAGTTTTTCTCCCTGTGGCTGGTCTGCCAGCTTCTCAGCCAGTACAGCCTTCAGTCTCTGCTCCACTCCCAGCCTCCGCTCCCAGTTCCTCAAGGGTCAAAACAGAAGAGGAGAGAGGCATGTGGAGGAGAAGAGCTGTAAGTGATGTGCAAGGGTCTTGCACAGGGGAGAGAGAACGTGAGGGTTAGTGAAGAGGTCTCGCAGTGCTGAGGACAGGGACGAGCCTTTGCAGGATCGTCCCATCCCCAGACGGTCTCAAAGAAAAATGAAAGGCATTCCACCTAAACATTTTTCCCCTGAGTCTCTTGCAGTTCGTGTGTGCGCTGTAAACTGTGAGCCTCAGTGCTTTGCTGATGTTGTGAAAATGCCTGAGCAGCAGGCAGAACCCTGCTGGGATGCAATGCAGAGTGAAATGGATTCCATTGTTCAGCATGATGTGTATTCTCTTTGTAATTTGCCCAAGGATGTGAAACCAATTGGCAGCAAATGGGTTTACAAGTTAAAACCCACTGCTGATGGGCATGTGAAACATAAAGCGCACCTAGTGGCACACGGGTTCTTACAAGACATCAGTGATCTGGATCAGATCTACTCCTCGACTGTGAAAACACAGTCCATCAGGTTGGTGTTTTCCATAGCAGCTCAGAGAAAGCTGTCATCACACACTTTGACATTACCACTGCCTATCTCAATGCTGACCTGGAGGAAGAAGTGTACATGCTCCAGCCTGATGGGTTTGTAGTAGAGGGGAGAGAAAGTCAAGTTTGGCTTTTGAAGAAATTGCTTTATGGGTTACGGCAATCTGCCAGGTGTTGGAATTTTTGTTTACACAATGCCCTGCAAGGGTGCGGGTTCAAACAAAGCCTTGCTGATCCCTGTGTATATGTTCGGGGGAAAGGGGAGAGTTTGGAAATTCTCCTTGCATATGTGGATGATCTGTGTTTGGTCAGTGCTACACAAAAACAAGCGCAAGTGTTTGACAATGAGCTGGGGAAAAAGTTTCAGGTGAAGAACCTAGGCCTAGTACAGAACTTTCTTGGAATTGAAGTACAGAGAACTGAAAATGGTATTCTGCTGTGTCAGAAACAAAAAAAGAAAGACGGAGGAGACCCAAGACTCATTGTGAATTACAACTTAATTAATCAGGCTGTGTTGCCTAATGCGCACCTGATTCCTTTAACTGTGGATATTATGAGTCAGTTGATTAAGGGTAAATTCTTTGCCAAACTTGATCTCAAAGAGGCTTTCCACTGAATAAGAATGGACCCAGACAGTGAATGGCTTACTACCTTTTCAACACCACCGGGAAATTATCAATGGAAAGTGCTTCCCTTTGGATTACAAGCTGGGCCTGCCGCTTTCCAAATGTTTCTCAACTCAGTTTTGCAAGAATTCCTCTACAATGGGGTTGTGGTTTATCTAGATGACATTTTAATCTACTCAGAAACACTACCAGATCACACCAAACTTGTCCATGCTGTTTTACAAAGACTCATAGATAACAAACTTGTTGTGCAACTCTCTAAATATGAATTTCACACCCAAACTTTTGACTATCTAGGGTATAGAGTTTGCAACAATACCCTAAACATGGATCCCTCCAAAATTGATACTATTTTGAACTGGCCAGCCCCTAGAACCAAAAAACAACTACAACAATTCCTTGGCTTTGCCAACTTCTACTGCAATTTCATCGATGAGTTTGCCACGATTGCACTCCCACTAACTGATCTTTTGAAGAAGGTTCCCGATACCAATGGAGAACCATCCAAACAAATTACCTGGTCAGATAAATGCCAAGCTGCATTTGATGCACTCAAGCGCAAATTCACCTCAGAACCCCTTCTACTGTCCCGGACACCAAAAAAGAATTCATAATACAGACTGATGCCTCTGATTTGCTATGGGAGCAGTACTTCTCCAATACGAAGGACATCTGAAATCATGTGCCTTCAACTCCAAAAAGTTCTCCGAACCCCAGCGTAACTGGCCAATATGGGAAAAAGAAGCCATGGCTATCCACTTTGCCCTCACCACTTGGAGACATTTCCTTGAAGGCACAAAACTACCATTTCAAATACGGACTGATCATTGCAACCTTGAAACTCTAAAAGCCGCCAGAAAATTAATCCCTAAACAAGTACAATGGGCTGATTTTTTCCAACGCTTTAGATTTGTTTTCAAAACAGGAAAAACTAACACTTTGGCCGACCTTCTATCCAGACTACCATGTCACGAATTTCCTGCCCACAATTCAGCGCCCAAAGAAAGAACGCTTTTTACCCCCAACACACTTGGATTACAAGTTACGACATGCATGCAAGAATGCGCCCGCAACTCTATTTACTCTATGCTGGACTCTACCTTTCAGCAAACCATACAAACTGCTTACGCATCGGACACCTGGCTACAAACCAACCCAAACTCAGTTGTTGGGACTAACAATTTAGCCTTCATTGGATCTAAACTTTATATACCTCCAAGTTGCAGAAATGAAGTTTTAAAAAGATATCATGCCTCCAAACCTGTTGGCCATTTCAGATTTCTTAAAACACTCTATGCAATCAGAAAGCTTTTCCATTGGCCAGGACTCACCAAATGCATTCAAGACTACATTAAAAACTGTCCTGTCTGCAACACCTGCAAGACCCTTACCTCTAAGCCACATGGACTACTGCATCCACTTCCTGTACCCTCATCCCCTTGGGATGTTATTTCTTGGGACTTTATCGTGGACTCCCCAACTCCCGAGGCAACCATGTCATATGGGTTGTAACAGACCACTTCTCCAAGCAATCTCACTTCATTCCCCTTAAAAAAGTCCCGACAGCTGAAAAACTCGCAGACTTTTTCATCACCAACATCTGGAAACTACACGGTCTACCCTCCACCATCATCTCTGACAGAGAGCCTATTTTCACATCCAAATTCTGGACTGCACTACTTAAAGCCGTCAGTATTACCCAGAAACTCAGCAGCAGTCATCATCCCCAAACCGACAGACAGATCGAACCCGTCAATCAAACCCTGGAGCAGTATCTTCATTGTTTCATTAACTCCAACCAGAACAACTGGGTGTCCCTTCTACCATTCACTGAATTTGCCTACAGTTCTGCACTCCACTCTTCAACTAACAAATCTCCATTTGAAGTAGTGTATGGCATAGCACCGAAGTCTTTCCCCCCAAATGCCAACACAGTCACACAAAACATTCCTCCTTCCTTTGTCACCTGGACTCACAAAGTAACAGACAACTGGAAAGCAGTCCGTTCTGCCCTTAAAACCTCTAAAGCACCCCATAAACACTTTGCTGATAGAAAAAGACAATCCGACCCTGCTTACAAATGTGGGGATCTAGTCTACCTCTCCACTAAACATCTAACTACTGATGGACTCTCCAAAAAACTCTCCCCTAAATACATTGGTCCTTTCCTAGTCAAACAGGCCATTAATGATGTCAATTTTGAACTTTCATTGCCTGCAACTTATAAACTTATCCACCCTGTTTTTCATTGCAGCTTACTCAAGCCAGCCCCTTTGAAGACTACATCGATGAATGACTCCAGGATCCACAACACCTCCATGAACAAAACTGTTTCACCTTCCTCCCCTACATAACTACTGATATTGGCAATATCATTTTCTTGTTTACTGTTTCCTCTTCGTTCTAATTAATACTAACCCCCTTCTCCTACTGCACTGCATTTTCAACTTTAGCGCTTAGGTTGTTTTTTTTTGGGACCAGCAGGATGTCGGGATGCCCTCCATATTACAGTAATGGGATATGTAGTAGGTTTTAAGTTAGCTGCCTGCTTGTAACAAAGGTATGAGAACCAGAGACCGTTAGATAAACAAAAGCTAGGAATACACTGATAAGTGCTGCCAGGCTCTCACCACTTCAAGGTCTCTTGCTAGAGGGAGGGAAATGTCCTGGGATTTTATGCTTTTGAATTTGCTAATTGCTTTTAGTCTTCTCACTGAAGTACTGTATGATGTATCGCACCCCAAATAAATAGTGTTTCTGCACTGTACTATTTGTGTGTGTGAATTCAGTTCTGGATAGTTAGCCCTTAAAAAGGCTGGGATCTGCCAGCATAATCCATCAGTTAGGTTTTCCTAGTTGGTCATGTCTTGCTATTGACTATTTATGCTTTGTAAGGGGAGATGCTGTCCGTTTATCTCCTGATGTTTTTTTTTCCCTAATGCTGGGCAACCAGAGTAGCCACTCAAAAGAGAAACTCAGCCCATTAGTATGAAGGTGGGGTTGGTGGCCTGAGAGGGAAATGTATATATAGAAGGCACATTGAATGGGTTTGGTCACACTTCAGAGAGGAAGGGCTAAGAGTCAGTCCTTCAGCCAGAGGCAAAGCCGAAATCAACCCACTTTTGAATCTGGTCAGAAAAGGTGACCAAGATTTGGAAACTAGACCTTTGGGCAAAAGGGTAGCCAAAGGGCTGTGTGTGTGTGTGTGTGTGTGTGTGTGTGTGTGTGTGTGTGTGAGAGAGAGAGAGAGAGAGAGAGCGGGAGACCTGTGCCTTCATGTTGATGTAAATATATAAAAAAGTGTTTAAACACATTCTGAAGATTTGTCTGAGCTTGGACATACACATGGAAACCAACAATTTATTCAGGTTGTTGTTTTAATAAAGACTATATTTCTACAAATTTTGACTCAACTGTATGATTCTGGAATGATTGGAATGTAGTAATTGGGGGTATAACCTATTTCAAAGAAAGAGACCAAACAAGAAAAGAGGGCGAGTAGCTTTATACGTCAAGAATGTTGAGACCTGTCAAGAGATCCATGACTTAAATCCAGGAAGCCAGGTTGAGAGCACCTGGGTAAAAATTAAAGGAGCAACAAACAATAGGAATGTCATTCTGGGGGTCTACTACAGAACCCCAAGACAGACTAAGGATTAGGATTATGCCATCCTGGAGCCGATGACCATTCAAAAAGCAGAGATGCAGTAGTAACACAAAATTTCAACTGATACATGCTGGCAGTCAAACTGTCAAGTTAGTAAGGTCCAGCAAATTCCTCACTTGCCTTGCAGGCAATTTCATTGTCCAGAAGGTGGAAAAGGTAACAAGGGGATCAACTATTTTAGATCTGATCATAACCAATGCGGATTACTTTGTTAACGGGGTGGAAGTGGTTGGGTCCTTAGGTGGGAGTGACTATGGTCTCTTGGAATTTGTTATTCAGTGGCAAGGGGAACCCAAGTGTAGCAAGACATGCATTCTAGACTTTAAGAAAGCTGATTTCTGTAAACTTAGGAAATTAATTCCACAGTCAAGAATACTGAAAGAGAAGGGAGTTCATGATAGATGGGAGTTTCTTAAAAGTGAGATACTGAAGGTACAATTTAAAACTGTTCCAATAAGAAGAAAAAATGGGAGGTGTTTAAAGGAACCAGAATGGTTGACTCTCAGCTGAGCTAAGTGTTAAAAGAAACATATACAAGAGATGGAAGAATAGGAAAATGGCCAAAGAGGAATTTAAACAACTAGCCAGGATATGTAGGGGGAAGATCAGAAAAGCTAAAGCATACAATGAACTCAGGCTTGCCAGAGAGATTAAAAACAAATAAAAAGGGTTTTAAAAGATATATCCGCAGCAAAAGGAAAAACAGGGAAATGATAGGGTTGCCGCATGGAGAAGATCACCAAGTAGAGACAGAGAGAAGAGAAAAGGCAGAACTAATCAACACCTTCTTTGCCTCAGGTTTCTCCCAAAAAGAAAAAGGTACTCAACCTGGGGGGTGAGGAGCAGGTGAGGAAGTGGGGGAAATGCACCACAGTATAGGTAGAGAAGCAGTAGAGGAATACTTGTCTACTCTAAATGAATTCAAGTCTCCAGGGCCAGATGAACTACATCTGAGGATATTAAAAGAAGTGGCAGAAGAAATTTCAGACCAACTGGAGATAATCTTTTGAGAATTCTTAGAGAACAGGAGAAGTCCTAGCAAATTGGAGGATGGCAAATGTTGTCCCCATCTTCAAAAAGGGAAACAAAGAGGACCCAAATAATTATCATCTCGTCAGCCTGACATCAATACCCAGAAAGATTCTAGAGCAGATCATTAAACAGACAGTTTGTGATTACTTAGACAGAAATGCTGTGATCAATAAAGGTTAATATGGGTTTCTCAAAAACAAGTTCTGCCAGACTAATCTTATCTCCTTTTATGATAGAGTCACAGGCTTGATAGATGAAGGGAATGCTGTGGATGTAGCATATCTTGATTTCAGCAAGGCCTTTAACAAAATTTCCTCTGACATTCCTGCAAAGAAGATAGTAAAATGTGGTGGATTTGTAATTGTTTGACTTACCAAACCCACAGAGTGCTCACCAACGGGTTTTCTTCATCCTGGAGAGAAGTCACTATTGGGGTGCCACAGGGTTCTGTTCTGGGCCCAGTGGTATTCAACTATCAACTACTTGGATGAAGGAATAGAGCATATGCTGATCAAATTTGCAGATGATACCAAATTGGGAGAGGTTGCTAATACCCCAGAGGAAAGGATCAACATTCAAAATGACCTTGATAGATTGTAGAGCTGGGCCAAGGCTAACAAAATGAATTGCAACAGGGAGAAATGTAAGGTCCTACACTTGGGCAAAAAGAATGAAATGCACAAATAGAGGACAGGCGATAGCTGGCTGGACAGCAGTATATGTGAAAGGAGTCTTAGTGGTCCACAAGCTGAATGTGAGTCAGCAATGTGATGTGGCAGCCAAGAAAGCCAATTCAATTCTTGGTTGCATCAATAGGAGTACGGTGTCTAAATTGAGTAAATTAATAGTATCACTCTATTTTACTTTGGTCAGACCTCATCTGGAATAGAATCATAGAGTTGGAAGAGACCCTACGGTACTGTGTTCATTTCTGGGCACCGCATTTCAAGAAGGATTTTCACAAGCTGGAATGTGTCAAGAGGCGGATGACCAAAATGGTGAAGGATCTGGAAGCCATGAAGCCCTATGAGGAGTTGCTTAGGTAGTTGGGTATGTTTAGTCTGAAGAAGAGAAGTGGAGACATGACATCCATATTTAAATGTTTGAAAGGCTGTCATATTGAAGAGGGATCAGGCTTGTTTTCCACTGCTACAGGGGCTAGGACAAGGAGCAATGGATTCAAACTACAGGAGAAGAGATTTCACTTTCCTGACAGTGAGAGTTGTTTGGCAGTGGAATATGCTACCTCGGAGTGTGATGGAGTCTCCCTCTTTGGAGGGTTCTAAACAGAGGCTGCATGGCCATCTGTTGGGAGTACTTTGATGTGTGTTCCTGCATGGCAGGCATTTGGGCTGGATGGCCCCTGTGGTCTCTTCCAAGTCTATGATTCTATGAAAACCCACTAGTTTTGCAGACACAGGAAACAGTAGTTTTTTGCACAAAAATGTGTTGATGATAATACTTTTGGTAGATTAACTTGTTCTTCGAAAATTGTACTCAAATCTGGTAAGGATTCCCTAAACTCATTCATCTCAATAATAAAAAATGAAGAAAAAAAATCCAAGAAAAAGGCACAGGAAAAATCCCCATTCAAAACCTCCATTGAATTTAGTGAGAAACTACCGAAAAGCCACCTCTGAGAAAAGTTTTCCAGCTGGTTGTAGATCTAACTAAGAGCATAAGACTCTAGTTCAGCCAGACTAGATTGCTGTCCAAAATATCATGGAGAAATTTGTGAAATACTTTGCTGAAGTCAAGATAAATTATATCTACAATAGTTCCACAATCCCCTAAGCAAGCAGTTTATGTAAGAGGTGTGTGCTAGCTAGGTGGTTGCTACAGATTTTCACTGCCTTGTTCTTTTTAAAAAGGAGATAAAATTAATCTTGATAAGATGTATTCTTGATATATCCATTCTGGCTTCTACCAATCACTACACTATTACTGTCATGTCAGCTAAGCTCTATGACATAATTGATGATATGACTCATCCACAATAATGCCTGTTGAACATTGTTGCAGTAGTAATCATCTTGGTGTAACATTAGGCTTCGATGAATAGCATGCTTTACAGGCCACCATATATTATATGTTTAACAACGGGTAAAATCTGAATGTTAGTTGTAAGGGAGTATTTAGCCATACCATCAAGGCATGGCTCTGTTTTCTTAAAAGTGATAGCAATTAACAAGTAATTTACTATGTATGAGCTTTAAAATACCTAGGCTAGAATCACATGTAACAATGTATTGTATATCAAAGGAAAAGGTCAGTGCATCTCATCCTAGTGAAGAGAGATCAAAGAGAAAAACTTGGAAAGAAGCTGGCCCCAATGCATCTGGTCAGTGTTAAGACAGATACACAAAGAACTAAGACAGAGCTAACACTGGAGATGTGTTAGATCAAAATATAAAAATAAAGTCCCATGGGAACTGCTGGAAGTTTGGAGAGGGAAAGATCTGGAGAGTCCACCAATAGGAACTGTGTGCATGTAAGAATGTGTGTTACTATTTAACTAAGTGCATGTTGTAGAACACATGCTTCAGCAACAGTTACACTCTATGCCCCATGTACCTCATTAAACACAGCAAGAAAACCCTGTGTCTTCTTGAGAGCAAAAGAGTAGCTAGCACATAACAAATATCAATATCTTACTTACTTTATTAAAACTACGATCTATAGATCCACCAAAGAGAAGACTTTAAAATAAAACAGAACATGTAAAAAATATTTGAAGGAAAAATCAAAGCAGTAGAAATTAGTGTGAGTGGAATACAATCTCCATCACAAATTAAGGAGTTGTCACGTACACAGGAGATCCTAGCCCCTCCCGCCTGCTACTTATGTTTGTTACTACCTCACTGGACCCTGGCCAAATTTGGAAAGGTCACTTGTGATTGGTGAGATAATGCTGCAATGGGTGTGTCTCATGTTTACATGAATGCATGGATGAAATCCATGCCAAGCCTTTGTTTCCCGTTCCGAACCTCTATCGGCACTCTGTTATAACAGAATATTTTTGTATCCAATAATCTGACCTCTAGCCTTTGAATCAAGAAACGTCTGGCCGATTTGCCTGTTTCTCAGAAAAAGCTGTCCTTCAACAGGGCAAGAAGGTGACAGTTTATGGCGCCCGAACAGGGACAAGAGAAATGGGCAGGGATTGAGAAAATCTGCCCTGTATCAGTCTCCCTGCCCAGGGGACGCCAGGCGGGAAGGAATCCTTCTGAAGGCCAACTGATCCAGGCGACGGGCATTGATTTTTCTCATCAGGCGCCAACATCCTTCTTGTGATGTGAGGGGAATCATCACGGTCCGCTTCGGGTCAGTGGCAAGGACGGAGGCTCTACCTTCCTGATTCAAGGCTCTGAAATTTGATTAGGGATGAGGTTCGGAATGGCACGCCAGTGATTCACCTCACCCTCTGGTAAGTCCCATCCAGGGACCGCCCCTTAGATAGGTACCTTTGGGTCTGTTCAGTTTGGGAATTTCCCTGTTTCAGCTTTGTGGTGTGCGTGTGTGTGCCTGGAAGTGTGTCTGAGAATGAACACAGAAGCTTCTGTCTGTTATTGGATGTGTGTCTCCTTGTCTGTGAATTTGTGTTCTGTGTATGTTTTGCATTAATTTAGTAATAGAAGGGCATGTCTAAAGAAAAAGCAAATGATAAAATACTGTACTGAAAATCTGGCCTCAATATAGGATCCCTGTGTTGTCCCATAGGCCCCGGATTAACTGGTTAGGTTCGGTTGGGAAGACAGCTGAAGAAAAGGTTAAGCAGAGATGTATTGGTTTGGGGGTAAAGAAACACTGCTTTAATGTAATGTAATGTGATGCAATGTATATAGGAATATATGTGTATGTAGGGAAATTCTAAGGTTTGTGTGTAAGCAAAGCGATATTTCGCCTGGTATCTGTTTGCTTTTTTGTCTTGAGAAACAATGCTGCCTCCTCCCCAGAGTTTGAATCCAAGCAGAGATGTGATTTCTCTCCATATAAGACACTGATGCAGCTTTGGTTCTGTCTCTGAATTCTCATGCCCTTCCCCCATTTCTAAAAGTTCTAAAGTTTAGATTTAACCCCTGAGCAAACTAGGGAGGGAGTAGTGAGAAAAATTCTTGTTTCTAATGAACTGGCAAATTAACACAAAGAGTCTTTCCTCTTTGGGGCTTCCCTCAGAGGGTATGAATTGGAACCAATTTGGTGAAATGTGGCAGTTCTCATTCCTAGGTAGGAATTAAAGTTTGTTTGGAAACTTCCATGACATAATACAGTTCTTAGTTTTGCTTTTTGGAAGCAACATAGTATGATATGATTCTTTTTATTTTTATTTTGCATTTTCTTATTTTTGATTCCTGGAGAAAAGTCTGAGCTCAGGAAACATTTAATTGTTCCTCCTGTGCTAAAGCTGCAGATCTCTTTATCTCTTGAATATCTGCATAACTATGAAGCCCTTTCAACCTTATGGTTTGAAGGGGTGGGGGCCTGCCTAGTTTTAAAACTTCATCTAAAGTATAGATTTTGCTTTGCCAAGTCAATTAAAACCTTTTGTTTCAACCTTTTTGCAAACCACTACAAAAGATGGCAATGGCCCCTCTGGTGGTCAATTTTTTTGTTAGGTGAATTTTGTGGTCTCACACTACAGGGATGGTAAAGGAATGGTGTAGAGGCACTCTGGCAAGTACGGTTACTTGAATGCTCTCTCCAGCATTTGCCTCCCCCCACCATTACTGTTTACATTTTTTTCTTTTCTTTCTCTTCTGTCCCTGAATCAAGTTCTGATGCATGGCAAAGAAGCCACCCAGTTTTCCTAGGGTGTGATTCCCTATTAACCTTTTTTCTTGAGTTTTCTTTTTGATGCGGGTATCCTGATCTATTCAGCACTCTGATGGCAGCTAATTTTATATGTTAAGACTGACAGCAGCCAACTGATCCAGACCTTAGCCATTGAACAAAGGGCACTACTTTTTGTATCATAAAGTACTTTGATTACCCTTTGATACAAAGGGGGGGTGGAAGACTTTTGAGCCACCTTCCTAAGATATTTTCTCTTTAAAGCTTCAAAAGATACTTTCTACTCAAAAATGGCCTCATCAATTGGATTTTTTTTTGTTTTTTTGTTTTTGTTTGAAGATTTCTTAATCAGCCACACATACCTTTTGGACACTTAAAGAGGATGAATTCCTCACTCCATCTATACAAATCTGAAAACAACAACAACAACACTATTTTGCATGTATTTTTGTTTCAATTTCTTTGTTCCAGGAACTTTTGCATACACAATGTATTGGAAATCTCATTCTGTAACACTGACATTCAATTGAACTATTGCTCTCATTCAAATTCTTGATTGCTACACCATTTTCCTTGACTGCTGACGAAGTTGTTTGTTTTTAGAATTTGAATCCAGCAACTTATGGATTTGCTAAACTTGGGGAGTTACAAATCTAACAATTAAAATTCCTAAGTTGAAAAACTATATTTGTACTAATCTCAACCGATCATTGTTAATTTTTATGGATTGTTTGCATGAGCTTTGAGATTTCATATCTGCTTACAGCTATCATTATTAAAGAAGATATCATACCATAGAATAGAAATTTATGTTAGATAGATCAAAGAAGATTTTGTATGCTTCAATTGTTGAAAAATACTGTCATTTTACTTACATACTGTTGTGGCCGGGAAGATTTTGTAATTAATTATTGATTTCACTTACATTCTTGCTGTATCCTATTCCATTTGTCACTTTAATCCTGCTAAGAGCTAACACGCCATAGTTAGCTCATCCACGAACTGAACATTTTAATATGAGCTCTTTGAGGTTACATATGCCTGCCATCATCAGACTTTGCCTGTATCTGGGGGGGGGGTGTAGAGACCTCAGCTCTCCCCAGACCCATCAGAGCCCCGCATTCTCATGAAACTGTTTTGCCTTTTGATCATTTTTAAAAGCCAGCATTTGGAACTACAGCATTTCATTGCTCCTTCATTTGCAATTGTTGCATTGCTTTTTCTTCATTGGGAAGATTCATCCATTTACCATCATTCACTGCCAATGCATCTGTTCATTGTTGTCGTTTGTGAAATTGTTTCACTTTTTCATTTACTACTGTAAATAAATGTTTTGCTAATGTTATAGTTAGGTATAGGATATTTGTTAATTAGGAATGCTTTTATTAGCTAGAAATGTTGCCAAAAGTCCTTCCTTGCTCCTGCTCTGCTGCATATTGCCAAATCCTTGATCTCATTTATATACTGTTGTATCAGTGTAGTGTGCCCAGAAATTATTTTAAATGAGAAATTGAGGCCTCTTTCCTTTTCTGTTTCAACTGAAGTTGCAATACGCTCAATTTAATTGCCCTTGTATTGCAGTTCTGATGAGAAAATATCTTACCCATGCCCAATTTTTCTTTTTATTTAATTGGCTCAAAAATTATTTTTGGGTAATACCCCTCAAACACCCCCTGGGGGGCCATGTCCTGAGAATCTTAGTTATTTTTTTTATAAAATATAAGTGAGCCATGGAGAAATACCGTAAGGACATGTAAACAGGAGATCACTGTCTGCTGTTTTACATTCTGGGGGTGAGTTGGCCATTTAGGCTCTCATTACTCTTTGAGAAAAACATAAACAATGCAAAGCCAGCTGGAATCTGACAACCAAGGCTTGCATTTCCGGAGAGAGATACTATTTCACAAGAACCAGGATGGTTGATTGTATTTCCTTTGAACAAAAGGGAAAATGATCCATCTTCATAAAAAGATGGGACATCTGAATTCTCAGACATGGTCCACAGTATATATATCTAGACACAACTCCTCATTTTTCTTGGAGTTCTTTTTTAGGAGTCACTCTGAGTTCTTTTCGGAAGTTTAAAAGATGCATTTTAAGTGAGCAATTCTCTCAGAGCTGCAAAAACAAAGGAGATGGTAATCAGCTTAAATTTACAATAAAATAGACTCCCACAACTTTGACTGGAGTTGCTGAGATCATCCTAGCTGAAGACTTCTGGATTGGTATTGTGTTTCATTAAATCCGTTCTGTCTCTCTCTTTCTTAATTTTCATCTCTGGCTAACTTTATATTTTCGTGTGTTTGATTGCAGGCATGCAATCGAGTGATTACAAGAACTTTTACTGTTCATGCTTGTTGTAGTGAGTGTAGATAATTGATTGTAGGGATTTTTACATTTATGTTAATAACTTGAAGAAAAATTCCCTAGAAACTGACCTTCCCTGGGTCAAGGCATTGCCTCTGGCCCTCACAAATGTTAGAATCACTCCAAAGGTCCCTTGAAACTCTCCCCATTCGAGAGAAGGTTCTGTCTAGCCAGCTCTGTCCGGGAAGCCTGAGGGGGGAGGTTAAGATGGGATATGCAGTGTCACCAAAAACAAGACAAGATGTGTTTATTCTCTGGATGCTGCCCCGGCCTCTGTCCACTTTTATCCTTACAGGAATGGCCCTTCAACCTTGATGGTCCAGTGTACCATCTTCAGCCTGGTGATGGGGTGGTCTTAAAGATCTGGGGAAGGAAGACCTTTGTCTCTGGCTTGGACCAAACCTGCTCAAGTGCTGCAGACCACTGATACTGCAATTAAAATCCAGGGCCATAAATCTTGGATCCACCATTCCAGAGTTAAAAAGGTGCCAGAACCCAGAAGGTGGGAGGTGATTCAAGAAATGTGCCAGAGACTTGTTCCTTTCAGAGACTTTATTTCTCAGAGTCACTCCGGAGGCTGACCTGAGACTTCAGTATTGGATTTTGAACTGTGTCTGTTAGTTACTGATAGTAGTTTTAGGATTGGTTGCACTGACTTATAACCTCCTCATACACTGTGTTTTGATATCTTGTTACCATCAAGCGCTTGTTCCTTAAATTATGGACTGCCTATTTGCCTGAAAGCACTCATGCTGGCTGGCATGAGAACATTTTTTTTTCATTAATTGGGTCATGATATTTCCCAGGTAGTAAATGCCACCAAATGTTGGGTTTGTACGCAGGGCCCTTCCTCTCATTCACAGGGATAGCCTGTAGTAACAGTAGATACTCTGAATCTCATTAGCTAGTTAGTGAATTTTGGATGGTTGAAGAGTGTTGTTGTCATTTTTATCCTGTTCACCTGTATAGTTCTGTGTTTCTGCTGCCTGTCACAATGTATGTCAATTTTCTGTAATTCACTACACAATAATAGGTCTGCTGACCCACCTTGCAGGGTTGATGGTGTCCAAGAGGCACAACTGTTAGTTCAGGGGTACGGGATGGGCTAGTTCTCCTGTGGGGGGAAACTGTGAGTGGGGGAAAGACAATCTCCATCACAAATTAAGGAGTTGTCACGTACACAGGAGATCCTAGTCCCTCCCGCCTGTTGACTCATGTTTGTTACTACCTCACTGGACCCTGGCCAAATTTGGAAAGGTCACTTGTGATTGGTGAGATAATGCTGCAATGGGTGTGTCTGATGTTTACATGAATGCATGGGTATAAAATCCATGCCAAGCCTTTGTTTCCCGTTCCGAACCTCTATCGGCACCCTGTTATAACAGAATATTTTTTGTATTTTTGTATCCAATAAATCTGACCTCTAGCTTTTGAATCAAGAAACGTCTGGTCGATTTGCCTGTTTCTCAGAAAAAGCTGTCCTTCAACAGGGCAAGAAGGTGACATGAGTGTTGTCTGATACACAGCGTGCTCTAATTCTGGCCACCTCTGTGAGGAATTTCGCAACAGCCAGGGTCACTTTTGGAGACTTGTCTTCCAGCAGGAACCTAATATAAAATTGATCTGAATGTCCAGGAAGTTGCCTCAACAGTGAAGTAATAAAACGGTGATGGACATGATTATAGCATCTACAAACCAAAAGAATATGCTTCATCGACTCAACTTCCAAATTTTCACAAAGGCATTGTCTTTCCAAATAGGGGACACCAGCAAATCTACCTCTGAGTAGTTCAGTAGAGAAAACACTGCATCTAGCCTTTGAAAAAAGTTTGCGGTACTTAACCACCAAGAGGTTCTGCTAGTTGGAAAGGCCCGATGTAATGGATATGCATTGCACTGGGAGAGCAAGATACATATGAGTGTGAGTGCAGATCATAAAAATCTATGTCCCATAGTCTTTGTTTGATAGATTTAAGAGCAGTATTCAGGCCCAAATAGGTGAGAAGGGAAGATTGAAGCAGCCTTTTTGGCAAGAAGCTTGCACCAACTACTCATATAGCTGTCCTGGGTCATAAATAGAAGCAAACCTGAGCCCGCCCCAAAGACACTAACTCCCAACCAGCATTTTAAGGTATACCACCAAGCCCTGATCAAAAGAGAGCTTTCCCCAGTTTCCAACAGAAGCACAGAATTAAAGACACAATTGGGGAGTTGAGGAAGAGTCCTAAGGAACTTTGTCTGTAGCTTATCTTTTCATCTGTATATATATATATATATATATGTATATGAGTTTACTAATGTAAAATATCTTATAAAACAAAAAATTATACACATCTTATCTTAATAGTATACCCAACATTGAACAACATTTAACATTTAACAAACCACTCATATACATACAATATTTCCTTCTTTTTTACCCCCTCCCCCACTCACCCAGGGAACAGTGTAGCTTATTAGTTTCCTTTATTTCTCATGTGGAAAATCATTTTAACTGTTTCCTTTACTTTCTCATAGCCCTCCCTTTCCTGAACAAACTCAGTCATTAATCTCCAATTACTAAACCTGACCTCCTCTTTCCTTTGACCAAAAAATACTGTTTTTTTTCCATTATATAATCAAACATCATATATTCTGATACTCTGGGTATATACGCAAGTACATAGTTCAAATGCAGTTATTATTTGTTTTTTGGACCTCTCTGAATAGACCTTTCAGCATCTTTATACAGTGCACATTTTTAGTTAGAAGCTATTTTGTAAATAATAAAATTATGTGTTTTTAATTTTTTATTATATATATAATAAATATATATATTATACACACACACATATATATACATAACAAATGTATAATATATATGTATATAAATATATATATATTACAAATGCAGATAGATACAGAAAACTGACAGAGACTGGAGATATGAGTGAGCGTGAGCGTGAGAGACAGAGCATTAAGGCATCTAATAGATACCCTGGCCAGGAGTCTTTACTCTCAGTTTTGACTGATTCACCAGCTGCATCTTTTCCAAGAGTTGGAGGATCTAAAGATGGTAGTACATCCACTGCTAACCTTAAGGTTGCACTTCTGCAACGTGCTCTGTACCAAGTTCAAAAACTTCAGTTAGTGTAACACATGGCAGACAGACTGGTTACTGGTGTATCTAGGAGTGACCATTGTTGTGTGCCTTCATTTCTGACTTATGGTGACCTTAAAACAAACCTATTTCTTGCACCTTTTTCTGGAACCTTAGTCTCCAGAGTTGTAGTCCAATACTCAAACAACTACACCATGGTAGCTCTCAAGGGGTGATCATATTACACCTTTAATAAAATCACTCCACTGGCTGCCAATTAGTTTCTAAGCAAGGTACAAAACATTGGTTGTTACCTTCAAAGTCTTACATGATGTGGGTCCAGGTTAGCAACAGGATCAGTTTTTTCCTTATAACATGCTGTGTACACTCAGGTCTTTCCAGGAACATTTACTTCAGCTAGGCAGAACTAGGCTGGTAACTATTGATCAGAGGGTTTTTTCATGTATTGTTGTTGCGTGCTTTTGTCTCCAACTTATGGTGACAGGTAACAGAGATTTGGGAAGCTAGGGAACATAGTATTTTCTCCTACAGTCCAGCTGTTCATCTGGGTTGTGGGGAAAGGTGAGTAGACTCCTTCCAGCTTTGAAAGTCATATAAGTTTTGCACATAGTCCCAGGGCTGCGAGTATTGCACAATGGGTCTAAAATATCGTACTTCTCAAATAGCACATACTCTGTATATCATTTACACAGCTGTTTTTGGATTCTGAGAGCTCTAGCTTTCTCATATTCTTATTGGGGACTTGGACCACAGTATTCAGTGCAGCAGCTTTTAGACAGCCAAGTGTTAATACACAACTAACATTTCCCTTCTTCACTCTCCTTTCACTTTTCTATGGTTTACAGCTGTTTCTGTAATCCCAAATTTCTGTATGATGGGGTCCCTGAACCTCTCTCTGAGGCGGTTCATAAATATCTGTAAATCAGCAGTTTCTCCAGCTCTTGTGTCAAACAAGGATGCCACCCATTCAGCTCCTTATCCTGGCTGATATATTTTACTCTCGCAGCATCATCAGCAAAGCTGTTGTCGCAGTCAGTCATGTAGCTGGAAGCCACATTCAGGAAACAGGCATTTCTCCATCCCTGTCACATGTTGCCTTCATTTCTCTGAAGGGTCGTGGGGCCAGTGAAGAAAGTGGCCCCCCTTGTGGATCTTCTGCTGCTCTGGTATAGCCTTGCTGTTGGAGTCTGCCTGGTTGAGGGGCCAGATTCCACCAGTTTGCCATTTCTGCTTGCATCCTGGTTCATAGTTTGTCTACTTTGTCTTCCTTGGTGAGCAGCTGGTCCCATAACGAAGCCTCACTCACTGCAGTGTCCCACTGAGTTGCCCTGTGGCGCTGGTGTTTTCCTGTGTCTTGTTGTTCTTCGCATGCCCAAGTGCGACCTCTGGTAGGGGTAGTTGTGGGGTTAGAAGGAAGAACCTGAGTTCTGATGGCCAGTTTGAAAGTTGGGATGCCTTCAGCTTGTTCAGTTCTCCTAGCTCCCTCCACTTCTGTGCACTCAGCCTCTTGTACTTCTTCTTGAGACATTTTTGAGTGACGGTTTGTTTACAGATGTTTGGAGACCACTTACTCTGTCAGGAACAGAATGCACTCACAAATAATATAGTTCATTGATTGCTGTTTATTTGGTGTGTAATACATGTAATGACTTTAGTGAGTGGTCTGAAGGCAAACAGAAAGTAAGTGAGCTTAAGATCCTCAGTGCCCCCTCCCACATCTGAAGCTCCAGGGAACCAGCATTATCAGTATTAGTGCATAGCAGAGGCAGTACAAGGCAATGTTTACTTAACAGTCTTCAAGTTGATTCTACTACAATAATCTACTAATGTATTAAGGAGGGGCAGCGGAACAACCTGACACAAACGTTAGAGCAAACCTTCTTCTTTGGAGGTTTTTAAACAGAGGCTGGATGGCCATCTGTTGGGAGTGCTTTGATATGTGTTCTTGCATAGCAGGAGATTGGACTGGATGGCCCCTGTGGTCTCTTCTGATTCTATGATTCCTCTTCCTCACTATTATTATTAAATTGGGGTTGGTAAAGAGAATTTTTGCTTCCTTTTAACATTTGTGAATACAGAAACAGCTGTAAACCAGCTGGAGGGTAAAACTAAAGACTCTCCAAGATGTGAAGGGAATTGGTGGTTAGGGTTTGCCTAATTTTCTGTTGTGTTATCATGCCTGCTGCTTAAATTGGGTGAAAGATTGGGTTAATCTAGACAATAAGAAATTATTAAATTTAGAAGGAGCGGACTTGTGGTCAGGATGGCACTTTTATTTATGGTTTAATAAGGCCAAAATTAATTAGGAATTTAATAATCATTATATAAGAAAATTCTTATTAAATGTGTGGAGAAGATACTTCCTGAGATGCTGTTGGAAGAGACCCAATGGGTTTCCCCTCATGAGGCCTATTACAAAAAAGAGAATAGTTTATTTGATAAATGAATAAAATATAAAGATTTGATTGAGTTGCAGCATGATCAATTAAGAATCAGGTCCCAACAAGAACTTAATGAATTTGGAATCAAATGTCATTGGTTTCTATATAGGCAACTTACAGGAAAAAAAAAAGTGGATATTAAATGGGTGTCAAATGAAAGAGGAAGACATGACCAAAATTTTGTGTTCAAGAAAGTCTAAATCTGTCTCCTCCATTTATAAAATTTTATTGATACGTGCTACAGAGGACAAATCAAAATATCAATGATCAAATGGGTACAAAACATTTCACACTCAATTCCTTTGGAGCAATGGAAAAAAGCTTGGACAAAGAGGAGACGATACACAGCGCGTCAGGACATTAGAGAAAATTTTTATAAAATGTATCTTAGGTGGTGTATAACGACCGAGAAAATATAAAAAATGCACCAAAACAGTTTTAAAAAGTGTTGGAAATGAAATTGGTACTTTTTATCATCAATCGTGGTCATGCAAAAAAATGAAGAAATTTTGGAATGTTATATACACCCAAATAGAAAAAATTCTAGGTTTTCATTATGAAATGACTCCTGGATTGTATTTGTTATCTATAACAAATTATGATTTAGAGCGAAGGCTGGAAAACAATTGTTTCATATGACAGCTGCAGCTAGAATGCTAATAGCACAAAAGTGGAAACAGAAAACTCTCCCCTTAATAGAAGATTGAGAGATGAAGTTGTTTGATGTGATAAAGATGGACAGATTTAATTATGTATTAAGAGGGGATAAATCTGAAAAATTTATCAAAGATTGGGATAATGTTATAACTTATTTCAGGAATCTTTGGGGTAATAGCAAGATGGTGAATATTGACTTTTGAGAATAAGAACAACATACACAGGTACAACAGTTAGATCGATTTGTTTGACAAACAATAGATTTGCATATCAAGTTTTTATTGCCGTTCACCTGGGGGAAGTCCTTTAACAATGCAGAATGATATACGTGAATGCTGGATGTACATAACAATGTATAACGTTTGGATGGAGTGAGTCTTAATGTTATTATTTTGATATCAACTAATAAAAAAAGAAACAGCTACAACTGTAGAAAGATAAGAGCAGTGTTAAGAGGAGAAATGTCAGTTGTGTGTTATATATGTCTGTCTGAGAGCTGCTGAACTGCATAGCATTGTCCAAGTCCCCAGTAAGAATATGTGAAAGTTCGAGCTGTTAGAATCCAAAACCAGCTGTTTAAATAATGTACAGAGTATGTGCTGTATGAGAAGTACAATATTTTAGACCCACTCTGTTTAGACCCACTCTGTGTGGGTGTAATACTTGCAGCCTTGGGACTATGTGCAGGACTTGTATGGCTTTCAAAGCTGGAAGGATTCTAATTACCTTTCCCCACAACCCAGATGAACAGCTGGGCTGCAGGAGAAATACTATGTTCCCTGGCTTCCCAAATCTCTGTTACCTCACCTCTTATAACAGCAAGAAAAGAACACTCTCAGTGGTGGTGGTTGGCAGATGAGATAGGTTTTCACTTCCATATTCCTTCCCCATTCTCTAGATCTCAGTGGGGAGGTTTCAGCGTTGCTGTCCTTGAAAGCCCAAGTGTTGTTGTTGTTGTTGTTGTTTCTTCAGAAAAGGAAAATCTGTGTGTGTGTGTTTGTGCGCATGCCTATCCACACACATGTGTCAAGAACTGCTACTTCGTGTTGCTCAAGAACACACATGTATAATTTCCACATTGTTTATTGGAAACATAACAGGCTAGTAAAACAAATATTGCTGCAATTAAAACCTTGCTTTGGCTACTTTGCTATGTAGTAAAACACAATAATCCATCAGCATCTATTCCTGACACTCATTGGTGGTTCTTCCAGGATTACACTCTCCTTCCTATAATTACCAAATGGGTTTTCTTTGGTTAAAGCAACTCCTCTCTACAGTCATTTTGATCTTTATAATTTCTTCCTTGGTCTTTGATATTTAAATTCTTAACCCCACCATTGTATCCTAATCCTAATCCTAAACCTAATCCTCTTAAATTACCCTCTGATTGCTATCATCTACAGACAACAACCAAATGTCATTTACCTGAGCTGGCCAATTACTATTTATTGCCCCACCAGTAAACAATACTGACCATTTGGTCTCTAAGACTCCAGCCTCTACTAATTTTCAATTATATTCTCGCTGTTCTTGTTACACTCAGCATTTCTACCTAACTACACACGCCCTCCCCATTCCACAGATCACTATCAGTCTAGGAGAAATAATGACATGACATTCTGCCACACACCCCCAAACTCTACTCCCCAGTTTGTCATGGAATTTTGCTACAAGCTGTGTTGCCTTTACATGTTTTGCATCCACCCATTCCTGTTTGCTGGTTGGTAAGTGTTTCCACTTCACAAAAATTTCAGGGAAAAATTGAGTTCGAGCGAGACCGGTGAGGAACAGATAGACAACACATGCATTCCTTACTGTACCAGCAAAGACTTTAAAAGCAAATGTCAACCTACAGAGCTGCAGAAGGAGGAAAAGGGTGTGGAACAGAATTGTGTTCCAACCATTCAGAGCACATGCTGGAGAGGGAGACAACAGGAACTACATTCACTGCAACCTGCAAAGGTGTTATGCGTAGAATGAATTCAAAAGAGAGCAGAAACTGTTTTAGTGGATCAAGGCGCAGGAGTAAGACAATGGACTAATCTCTATCAAAGAGAATGAACTAGGTTTTGACTTATACTAAACTGAAGTGCACCATCTTGATGTGTATGTATGTATATATACATGTGTGTGTGTGCGCGCATGTGTGTGCGTGTGCATTTTTGTGTGTATACACACACACACACATGTATATAGAAAATATGTAATGGTTTTTTTGCTTAATAGGAAATAAGATAAGGTTTGCTGGTGTAATTGAATAGTCCTTTAAGGTTACTTCAAAGTTTCTGTGCATTCTTCTACATGGATGAAGCTATTTAGCCTAGCTATCTACCCTTCTAGAAATGTATACCTTGTATGGGGTTAGGTAACTTTCTGGAGAAGCCTGAGGACAGGTTGGTATAAATGTTAAGGTATATAATATGTATATGTTACTTGGTGTTAAAATATTTTAATGCATTTTGGTATATATACATACATTTATGGTAAGTATAGTATTATATAATTGTCGGTTGCCCTAATCCTCATTGCTTTTAATGAGATCCATTTAAAGGTCTCAATAACACAATGAGATACTAAAGGGAAGAGGTCTGTGATGAACCCTGGGGAGGGGCATAGGCAGCAGAGCCGCCCTAGTAACAGAGAGGATTTAATCTGATTGGTTCGCTAACGAACCCAGATAAGCCAGAGGGAGAGGCTAGGTGGGTGAGTCAGAAAAACAAACAAACAAAATAACAGAAACAGGATTTGAAAAGGGAGTTCCTTCTATGAGTTTGAAAGGAGAGGGGTTCTTGAGAGAGAGGGAGAAAAGATAAGAGCTGGTTAACTTAGGGAAGTGTTCAAATGTTAAGAGCTGGAAGTTCTTTGATGTTGAGTATATTGAATTGCCCAATACCTTTCCCTTGTTATTTTGTTTAATAAATATTTTATTCTATTTTTTTTAAAGAGCATACAGTGTTTCTTTAATTTGAGCTCAGTTATACACGCTACCACAAGTGAAACATTTATTTGGGAAAAACTTGAAAACGTTTTGCCCCATATCCACAACAGTTGTGTTCTTAGGGAAAACAGAAGGGGGATATAAGTGTGGAGAGGGAGCCAGGAGGTAGTAATTATATAAAGAGTGTTGCTTCTTCAGGGATGTAGAATTTAAAGCACACCTGATCTATCACAACCCTGGCTGGCCTGGATCTCCACATTTTGACACAAACCATGTCTGTGATGAGGAACTGCAGGAAGGTAGCACACTGAGTTTGATGTACAAAACAAGGCCAGCACTCCCTGTTCAAGACATGAATGAGGCAGGCATGTGTTTAAACAAGCACAGCTGCATCTAATCACATCTTCTTGGGCTCAAACATATTTTATCAAGTATAGTTAAGTTGGCTGCTTTTTCTTTGGAAGAAAAGCTGCTGCTTGGTCCCAGTCTAGAAAGTGTTCTTGATCTGCATCTCAGACTGTTCCCGATTTTTAGCTGAAAATTACATTCTTCCATAAAGCAGCATGGAGCTTTAATCCAGATCAGGAGCACATTCCATATCAAGCCCAGCATCCACCTGTTTCTCACAAATAAAAGCAACCAGTTCAAGAATCATCATTTAAACACAAGACTAACATCACATATACTTTGGTCTTGAATCAAATACAAGCAGAACTTCCCTATCAATCTTTCACTATGCTTTTCAAACAATTTTTTTCTCATATATTAAATTCCAAGTCATCAGTTGGGAATAACAATGAAGGACACTATATGTGTGATGCCACCTTCAATGATTTTAGGGTCTGTTTTTGTGTCTGTTCTTGAACGCCATTTCCCTATGTTGCATGCAGGAGTGAGCAGAGTCTGGCATTTAACTGCAACCTCTCAGTTTGAAGTTAACAGGAGTCCCTCAGTTGTGATAAAATGCATTCCTTCACTAACAATTTTAAGGGAATGTCTATTAAAAGGAGAATAATAAGGAATAATTCAATAAACTCGGGCTGTTGCTGTGCATTTGTTTGGACTCAGATAAAAACATACAAGAAACCATCCAGCAGGTTCACTGGTCATTCAGGCTGGGAAATTCTGGAAGTTGTAGTCCAAAAAGGTAATATTGCCAAGCTCTGCTTTGGTTTTAAATTGGAAATCAGTTTCTTCTTTCTTTTTCATCACAAATAGCAGACTGAGATGGCTAATACGTCTTTAGTGGGCTGCATAAATGCAGAGCCTGGTTTGCTTACAATGCTGCTCAGTGCAATATTTTACCTTTAATTAATGTAGACAGTTAACGGCAAATTTGAATTAAAAAGACCCCAATCCACAATTAATTTAAACATCCTATACACATACATGCATAAACACACATATGTGTACACACATGAGTGCACCATCGGAGAACCTTGAAGATCAAGTACCCTTACATTATGTTTTCTAAATTACTCATACATATACAAGCAGTAGCAGACAACATTCACATATTACCTCCACATATTACTTCTTGATCACAAACAAACACAAACTGCTTATCTTCCTGCACAGTACTTACTGCCTACCAGAGGATGCAGCCAGTTCATGAATTTCCATGTTCTGACCACAGCAAGAGACAGCAATTACCATAGATTATCAGCCTGACAACAACAAGCCATGTAAAGAGAGACACTGAGCCAACTCTGCTGTCTGGAGACTGGCATATTCAAGTATACACTCAGGACATTAACAGCAATTTATGTGCCATCACTGAGGGATACCACAATGGTCCTGTTGGCAGCCTCTTATTTTGAAGCCTGCTATTTGAGGGAGTTACAAGCTATAATCACAACAGAAACTTTGAAAACCCTTATCTTCAGTGACACACCAAATCTATTTCAGAACTGTAATTGCTATGTCACTGGAGGGTTTGCTGCTTAATGCACTCAAATGACATTTAGTGTTTGCAGGGCCATTACAAGGAACAGAAAATGTGGAGAGAAGAGTGAGAAGGGAGGGGCTCCTATTGTTCAGTAAAACTTATTTTTTAGAAGGAGCTTTATTTCAGACACTCAGTTATGTGAGAAAGATAGAGATCATCCTTATATAACACATAGATCCATATTATTTAAACCTCCCCACATCCATTCTAAAGAGATGCTCTGGAAATCTGGGATACAGCCGCTTTACTCAGACTTGGCAATATTATTTATTTCCTAGGTAAGAAAAGAAACCCATATCTGCTAAAGGGCAGATCTGGTGCTGGTTCTGAGTGATTTCAAACATTATTGACTATTACTTTGAAATGTACTTTCTGTGACAGAAAAAGTTCAAGAGCCTTAAAATGAGGTCTAGATACTAGAATCTTGAGGAATATCATGGAATACAGATGATAGAGCAATCATAGAATGAGTTAGAAGAGACCACAGGGGCCATCGAGTCCAACCCCCTGCTATGCAGGAATACACATCAAAGCACTCCCAACAGATAGCCATCCAGACTCTGTTTAAACACCTCCAAAGAAGGAAATTCCACCACACTCTGAGGAGCATATTCCACTGCTGGACAGCTTTGACTGTCAGGAAGTTCTTCTGAGGTTCAAGTGGAATCTCCTTTCCTGCCACTTGAATCCATTGCTCCTTGTCCTAGTCTGTGGAACAGCAGCAAACAAGCCTGCTCCCTCCTCGACATGACATCCCTTCAAATATTTAAGCAATTACAGTTCTGTCATGTCCCCTCTCAACCTTCTCTTCTGCAGACTAAACATACCCAGCTCCCTAAGCCTCTCCTCATAGGGTTTCATGGCTTCCCAAACTCTTCACCATTTTGGTCGCCCTCCTCTGGACATGCTCTAGCTTGTCGAGATCCTTCTTGAATTGAGGTGTCCAGAACTGGACACAGTATTCCAAATGAGGTCTAACCAATGCAGAATAGAGTGGTATCATTACCTCCCTTGATCTAGACACCATACTTGTATTGATGCAACCAAGAATTGCATTGGTTTTCTTGGTTGTTGCATCACACTACTGACTCATGTTCAGCTTGTGATCTACCAAGACTCCTAGATCCCTTTCACATGTACTGTTATCCAGCCACATGTCCCAATCCTCTATTTTGCATTCCATTTTTCACAATTCCTGTGTTGTATTTTTGTACATTTACGCTCATATTTGCCTAGCAGTATGCAATGAGTTTATAGTGAGAAGAGCAGTGGAATACTCTCTCTCTCATGCATGCACAGATATACGTAGTGAAAACACAAGGGGAGCATATGAAGGGAGAAAGTAAATGATACACTAATCCCCATGTTACAAAGTACATATATTCAGTACAGCGTAGACTTGAATTGCAGAAATATAATTTTTGAATTTGAACAGAACCAATCACAATTACAGAAAAAGCTCCAACTCTTACTAGTTAAAAAAGGGGCAAGAGGAGGACAGTCCTCACCCCCCAGTTAGAAAGGCATAGACAAGTTGCTGCTAAACATCAATTACTAGTCAGTGTTTCCATTAGTCAAAAGGCAGCATTGTGCCTCTTAGCATGTTCCTTTGTCCACCGATATAGATTCTAGTGAGTCCTTGTACTTAGGACAGTCATTATAGCCCCCTAGACCCTGATGTTTATACTTCTAAAGTTTATATCTTGCCTTCTAGATTTTAAAGATCCACTCCATTTTTAAAAATGCAATTTCACAAATTCCTCAAAATAATCCCTCAACGGCCTAGATACCCTGTACAAGAATAAAGCACGAAATATAGATTTACACAAATAACCTAATTTGTGGTATGTATTTTAAAAACAAATTTGGGAATTTCTAATTGTATAACTATATTTCATTGAAAAAGGGCAGTTACTAACTGGACCTTTCTGACTGGACCTTTTCTATCATCAGGGGTCTTTTGGATCCAGTCCTAGTAAAACACAGGAAGATAAACCAAGAAGCTTTCTCAGAGTGGCCAGCAGGACAATTATCCTTGCTCTATCAATCTACACATACTATATCAAACTATCTATAGATACCCTAAAAGTGAGGCATATATAGAATCACAGAATCATGGAGGTGGAAGAGACCACAAGGGCCATCGGGTCTAACCCTCTGCCATGCAAGAATTCACCATCAGCACATTCCTGACTGGTGGCCATTCGGCCTCTGATTAAAAACCTCTAAAGAAGGAGAATCTACTACACTCTGAGGCAGCATATTCCACTGTCAAACGGCTCTTACTGTCAGGAAGTTCTTCCTAATATTTAGATGGAATCTCTTTTCCTGGAGTTTGAAACTATTGCTTCATCTCTTAGCCTGTAAAGCAGCAGAAACAGGCTTACTCCATCCTCCATAGGACATCCCTTCAAATATTTAAACATAGTTATCATCACTTCTTAACCTTCTCTTCTCCAGCTCTCTAGCTCTCTGAGCCACTCCTCATAGGGCATGGGTTCCAGGCCTTCTACCATTTTGGTTGCCTTCCTCTGGACGTGTTCCTGCTTGTCAATACCACTGATGAACTGTGGTGCCCTGGACTGGACACAGTATTCCAGATGAGATCTGACGAAAGCAGAATAGAATGGTACTATCACTTCCCTTGACCTAGACACTATGTTCCTATTGATGCCTCTAGATAAGCCACATTTCCTGTTGTGGCTTATCTAGAGGCTTGGCAATGTTGTACATGCTCAGTAAAATATGGCCACAGTAAGGCCCTTTTCACATGCCTTTTTTTTTGCGCGAGAGCCCTGTGTGAGTGGGAGCGTCGCTCTGTACGACGCACTCCCATTCGCGCAACGCTCACGAGGCTCAAGCGGGGCGAGCGCATATTTTTATTTTCGGCTCTAAGCCGAAAATAATGCATGCTCGCAGCGGCCTCGCGCACTTACCTGCATGCTGTGCATCGTCCCAGGCGAGCGGGTCGCAGTTCCTCCCCCAGCGCAGCCTACAGCTCCCAGACTGCGCTGCAGAAGGAAGGGGTGGGGCGCGAGAGCGACGGTCGCGCTACCAGGAAGCGACCTGCGGTACGAAGGAGCGGGGAAGCAGCAGCGTTTCGAATGAGGCTTCTCGCACGAGCCACCCTCCCCCGTCACGCAAATGGGTAAGATGCGAAAAGGGCCTAAGATCTGTAGGGTTGCCCTTGAATACACTATGGAAAAGTCAGCTGGTTCTAAGCACTGTTGTGTTGTTGTGTGCCTTCAATTTGTTTCTGACTTATGGTGAACCTAAGGGAATCTATCACAGGGTTGTCTTGAGGACTGCTTTTGCTTTTGCTTTCCTCTGAGAGAGAGCATGGTTTTCCCAAGGTCACCCAGCATGACTTTCCCAAGGTCACCCAGTGGGTTTTCATGAGCAGAGATTTGAATCCTGGTTTCCAGTGTCATAGTTCAATGCTCAAAACACTATGTAATGCTGGCTCCCTAGTCCTATACATACTGTTCACAAAAATGGTGCAGCCGGGGAAGGGTCTAATGCATACAAGCAGAGAAACGACACATTAAGTAACTTCCCCATAAACCAGAACTAAGCAATGAGTCTGATTCAGGCGAGGTTTTAATGCAATGAGGCAGTGACCACAATGGCTATCACTGCAATGGGGTATTGGCAGAAAGAGGAACCAAACAATTGCTGCCCAATCATCTGATATTAATACCAGGAAGGATTCTAGAGCAGCTCATTAACTAGTTAGTCTGTAAGCACTAAGAAAGGAATGCTATCATCATTAAAAGACATGTCTCAAAATGTCATGACAGAATAATCTTATCTCTCTCTTTTTAAAATAGAATTACTGCATTTATAGATAAAGGGAACACTGTGGAAGTAGTATATCTTGATTTCAGTAAGGCCTCTGGCAAGATCCATCGTGATATTCTTGCAAACAAGCCAGGAAAATGTAGCCTAGATATTGCTACTGTTAGGTGGATTTGGCTGACCAACTTATCCCAATCAACGGCTCCTCTTCATCCTGGAGAGAAGTAACTAGTGGTGTGCCACAGGACCTGGGCCCAGTGCTATTAAACATCTTTATCAATGACTTAGATTAGATGACACAGGGGATTCTTATCAAATTTGCAGATGACACCAAATTAGGAAGGCTAGCTAATACCCCAGAGGACAGGATCAGAATTCAAAATTACCTGAACAGATTAGAAAGCTGGGCCCAAATTAGCAGAATTAATTAGTAGGGAGAAATGTAAGATACTCATGTCACCTCTTAACCTTATCTTCTCCAGGCTAAACATACCCAACTCCCTAAGCCACTTCTCATAGGGCAGGGTTTCCAGGCCTTCCACCATTTTGGTTGCCCTCCCCTGGACATGTTCCAGCTTGTCAATATCCTTCTTGAACTGTGGTGCCCAGAACTGGACACAATATTCCAGGTGCAGTCTGACCAAAGCAGAATAAAGTGGTACTATCACTTCCCTTGACCAAGACACTACACTCCTATTGATGCAGCCCAGGACTGCATTGGGTTTTTTTAGCTGCCACATCATACTGATGACTCATGTTCAGCTTGCGGTATACTAACTTTAGAGAGCTTTTTTCCATGTCAAGAAAGGTGTCACTCATCTTATATCTATGCATTTCATTTTTTTCAGCCCAAGTGTAGTACCTTGTACTTCTCCCTGTTGAAATTCATTTTGTTAGTTTTGTTCTAGCTCTCTAATCTTTTGAGATCATATTACATTGCACATATCTTCCTGTAGACTTCCTGTTTTTGTGGTACGATGATGGATCTCTTCCCCATCTGCCTTCCCCAAGCCATTTGCTTCAAGGTCTCCTCTCTTCTCTTCCAAACTAAGTACACAACCACAGCCTGAAATTAAAGCTAACAGCTTTAACTGACTACCAAATTAATTTCATTTCTGCATATGATATGCAGTGTGGCCACATCCTGGCTTTCTACTCTTCTTATATGCTTTTTCTCCAACTCTTATTTTCAGTAGAGACTCTCTTGCTGTTTTGGCTGAGCCCTGAAACTTACTACCGTATTTGCTGGTGTATAAGACATACTGTTTTCCTTAAAAATACCCCTTGAAAATGAGGTGCATCTTATACACCAGCAAATATGGTAACACTAAAAACATAGAGAATGAACCGGGAGCCAAAGTTCTCCTTGCCCAGGCAAACAGGAAGGGAAGGGATAGTGCAATCCAGGTGAAGCACTCCTTACCTTCTCCTCTCCTGTGCATTTTGACTCTCCTGGGGCCCAAGAAAAACTAGTGCTCTTTTCATTCCCCTCCCCTCCTAGTGTAGCACTCTTTTCATTCCTCCCTTTCCTGGTGCAGCACTCCTTTCATTCCCCTCA
Organism: Iguana delicatissima; assembly: GCA_948472985.1. Lineage (NCBI taxonomy): Eukaryota > Metazoa > Chordata > Lepidosauria > Squamata > Iguanidae > Iguana > Iguana delicatissima. The sequence continues at coordinate 153,949 of CAOKZL010002134.1, forward strand.
TCAGGGAATTAAATTTTTTCCCCCTTGAAAAATGCCCCTTGAAAGTGGGGTGCGATTTATATGCTGGTGTGTCTAATATGCCAGAAAATACGGTATTTTCAACTATCTCTTCAGCTGCAGTGAACTGGGCTTTTCCTTCAGGGATGTGGAGGGCCAGGGTTAATTGGTGCAGAAGTATCACTTCTTGTCATGAGTAGTCTCTGATTCTTTTACTCTTCAATGTTAAAGAGCCAAGATAGAAATGTATTTAGCTAACACAGAGATTAATGCAGAACGATGGATTCTTTCAAGTACCATTTTCAAACCTAGGTTTTGAAATGGGTCTATATAATCAGACATAAATGTTTGCACATGTTCAGTTGCATTTACTTCCAAAGGCTTTATTGTCCTTGTCTTGTGATGGCAAGAGATAGATGTTATTGGGGGAGGCTCCGATGCCTGTGCTGAATCCAGATAAAATTCAAACAAAACAACCAGAGAATGCAGGGGAAAGCTATTTTATGATCCTTTCCACCACTGTAAAAAAGCTCTCTGTATGTAGTAAACTAACACAAAAGAGAATGGGCAATACTAAGTTGTTCTCTCTGTTGTTTTAGTTCATTGCATTATAGAATATAAAATAAAGCACAAGAAAACATTCAAAAATAGAATCTTCAACCTGTGATGTGAAGTGGCACAAACCAGAATTCTACTACCTCAGGGCCAACCTGACAATGATAGAGTCAATGTTTGATGTCTCTTTGTTTATCTAACTGAAGCACAATGTGGGAATCCATAAGTTTGGTCCAGTTCTGATTGTTAGTACCAACTAGAGCAAAACTACTAAATCAATGGCTCTGCTCTAGCTGGAACTAATAATTTGATTTACACCTTTGGACATCAAATAAATTGTTCCTTTTTATACTTTACTTCCTCTCCTATCATCACTCTAAATTCTATTCTCCAAGTGTGGCTCAGGTCAGTTAACATAATTAGGCCAGAAGAAATGTGTGTGGGACGGGGATGATATACTAGATAAGGTAGCATTCTGAAGATCAAGCTGAATTTGTGGTTGACGTGGAAGTAGTAACTTCCTCAACCTTGCTCCTACCAACCCAGGCACCTTTTTTCAAAACTAAGTTTGATCCATCAATAAAAATCTTTCGGTTTAACATGTGTTCAGACTCCATAATACTGGAAAACTGTAGCTGGCAAAAGCCATGCCCTTAGTCACACTGTCTAAGCAATATGGATATGGCATGGCATCTTATGCTGTGGTTAGTTTCAGCTTAACTGTTACCTTGGTGACTGATGTCTGTTACAGTGGCTGAGTGGTGGACCAAAGTTCCATATTTGTCTGTTCATTAGAAGAGGCATATGGAGTCAATGCAAGTGAAGCTATCATGTAACTAATGTTATCATTCTATGTTACAAGTATCCAATCAACAACTAATACAATCCATAGAAGTGGTGATCCAATCTGGGAAAAAATTAATGTGACAGAATGTGAGAAGGCAAGGTGAGAGAGGGAAGGCATATCTGATGTTCACAGTTGAAACCTCTACTTCCCACTTAACACATGAATAAGCAGAGATACGAACAATGAATGTGGTTGCTTCTATAATTGCCTAACTTGGTTTTAAGTATATCTCCTTGCTCTCCACACTTCCTACCCCAGCTCCAAGTCAACCTCTCTACTGCATAACTCTTCCATTAGCAAATTTCCACCATGAATACCATAGTCATAAAACTCCTATATGAATAATTTTTAGCCATCCCTATATACAGTAAGTTTTGAATTACTTGGCTTTTAATGCTAAAAACTTTGAACTCTCTAACAAAAAGAATGTGGTGATGGGGATGAGACAAATGTGACCTTAGCAAACACTTTTAATGTTTTTCCTCACATTGCATCTTAGCCTTGGTGCTTTCATTTCAAATTGTAATGTCCGAGCAATGATGGCATGCTGTACAATCCTCAATGAGTATTCACTAAGGACTTGTCAGGCAGACTGCTTTATTGGCTATTTAGTTAAGTAGAGTATACTTTTTAAAGTATACTTCTACTTAGTTAAGTATAGCATACTTATAGTATCCTTAACTAAGTAACCTCTCCTGGCCCAATCCTGACTCCAAATTTGATGGAAACATCATTCACCCTCACTTCATTCCTGCTCTCTCCTTGCAGCTGATATCCAGTAAAGTAGGCGGGTGGGAGGAGAATTACAATTATAGCAATAGTGTCACAACCATCACTAAATAGCTATCATAAATATGAGACAGTTATGGATGCACAGTTGTAAGTAACTGTTTCATATTAATAATAACTATTTCATCATGATTATGACAATGCTGTCATGACTGCAACTCCCCATCCCAAACCTACTTTACCAGGCTGTAAGGGGAAAAGGAGATCCATTCTGCAGGTGACTGGAGCACTGGTGAATGATGTTTTCATCATGTTTTGGCAGGGGGCGAAGTCCAGCCAGGAGGTGTTACTTAGTTAGGTAAACTTAACTGGATAGCTGATACAGGATTCTGGCCAGTATTAGTAATGCAGACAGAAGAAATTCTGGAGAGTATCTTGGATTTAGTGGGAGAGAAGCCTCTAAACCTGGCATTTGTCTTTCATCCTTTCTCTATTTCCTGATCAATTCTTGAGCATAGCTTTCCCACTGATCTCTAAAAGAAGCAGAGAGAACCCGTGATGCTGTGTAAGGCAACCTCCTTTTCCAGGCTGCCCTCTTGTCCCAGCTTGCTGTCATCACCACTGAGATGGCGAATGATTGATCTGAGAAATGAAGTTGGATTGCTGTCCCAAATCTACACTCGGTTCTCCTTGTGTCTGTCTGATCAATTTCATTCTGTACAATACAGCCTGTCGCTATGAATTTTCATGCTAGTCAGGAGCTGCCAGTACAATCCAGAACAAGTAGAAGATGTTCCTCTCCACCACCACCCCTCTATATTTTTCCTTATTATTTTTTGAATTATTGTCATTGTTGTCATCATCATCACCACCACCACCATCAACCACTGCTTGTTAACCATCTATTTTTGACTTTTGACATTGATGCAGGTAGGCAAGGGGCCTACGCTATTTTTAGATCCAGATGCAGTAGGCTGCAGCCCTTGGCCTTCTTGTTGTAGATGACTAGGTCATGGTTTCTGGTGACATTCCTTGCTGCCATTGCATTAGGTGTCACCTGTTTAACAGCTCCTCTCAGCAGAATGTAAGTGGCCGTAGGTGCCATGTGAATGCTGATTATGTCTGACAGCCCTAGACGCCAGCTGCCTGCACGAAGTCTGTTCAATCACCACTTTTTTGCAGATAGAACTCTGCCATTGGCATGACCAATACAGAAGCAATAAACTAGGTGACTATAAAGCTAAGACAAGTCCTACTAAGTGGCATTCTGAGCCCTATAGCTTTGAAATAATTGGAAGCTAGAGAAAAAGAAAACAATATGAAAAAAATGCAAAAAGGAAGCCTGTTTTTCTTACACTGATGCCCTGAGGACTATACATCTGACTTGCTGTGAGCCCGTCACTGTATCCTCCTGTCTGGCTGATAACATGGCGAAGGGTATCCACCTAAACAGACCAACAACAAAGAGAAAATTAGGAACACAGAGACAAAAAGGCAAAATTAATCTTGAAGTTTATTACCATAGTCAAATCAAAATTTCCCAACACTCATTGTAAAGAGCGAAAAAGAAAAGCTGTTTCCCTCCTATATCCCACACACTGCCACAATCCCTGATTTTGTACTATAGTAGTTGATAGGGAAAATTTAGAAAGTTGGTTGTAAGTTCTCAGTTGGGTTAGCAATTATATGTGGCAAGAAATCTGGTGCTAATCTGTTACCGCTGAAGACAGCTGATTTTATATAAGTGAGGATATATGAGTTACACCACCCGGCCTCTCAACATCGTCTATCCTTCTTGATTATACGTGATCACCTGACACTCTTCTCCGCATTCAGGTAGCAAGGCAACCTGGATTGTATGTAAAGACACATTGTCAAATGATGGAAATGTCTGAATAGTTGGCCAAATTATCTAGAATGCCAGTGTGATGGGCCACAGATAAAAGAAAACTCCAGAAATGGTGGTGAATATCTAAGACAACTGCTGGTGCCAATAAAGTTATATCTCCCTTACAAGGTTTACATTACTGACATGGAATCCTAAACCCTTCCCTATAAAATTGGGTGTAGGGTGTAGGGTGACTACATCTGGGTTAGGGGCACTTCTGCATTCAACACCACTCTCTTGTCATTAGACAAAGCAGAAGACGACAGTATGTATATCTTGAAAAACAAGTCCTCCTTTTACCCAGAAAATCCATGCAAGCTGCATGGTCCTTCTTATAGCATTCTTTTCATTCAAAATCTTGATTTCACTAGAACTATCAAGCCAGAGCCAAATGCATTCACAAAGTGTGGGCAAGATCCTTGAAGGCATTCCTTTTTTAATAGCTAGTTTTCAGTTTTGGTTTCATTTTGACTGGTTCAGTTTGGTTAGAGTTTCAATTCCTCTGTTTTACAGGAATGGGAAAAGCCAATAGGATCAAAGGCTCTTCATTCTGACAATGATGCATTCACTGGCAGTACATCCGATGGATCCCTACCTGTGACTGCACGTTGGCTCCAACCTGGGCCCCTTGGTAAGAATCCCCATTGAGTGACTGCACGCTCATGAACAAATCTCCAGAGTTTGACATGTTAAAAGAACTGGAAGAACCTGGAAAGGAAAGAGTGAGGCACCTGAATCATAGAGAGGAAGAGGATCAACCATACGCCTGTCAGCCAAGAAGAAAGAATGGCATGCAAAGCAACCCCAAACAGGAAACAAAACCATCAGGTTAGTAAAGTGGAGGATGGGGCAAGCAAAATTCAAAGAGACAGAAAGAAAGACAGAAAGAGAGAGGGAGAGAGACAGAGAGAGAAAACACTGTAAAAGCTGTAGATGTTACATTTTATGAAGTATAATAATGTTTTCTTTGTAACAAGTAGAACTTTAGTATCCATTGATTATTTGATGTACACTGTAACACATCAGTCCTATTTTACAGGAGGGTAGGACATTATTTTGTTATTGTAGGCAACATTCAAATACTTCAGCAAGCTTTGATATTTTCAGCTGTTGCATCTCAAAGGCAGTCTGCTTATTCTGAGATAACTTCTGTAAATGTAAACATGTGTGGAAAATATGTGCAGAAAATTTTATGTTTAGACCACCAGTTTCAGGAGGGGTACAGGTGACAACTCACAACGAATCTCTCATGATGGGTCTGACAGATGTGGCATGGAAACAAAGGTTACAGTTACCTACATAGTTGCTAGAATCCCATCCATCCAGAATGTGCAACATGTGTCCCTTGTTGGGTAGAACAGAAGATGGGCTATAAAAATGTGGTACATCTCTCTCAATCTTTTCCATTTACCATATGGACGTGTTAACTCAATATCTTAATCATTACACGGGGCAGAAAAAAACATCCATGCATAATTCCTTTCCACATAACTTCCCTCATATACCTTTAAAATGGTAACATAATTGGAATGCATGAGACAGATCAGAAAGGATTATTTTGAAACTTGCAAGACTTAAGAATGAGAAAGCTCAATGTGCAAGGTTTAGTGCTCAACACAACATTAGGCTTGAACAGAGAGATTTAAAGGGCCCGGGTCAGCTCCACTGTCTATGATAATGCTACATTCCTCATTGTTTCCTCATAGAAGACACACAGTAGCAGTGTTCTTTACCCTACAGTAATCTGTAGCCAGATGTTCTCTGAAGTTTCAATGGCACTTTGATGTGAAAACACTTTTAGTTGTTAAAGCAAAATGTTGTTAAAGCTTATTTGAAATCAGATACCTCTACATTCCAGGATGGTGCTGGCTTATTGCTGTCATTGTGTCTTCAAGTTGTTTCCAACTTATGGCAACTCTAAGGTGAACCTATCACACAGTTTCCTTGGCAAGACATGTTCAAAAGGTGGTGGGGGGAGGTTGCCTTTACTTTCCTCTGAGGCAGAAAGAGTATGACTTGCCCAAAGTCAACAGGTAGGTTTCCATAGCTGTGTGGGGATCTGAACCCTGGTCTCCAGAGTCATACTCCAGCACTCAAATCACTTCACCGTGCTGCATGAAAAAGCTACCCAGAACAGAGATTCTAAAATGTCACAGTAATCTGCAAGTGTGAAGAGGTTCTGCAAGTGTGAAGAGGTTCTGAAGAGTTCCCTACTGTCTCTGATGGAAAGACGCCTATACCCTTCATGAGGGTTTGGCTTAGTTTCTGAAATTTCAAGGAAACAAATGAATAAATAGTACATTTGGCCAGAATCAGAGACTGTATTAAAACGGTCATACATTTACAAGGGGTAATCTAAGAAAGCTACTGGAAATGGTATCGATCACTTCTCAGGATACTCCATTCCTGTACTTCACTTAAGGAGCTCATTCTGAGGTAACACAAAATAGAGCCAAATATTTATCAGTTTTTGCTTTATGCGACACCTGTCTTGTGAGCATATAGTGCCTTTACCAACCATAATTATTTAAGTCTCACAGGAATGTCATGGAAGTAAAAGAAGTATGATTTTTCTCCCTGTAACAGATAGCCTTAATAGCCTGGACTCTCAAAGTCAGGCAGCAAGCCATAAAGAGATCCAAGAAATCCTTTGTACTTCCTTCTTTCTTCCCTCATCACATGGATTGTTTATAATTATTTTTTCTACTTTACTTTAAAAACTACTTTCCTTTAAAAACTCAAATAAATGGAAGTGGTACAGGATTCCCACACTTATCTGACAGGTTAGGGACTGGAACACTGTTAGAAATTGAAATGAAGTGGAATTGATTGAAAAGCAAAATCCATGTGTAGGCAGCATGAAGGACTTACAGAGGCTCACTAGAGACCAACCACACATGTGCTGCTTGCAAAGTCTCTCAGCTGGCTTGGTGCCTTTTTTTCTCCTTCCAGTTCATTTTGCAAGCAGTGTGCACACATGAGCAGTTCCAAACGAACCTCCACTGGCAAGAAGAACTGATGAAAGAGTGGAACTGCAATTGAATTAATGGAACTTGTTCTTAATTTGGAAGTGTCAGAAGAGTTGTCAGATAACAGGGTGTAAAAATGCAGGGGCTTTTAACAACAAATGTTGTATCTAATGTTAACCAATCAGTTAGGGGAGGCTATGGATGGCAGCTACAAACTTGTAATCCAAACTACAGAAGTATTGCCAGATGACATTTACATGACATATGTTGCTATTGACACAGATGGCACAATCTCTTAGGATGTTCTTCTGTGTAAGTCATATGGAAATAAACAACTGAGCAAAAGCACTACCAGGTTTTTGCATGGCTCCCATTAATTTGCACAGGACTTCTGTGTGAAACAACCCCAGTGAATTATGTCTAGAGTCTTCCGAAAATCTCTATGCTGTAAGTATGTAATGCACATCCCCATTTAACAATAAAGAGGTGCATTGCTATTTGTGATGTTGCCTCCCTTTTTCTCGGCATCAAGGAAAAAAAAAAACCTTTGGTAGAAAGGAGAGATTAGAAGTGGTGCAAGGTTGGGAGAGGGGGGTAAGGAGTGACAATGAAACAAAGACATCTCCCCTCATCTTGTACATTATCTATATAAGACAATGATCCCCTGTGCTTACTTCCCCTATCATTATCTAAAATGTATATACAGTTGGCCCTCTACTTTTGCAGTGCTTAAGGTGGCAGGACTCTTGTGAAAGCAGAAAATCTATGAATATCATAAGCCCCCCCCCATATTTAACACACATAAAAAGCACCTATGCTGATGGGGCAGCTGGGTCCAGCCACATGTGTGTTCCCTCATATGCTCCCTCACTCATGCAGGTGAGATGGGGAAAAGGATGGGATGGGGAAATAGAAGGAGGGAGAAAGGAGACATCAGTCCCATCCCCTTCTCTCTTCCCACTCACACAAGTAAGTGAGTGAGCAAATTCTTTGAGCATTTCCGATCTATGGGACATTGTTCTATTTTCCCTATTTGTCGGCAGATTTCACTTAGAATCTGAGTAGATTCAGTCTCTGTATCCTGAAAGATCCCTATGCTATCTGCTCCTGGAGATTTATTGCTCTCCTGCTGGTCCCCTGCATGTCATATAGCATCCCCATGGTTTAAATGGAGAAAGTCTCTTGTTCTACCTTTTCTGTTGTTATCTTCTATTTCTCAGCATTGATTGTCGCAGCAGAATCATAGGATCATAGAGTTGGAAGAGACCACAGGGGCCATCAAGTCCAACTCCCTGCTATTCAGGAACACGCATCAAAGCATTCCCAACAGATGGTCATCCAGCTTCTGCTTAAAAACTTCCAAAGAAGGAGACTCTACCACACTCTGAGGCAGCATATTCCACTGCTGGACAGTTCTGGCCGTCAGGAAGTTCTTCCTGAGGTTCAGGTGGAATCTCCTTTCCTGCCGCTTGAATCCATTGCTCCTTGTCCTAGTCTCTGGAGCAGCAGAAAACAAGTCCGCTCCCTCCTCAACATGACATCCCTTCAAATATTTAAACATGGCTATCATGTCCCCTTTTAACTTTCTCTTCTGCAGACTAAACATACCCAAATCCCTAAACCATTCTTCATAGGGCATAGCTTCACCATTTTGGTTGCCCTCCTCTGGACATGCTCTAGCTTGTCAATACCTTTCTTGAATTGAGGTGCACAGAACTGGGCACAATATTCCAAATGAGGCCTAACCAATGCAGAATAGAGTGGTACCATTACCTCCCTCGATCTAGACACCATACTCCTATTAATGCAACCAAGAATCGCATTGGCTTTCTTGGTTGCCTCATCACACTGCTGATTCATGTTCAGCTTGTGATCTACCAAGATCACAAGATCCCCTTTTACTTTTGCTTCATGTCTATTCTTAAGTGCTTGAAGAGTTTCACTATAATTGATCGAGGCTTTTCTTTCCTTTTGGATGCAGACAGTAGTACAGTGAGATGAAGCAGTTAAAAAGCCAATGCAATGGTAGAAGTATAGTGTCTAGGTGGAGGGAAATAATAGTACCACTCTATTCTGCTTCGGTCAGACCTCACTTGGAATTGACAAGCTAGAATATGTCCAGAGGAGGGTGGCCAAAATGGTGGAAGGTCTGGAAACGATGCCCCATGAGGAGCATCTGAAAAAGCTGGATACGGAGAAGAGAAGGCTAAGATGTGACATGATAGTCATGTTTAAATATTTGAAGGGATGTCATAGGGAAAATGGAGCAAGCTAGGATGCCACCTAAAGAACATCCTGATGGTAAGAGATGTTTCATAGTGGAATATACTGCCTTGGAGTGTGGTGGAGTCTTCTTCTTTGGAGGTTTGAAACAGAGGCTGGATGGCCATCTGTCAGGAGTAATTTGATTGTGTATTCGTGCATAGAACTGTACTGGAGTTGTACTGGAATAGAATAGAATAGAATAGAATAGAATAGAATAGAATAGAATAGAATAGAATAGAATCTTTATTACAGTCATAGACCAGCACAGCTAAAAAGGAGATTCAGAAAAGGGATAAAAACATAGGTTAAAAAGAGATTGAAAACAGCATTGAAATTCCCCTTCAGGTTGCACAGCTCCCATATAACAAGACAAGCTTGGAACTAGTCCACTGTGGAGGTCAGTGCCTGATGAATTTTAACCACTGCTGCACAGAATCTGACAACATTATATGTTATATGGGAGTTGGTGTCTGAAAGTAACAAAGAAATGTAGAATTCTCCAGTGCATCCTTGTTATTTATGCAAGAGAGGAGAAATAAGACTGTGGTGGATGTCCCTGTAGTACAAGCACTGGAGAAGCATATGCTCTGTTGTTTCAATCTGGCTAGAGCCACAGGGGCACAGTCTGTCTGAGAAGGGGATCTTCTTGTATCTGCCTTCCAGGACAGCTGAGGTGAGGGCATGACATCATGCCAAAGTAAAGGCTCTCTGGTGTTTAAGTACTTCTAGTTTTGCTAAGTACACCCATAGGTGAAGCTTGATATCTGTTGGTGTCAGAAGCGATAAAGGTTGAGATGCTAGTTAGATCCAGTTGTCACTCTGTATCTACCACCTGTTGTTTGACAGCTGCTTTGGCCTTATCATACGCCATGCCAAGCAGGAGCTCTCGGGAAAACCCAGTGATGAGATTTTAGTCATCACTGTCTGTTTCCACATAGACTGGAAGTCATCTCTCCAGGTTAGTGGAGCCAGGCCAGTGGGAAAGAAGGATAGTCTAAGCCAGTAGCTGAGTATAGTTACCCACACTCTGGCCTCAACTTTTATAAAGCCTGGCTCCAGTCTCAGAGTTGTGTTGGAGACACATTTTGGAGCTTGGAAAGCTGATCTTAAAAATTTGGATTGCACAAGTTCTAATGGTGCAGGGTTCGGGAGGGTCCCAGTTGGGATCCATAAAAGAGTTGTGCTACTGATTTGGCTTCGAAAAGTTTGAGCACCGCAGGTATATAGTAGCCTCCTCTTGTCTAATGAAATTTGAGGATGGCTGCTGAGCTCCTCTGTGCATTACCAGCCACATACTCTCCATGTGCCTTTCTGCTGCCAGTAGCATGAAAGATTACCACCAGATATTTGAAGCAGGAGACTTGTTCAATCTGTGAGGGTGATCTGGCTGCGACATCTGTCACCCCATAGGTAGAGAAGTAGTACAGGAATACCTGTCTACTCTAAATAAATTCAAGTCTCCAGGATCAGATGAACTACATCCAAGAATATTAAAAGATGTGGCAGAAGTAATTTCAGAACTGCTGGAGATAATCTTTGAGAATTCTTGGAGAAAAGGAGAAATCCCACCAAACTGGAGGAGGGCAAATGTTGTCCCCATCTTCAAGAAGGGAAAAAAGGAGGATCCAAATAATTGTCACCCGATCAGCCTGACATCAAAACCTGGAAAGATTCTAAAGCAGATCATTAAATAGACAAATTGTAATTATTTAGATAGAAACGCTGTGATCACTAAAGGTCAATGTGGATTTCTGAAAAACAAGTCATGCCAGACTAATCTTATCTCCTTTTATGATAGAGTCAAGAGCCTGACAGATGAAGGGAATGCTGTGAATGTAGCATTTCTTGACTTCAGCAAGGTCTTTAACAAAGTTCCCATGATATTCTTGCAAAGGAGCTAGTAAAATGGAGCTAAACAGTGCTATTGTTAGGTAGATTTGTAACTGGTTGACTGAACGAACCCAAAGAGTGTTCACCAATGGCTTCTCTTTATCTTGGAGAGAAGTGACTAGAGGGTGGCACAGGGTTCTGTCCTGGGTCCAGTGCTATTCAACATCTTCATCAATGACATGGGAAAAAGAATAGAGGGCATGCTAATCAAATTTGCAAATAATACCAAACTGAGAGGGGTTGCCAATACCCCAGAGGACAGGATCAAAATTCAAAATGACCTTAACAGACTGGAGAGCTTGGCCAAAGCTAAGAAAACAAATTTCAACATAGAGAAATGTAAGCTCCTACACTTGAGTTGAAAGAACAAAATGCACAAATATAGGATGGGACACACCTAGTTGGAGAACTGTACATGTGAAAGGGATCCAGGAATCTTAGTGGACCACAAGCTGAACATGAGTCAGCAATGTGATGCAGCAGCCAAGAAAGCCAATGCAATCCTTGGTTGTATCAATAGGATTATGGCGTCTAGATTGAGGAAAGTAATAGTACCACTCTATTCTGCTTTGGTCAGACCTCATCTGGAATACTGTGTTTAGTTTTGGGCACCTCTTTTCAAGAAGGGTATTGACAAGCTGGAATGTTTCCAGAGGAAGGTGACTAAAATGGTGGAGGGTCTGGAAACCATGCCCTATGCAGACCGTCATAGGGAGCTGGGTATGTTTAGTCTGCAAAAGAAAAGTTTAAGTGAGGACATGATAGCCATGTTTAAATATTTGAAAGGATTTCATATCAAAGAGGGAACAGGCTTGTTTTCCACTGGTCCAGAGACTAGGACAAGGAGCAATGGATTCAAACCAGAGGGAAAGAGAAACTACCTGAACCTCAGGAAGAGATTCCTTATCGGCAGAGCTGTTCAGCAGTGGAATATGCTGCCTCGGAGTGTGTGGAATCTCCTTCTTTGGAGGTTTTTAAACAGAGGCTGGATGCTCATCTGTTGGGAGTGCTTTGATGTATATTCCTGTATGGCAGAGTTTTGAACTGGGTGGCCCCTGTGGTCTCTTCCAACTCTAATATTCTGTGATTCTCTGAAATCATCAGGAGGACCACAATTGCGGAACGCTCTCTATAAATACTACCTGGGATTTGGGTGTTGGCTGAACATGCTGCCTATGTAAGGAGATTAGAACCACTAGTTCCTTGCTGAGCACAACTTCAGTCTTCCTCTTGACAGCCCAGCTTGCTAAGGTGTGTCTATCAGATATGCAACCCTTGGATATTTTAAGGACTCAGCTACCATGACTACCTTAATAGGCCATACACCCTCACCCTTTAACATGGTTTAATTGACAAATATGATTTGATTGGCACAAAATACAAATTATATCCTACTATGACTGAGAGCTTGCTGACAAAGAGGAAACTGGCTACACACATGTGTTGCAAACTAGGTCAGGAAAGACCTCAAGGCATTGCCAGGTCATAGTTTGGAAATAATCAAAGAAATTTCAACAATGATGAACATATAGTTAGCCTTCTACAACTCAACTTTTAGAGACAGCAACAACAACAACATTTATTTCTATCCCACCTCTCCACGTGGATTGAGGCGGCGAACAACATGAAATACATGAAATACATTAAAAGACATTAAAAACATACCCAATCCTCCCCACTCACCAACCCACCTAACCCAACCCCTTAAAACCACAACAATTTACAGTCAATCAATTAACTATTAACAAAACATCAAGACAATTGATGGGAGGCGATGGAAATGCTAGTCTTGGAAGGCCTGTTGGAAGAGATCAGTCTTGACTGTTTTTTTAAAGCAGTCAAGACTGGTAATATGCTGGGTCTCCTCCGGCAGGCCATTCCATAACTTGGGAGCGATAGAAGAAAAGGTCCTCTGGGTAGCTGCAGCCAACCTAGTTCTGACTGGCTGTAGTAAATTCCTCCCAGAGGACCTTAATGTGCGGGGCGGATTATATGGGTGAAGATGATCACGCAGGTAGGCTGGCCCTAAGCCATGAAGGGTTTAAAGGTAATAACCAACACCTTGTACTGTGCCCGGAAACTAATAGGCAGCCAATGAAGAGACTTTAAAATTGGTGTTATATGGTCAGTTTTAGGTCTACCGGTGACCAACCTGGCTGCCATATTCTGAACTAATTGAAGTTTGTGGACTAAGCATAAGGGTAGCCCTAAGTAGGGTGCATTGCAGAAGTCGAGCCGTGAAGTTACCAGTGCATGCACCACTGTTTTTAGGTGTTCCAGCTCCAGAAAGGGGCACAGCTGGCGTATCAGCTGAAGCTGGTAACAGGCACTCCTGGCCGCCGCATCTATTTGAGCTGTCATCTGAAGTGGTGAGTCCAGGAGTACCCCCAAGCTGCGAACACAGTCTTTCAGGGGAAATGTGACCCCATCTCGGACTGGTTGACAGACCTCCATGTCTGGGCTAGGACCCCTAGCAGCGAGTACCTCCGTCTTATCTGGATTCAGCTTCAGTCTGTTTTTCCTCATCCAGTCCATTACTGCTTCAAGACATTCGTTCAGAGGTGAGATGCCACCCTTAGTTGATGCTATTATCTGAGGCATGGAAAGATATATCTGGGTGTCATCAGTGTACTGATAGCACCTTGCTCCATCTCTCCTGATGATCTCTCCCAGCGGTTTCATGTAGATGTTAAATAGCATTGGGGACAAGACAGTGCCCAGAGGGACACCAGATTTAAGCTCCTTTTTCGCCTAATCTGTCCCCAAGCATCACCATCTGGTATCTACCTGAGAGGTAGGACCGGAACCACTTAAGCACAGTGCCCCCGATCCCTAACCTTATCTGTGATACAATATCTGTGATACTCTCGCAGGATGGTCGATTGTCTTAACCTCTCTTCCTCTGACCAACAAACTTCCCTTTTGCCCTCACACCTGTCCAGCAATCAAGAAACTATCAAAATTCCCATTAGCCTTTTGTCACCTAATGTTAAGACCATTAGCTCATTCTGGATCCCTCTGTCCACTCTCCAGACTCCATTGTTTAATCTTCCAGAGTGCCATTAGCACCCTCCCCCTCCAGGCAGAAATGGGGTAGTTAAATCTCATTTAGGCTAGCCAACTCATGGTACACTGGTTGCTAGTCATCACTCTGCCGCTCCAATCCCCATTTGTGCACTGTCCTTGGACTTCTAGTCTAAGCTACATTGCCTACAAGACTGCTTAGATCTTGTGTGTGTGATTGTTAATTCCCTCAATAAAACAAACTTACTTTTGAATCTCCGGCTGGTTATTCCCTGCACTAGTACCAGTATACATAGGTGTAAAAGATCTTATAAGGTTACCCTTATAAGGGCTCCTTTTTTGAGCTAATATTCTCCACCATTTCATGGCAGCACTGGCATTGTGGGTGGACCCCTGAGTCACCCACATTTTGGGAACAACCTCAAATCTTGACTGTTTTATGGCTTTCTTGTCCCTGGACTGATATCTTGTATACCTCTTCCTTCCTCTGCTTACCGACTACAGAACCTTGAACCTTGTCTGAGGTTAAGAAAAGGAGAAAATATGTTTTTTAATTATCTTTAAATTCTACAGAGATGTTCTCCAGGTTGTATTTTGTCATGATGATTGACAGAGTGCTCTCCTTTAGCTTTACTCTAATTATGGATACTAGCAGTTCACGGTCTGTGTCACAATCTGCTCCAGGTCTTTTTCTTTTTTTTTTGCAGAGATAATTGAGCTTCTCTGTCTTCTGCTTCCAATTATGTAATTGATTTTTATATTAGTCCTCTGGTGATGTCCATATATACAGTCATTGCTTTGGTTGCCCAAAGAATGTGTTTGCAATGAACAAATGGTTAGCTTTACAAAATTCAGTCAGTTGCTCTCCTGTTTCATTTCTTGATTGTAAGCCAAATTTTCCAACAATGTTTGTTTCTGCTCTATTTTCTACTTCTTTGCTCCAGTCATCTATGATTAACAGCATATTCTGGTCTGGTTTGTGATCAGTTTCCTCCTGGATACCAGCACAGAATCATTCAATTTCTTTCTCTGTAGTTGGAGCATAAACTTAGATTATGGTTATATTGTTGAGTTTTCCCTGAAGTCTTATTGTATCATTTCATTGCTTTTGTAACGTACTGTATCTCTTCACTATTTTGCCACCCATTTTTTCTTAGATTTTCATTTCCTCAGTAAAACATAGTCTAATTATCTGACTCAAAATGTCCCATTCCTGTCCACTTTAGCTTGCTCACCCTTAGTATTGCAATATTTATATATTCCATTTCTTGTTTTATAATGTCTTGCTTTCCCTGCTAGGTGCTTCTCACATTCCATGGTCCTATATCATAATATAGTTGTTGTGCAACTCTGGACTTTCCTTTCAACAGCTGAACAACATTTCGGTTTGAGTCCAGTTGCATCATTAGCCACAACACTACTAATACGCCTCTTCTGCTCTTCCTAGCAGCTTGCTGAGTGCCTTCAGACCTGGAGTCTCTTTTGCTGATACTATCATTTCATTTAGGATTGTCCCATCATAGGTTTTCATGGTAAAAGACATTCAAAAGGGGTTTGTTGTGCCTCTTTCTGCATAGTACTAGCAAACATTAACTACAGGGCCACTGCTGTTGTCCCTAACAGATCATTTGCCAATGTCACCTCCCACTTCTGCAGCTGTCCAGTAGCTGTTTGGCACATTTAGTCTGGTTCCTCAGCAAAAGCCTGACATGGAAGCTCCTACCAGCAGCTGCTACCATCAGCATAGCATCTTGTCTCACAGGTCCATGCAATCCCACCACCACAGAAAAGTACTGCCATGGTAGGAACTGTTATTTAACTAATATAAAAACATTTATATTCATATTGCATTTTCATTGTTTTCTTGTTACTGTAACCCAGCATCACTGCATCTAAACTAAAGCTCCTTAAAGGAAATAGTATCACAGTGAAAAATAATACTGCCAAAAATTATTTTATATTTTATAATTATTTCAGGCAATTAATATAACCCAGTTAAAATTGGAGCAAGTTAAACGAAGAGACCTCGATCTGTTTAATTTGCTTAGATTACTGATGATTTAACAACTTGTTGAAAGCAAGCTTTGTTAAGTGAATCTGGATTAGGGTACAGCAGTAGTTTGCCAAGAATTATTGATTGACGGTCCAGGGCAGAAGAGGAAGAGAAAGATGATGTCAGAGCTGGAAAAACAAGGAGGAAGATTTTGAAAGTAAAGGAAAAAGAACCAAAAATGTGGAGTAAGAACAAGAAAATGGCTCAGAGGAGAGAGGGTAAAGCACTCTGGCCAGATCAACGAAGTCCAGTTTCTATCAGCTTGGCCAGGTAGGATAGCAGAAGGTGTGCAGTCAACCAGCAGGCTAATAAGCTTAGTGCATTCAGATAGTTCCCGTGATTCATAAGAATGCCACACAACTTATGAGATAATTAGCAGCTTTCCAGTAGGAGTCAGAGAAAAAAAACTTGTCATACTTTTGTCTGGCTCAGAAACCTGAGCGTTAGTAAGGAACTGCTACCAAGGCAGGGCCCAGTGTATGAGCAGAATGCAGTCTGTTACTATCAGGCGAATTCATACACAGGTACGCTATCCTGTTTATGGTCTTGACATAACAGCTATCTGATAAAAAAAAATGACAGATATTGCAAGGTACATAGGAGTATTTTTGGTTTTATTTTGGTTGTATTTATTTATGCTTCTGCCCACTCTTAACTACCTTTTTATTTTTCTTGACACAGTGACAAACACGAGTTTGCTTCTGAAAGGGCGCTTGAATGGAGTGTGGCAGTCACTCCTAGCACTATTTTAAACACACGTATATGATACACTTGATTAAAGATATGTGCTTGTTGTATTCAAAGTCTCCATGTTTAGGTTTACAGTTAAAAGCATTTTGGGTGTGCATCAACAAACTGAATGTGTGAAAGGATCCTTACTTGTTTCCATTTTCTGTATAAATACGAATTTTAAGAAAACAAAATTACTAAAGCATGTGCTCTAAAGAACTGCTTCTTCTACAATGTGGAGTTTTCTAGTCAATCCATGGGGAAACTCACATAAAATGTGGCCTCATGACAGGGTTTGTCTTCCTAATAGATGGGGGAGGTGTCCATCTTAGATAGTACAGTCCAAGGGGCAGGCAACACACCTCCCTGCTGCTCTGAAGAGTCTGAGAGGTTGAAATGTCTAGTGCCTAGTTCTCCATAGCTGGACAACTTCAAATGCCTAGTTGGAACAGGTCCTCAAAGGCAGCCATTGTGGGTAAGGTGTCCTAGGAGATCTACTGTTTCATAAAGACACAGATAATATCCAAAGACACCCCACTCAGAATGCCTAGTTCTGGAGAAGAACTGCTTGGAGCCATGCAGTACACTATGTGCAGCCAGTGCCACTCTCCACAAAATCCACCTATCTACTGATTGCTTGTCTCACTCTCAGAGTGAATCAGAGTGCAGGTTGTGGTGGTGTGGGGCAGATGCAATGGAATGCGATGGGGAGACACTTATACTCCTGACTGAGATCACACCACACCACTACTGTTATCCTGTGAAATGTTATCAGACATCTGGCCCCTTGCCTCTATGTGATGGCTGTTGCTAAAAGGGCAGAGAGCAGGCCTAATAAAAATGTCAGTTCCCTCATGGGACATTAGTGACTTACTCTTGTGCTGAATTAGTAAGGTGACACCTCCATTTTCAAGTGTCATACAAATGATAGCAATTTGTGATGTGTTATCATCTCAATGTTATTGTGAGATTTAAATTCTACAACATCTCCATTCTTGCCTTAATGTAGAAAGCTGGATAAAAGCCAGAAACAAAAGTCCTCACTTCAACTTTGTCTACAAGTCTTGTAGTTCTAGCTGCCATGAAAACCCACCTCTCATAAGTCAAGCTATGACTTGCTCACTCTGAGGCCAGAACAGGTCCCTAGACAACTGCCCTGTAACATCTGCCGAGAAAGGGAGAGCAGCCCTATGACAACTGCAGAGACAGTTCTATCAACCATTAGATAGAGGAGAAGGTGATGTCAGGGAGAAGCCAGGCCTGGAGTGAGAAATGGTGTTGCCAGGAATTCTTACTTTTTTAAAAAAAATCTATAAAGTGGGAATCATTCTGTTTAGAGTTCTGAGGGGAGCTCCACAACTGGTCACTGGAGGGCACCTCTCCCACATCTAAAGGAAGACCAAAGGACGATTCAGCTTGCACAAGTGCTATTTACTTTGCATTGAACAGAAAGAGTTCCACTACCAAGCTAAATGAATGAATGGGATAGGGAAGGGTACAACTTTCCATTTTCCATTAGTTTTGGCCTTATGGTCACACAGACCTAAGACAGAGACTAGAGGAAAGCCAGAACAAGGGCTCACCATGGACAGAGACTCCACTGGGAGTGGGGAGATATTTGACTTCAGTGTTTCATCATTCAGATTTTAAGTAATTCAGAGCAGGAGCCATATCACATTAGCATGCAGGCTCTTTTGGAAAATGTCCATATTTGACTGGGCTCATGGAAGCTTTGCAAAAATGCTCTATATTCAGCTGTACCTCATATAATTTCAGAACCTGGAAGAATGATAGCAATCCCATAGCCTAGCATACTTGACATATAGTAAACATTTGATCACACTCTGGTTCTCAGGCTGACCTAAGAAGACCCAGAAAGTTACACTTGAACAATTTGTCATAAGCAGTATAAACATGTAACAATAAATCTGACAAAGTTTTTTTGAGCATCAAAATTAGGATATTGTAATTTTTTATTCCATTAATTTATTTCTAAAATTTCTACCCTGCCCTTCTACACAGTACTTAAGGCAGTTGAAACTAATTTAGCCCTTCATAAACTAACATGAAAACAACAAGGTCACATACTGAAAAAGCAGAAGAATAAATTCCATTTCCTCCACTGAGTAACAAAAAGCTCTCTGACAATTCTGACATGATCCCCCCCAACAAAAAAAAAAATTGTACAAAATAAGAGAAATTTGTAGAGAAGACACAGATGATGGACTGACCAAGCAATAACCCAGGGAAGGGGTTCACAAAATATAGACCTAAATAACATGACAAAGGACAACCTGAGAAAAAGCCTCATTAAAATATACATAATATATCGCTCCAGTTCATTTCAAATGCGTTTGTATGGGAGAAGGTTTTAATGAATCATGATCTCTGAATGTATTGGGTTATTTATTAGGGTTACCCAGTGATAAATGTCTTCCCCTATGAAGATATGCAAACTGGATATGGACAATCTTTCTTCTGAGAGAATCAGTAACTCAGGAAAAACATTACCCATACAAAAGTCCTCAACACATTCCTCTTAATTACACAGCACAACTATAATGCCTTCAAAAACAAATAAACAAAAGACAGGAACGAAATATTTGAAATGCCCCCAAAGTGAACTAAAAAAACAAAAACAAAAACAAAAAACAAGAAATATACATTGACACAAAAAAAGACAAAAAAACCAAAAAACCCATGTAAAGAAAAAGAACAATAATAACCCAAAATAAAATAAAATAAAAAACTAACCAGCTGAATTAGGAGTTGAGGGTGAGTTAGCTTGGCTTCCATGGGCTGACACATTTGTAGCAGTGACAGCCGTTTTGGCAGCATAAATATTGGCTTCCTCTTGAAATTTACCTATGTTCTTCTTGTACCGGATTCGCTTATTTCCAAACCAGTTTGATACCTAGAGTAAGTTTAAAAAAAAAGACAAAAACAGTTAATAAATAGTCAAAGATACAACCATGGTGGGAAGCCAAGAGGAAGGAAGGAAACAACGGTAATGTAATTAACTCATGCCAAATAATAGTTTAAAAGAAATTCCTCTCTGAATGGAGAACACAGACTCATAAAAGCATCAAATTTATATCTAAATACCAAATATAGATTTACATTATAGTACTGTGGATTTTAAAAAAAATGTTTTCTAGTGCTTGAGTTTCTTTCCAACCAGAGCTGGAAACTGCCTTCTTTCTTAAAGTTTTCCTTATTTGATTTATAGAATTAACAAACCACAGAGCCCAAAGAGATAAGAGAGACATCATGTTCCAGCTGCCCTCATCCCAAATTAACATTTTTTTAGAAATGAGTTCCACCTCACAAGAGGTAAACCTACAGAACTGCATTGCAAATAGAGAGAAAAACAAAACAATATAATTGGAAAACTACTAGAAAGTTTTACGTTCTTGTCTATGTCACTGACATTTATAGAGGTCTGGAAGTTGTTGTAAAGGAGAACTACGGTGTGTGTGTGTGTGTGTGTATGTATTTACACACATATAAACATATGAATAAACAAAAGCTTCATTGGAGCTTTTTAAACAGAGAATAGAAGGCCACCTTTCAGAGATGCTTTAGCTGTAAATTCCTATATTACTAGGGGATTGGGCTAAACAGCTCTTGGGGTCCCTTCCAGCTCCAAGATTCTGTGATTCTCTATCAACTGAAAGATAAACTGGATTTAGAACTAGTGGCAGTGTTGGGTTTACAAATAGAAGATGTTTTACGGATTGTGCATAAAATTATGCCAATACAATTTCACAGTAAAAGTTGTATCAGGAAGCTTCATTTGATGGCCCAAGACAGGAGAAGCTATGTACTTTCTCACCACTTAAAGAATTCATACCACAAAATGGGGCAACTGGTATATACCATGAGCAGACATCTGTTCAGATTATAAGTGAATGTTATGGAGGAAAATGAGATTGTACTTCCTTACTCTACCCCTGATTTCCACACCAGGAACCAACAGTGGAATTCCACTAGAGGACCAAGAGAAATCCAATGGAATCAGGAGCCTGAAGACCTTCTTTCACTCTGTTGGCCCCCCATGCCCCCAAAATTCTCCAGAGCATTTGTGGGGAAGGAGTGGTTTTACTGAACAGAAGAGCAAAAGACACTTCCATTTTGACACCAGCACAACACTGAATTTAGCACCGTGTCTGCCTAGTGCCTATGGTTCAATATGCAAAACACATTGCATGTAAAATGTATTGATATACAAAATACATTAATGTGTTTGCTTTATTAACTGACCACTTCTATTCTCTGCCAAAGGCAGCCGTCCTGCTCTGAAAGCAAGAATCAGCAAAGTTTCTATTTATGCACGTTGTACAAAGTTGTTGCACAAAGTCATTTGTGGGCACAAATAGTCCTACATCATTTACAATGAAGAGGCTAATAAATCAGTTTAAACATTTTATGGAATCACTAATAAAATAATTTATGCATTCAATCTATTTAGAGATTAAAGTATCCTTCACTTGTATATACAAGGTAGTGCCACTAGATTAATTAGATATTATGTAGGATGGAAAGAAGGAAAGTTGTCAATTGCCTCAAGTTCCAGGGACACTGCAGCTTCATTTCCTACAACGTTATTGCATTTGCAAAAGTTCAGAGACACCAGTGTCCTCTTTTACCAGTCTTTTACACTACAGCCAAAAGATTCAAATAACAAATAACTGATTCAAATAACAAATAACAAGAGCTGCAAGGTCATTCTATTGGCATGCTGGGTAAGAAAATGGGAGGGGGAAAGCAAAGCCTGTGAGAAGGGTTGTTCAGTTTTGTCAATGAATGAGATAGCAGCATGCACTAATGTTGAAATGTAATGGTTTATACACTAATACAAATCCAATTGGTCTTTAGTCTTGGCAATTGCCATGGTGTGCTGATCATAGAGTTGGAAGAGACCACAACAGCCATCGAGTCCAACTCTCTGCCATGCAGGAATGCACACTCAAAGCACCCTGAACAAATGACCATCCAGCCTCTGTTTAAAAACCTGCCACTCTCCAAGGCAGCATATTCCATTGTTGAACAGCTCATTCCAACAGGAAGTTCTTCCTGACTTTTAGGTGAAATCAAATATTTAAACATGGCTATCATATCATCTCTTAACCTTTTCTTCTTCAGATTAAACATACCTAGCTCCCTAAGCAGTTTCTCATAGGGCATGGTTTCTTGACTTGCGGACACAATATTCCAGATGAGGTCTAACCAAAGCAGAGTGGTATTATTACTTCCCTTGATCTCAATACTATACACTTGCTGATGCAGCCCAGAATTGCATTGGCTTTTTTAGCCGCTGCATTGCTGATTCATAATCAGCTTGTGGTCGACTAAAACTACTAGATCCCTTTCACAGGTACTGTTTTCAAGCCAGATATAACCATTCCTATATCTGTGCATTTCATTCTTTCTTCTTAAATGTAATACTTTATATTTCTCCCTGTTAAAGCTCATTTTGTTAGTTTTGGCCCAACTCTCTAATCTGTTAAAGTCATTAAGAATTCTGATTCTGTCTTCTGGAGTATTAGCTATCTCTCCTAACTTGGTATCATATGCAGATTTGACGAGCATGCCCTCTATTCCATCATCCAAGTCATTGATAAAGATGTTGAATAGCACTGAGCCCAGGACAGAGTGGCACCCCACTGGTCTCTTCTTTCCATGATGAAGAGAAGCCAATGGTGAGCACCCTTTGTATTTGGCTGGTCAACCAATTCCAAATCCACCCAACAATAGCTTTGTCTAATCCACATTCTACTACCTTCTTTGCCAGAATATCTTGGGGGACTTTGTCAAAGGCTTTACTGAAATTAAGATACACTACATCCACAGCATTCCCTTCATCCACCAAGCTTGTAACTCTATTAAAAAAAAAAAAAGAAAGAAATCAGATTAGTCTGGCATGACTTGTTTTTGAGAAACCCATGTTGACTTTTAATGATCATGGCATTCCTTTCTAAGTGCTTACAGAATGTTACTTTAATGATCTGCTCGAGAATCCTTCCTGGTATTGATGTCAGGCTGACTGGGCTTTTTCCCTCTTTTTGTAGATGGGGACAACATTTGCCCTCCTCTAGTCTGCTGGGACTTCTCCTGATCTCCAGAAACTCTCAGTGATTCTGAAATAACTTCTGCCAGTTCTTTTTAATACCTTTGGATGTAGTTCCTCTGGCCCTCGTGACTTGAAATCATTAAGAGTAGTCAGGTATTCTGGTACTACCTCTTTTCCTATTCTGTGCTGCGTTTCCCCTATTACATCATCTGTTCCATTTTTTTCTGGGTTCAACACTGTTTTTCTTTTCAGAGAAGAGCGAGACAAAGAAGACACTGAATAGCTCTACCGTTTCTCTGTCCTCTGTTACTTCTCCATCTTCTCCTTGCAGCGGCCCTACCATCTATTTGTTTTTCCTTTTCCTACAACATAACCAAACCCCTTTTTATTGTTTTTAACATCCCTTGGAAGCCCTGAGCTCATTCTGTGTTTTAGCTTTTTTTAAATAGTTTTATTTATATTGTTACCCATACTAATAGCAAAAAAGTATCATCAAATAATACTGATTAAATACAGATATATAGTCTAAACAGTAACTGAACAAAAAACAAAAAAAGGATCCAAGTTTATAGTTGTACATGCATATATTGATTTAGAAAACATGAAAGATTGCTAAGAATAGAATATATAGAAGAAATAAAGAGTTGAATTCAAGATAGTTATGGTTCCATATATAGTTTAGTAAAATAATTAAACTGTCCAAAATTAGGAATGAAAGAAGAAGAAAACAAAGAGGGTATGCACTTCCCTATACAAAAAGGTCAGAGGATTTTTTAGAATATTGTATCATATCTAAGTATTAAGAAAAACATGTACAGGAAATGGAAGAAGGGGAAATCACCAAAGAAGATTATAAGCAAGTAGCCAGGAGATGTAGGGAGAAGGTCAGAAAGGCTAAAGCACAGATCGAACTTAGGCTGGCCAGAGACATTAAAAACAATAAAAAGGGCTTTTTTAAATACGTCCGCAGCAAAAGGAAAAAGAAGGAGATGATAGGGTCACTGCGCAAGGAAGATGGTGAATTAATAACAGGAGGAAGCAAAAAGGCAGAACTCCTCAACACCTTCTTCGCCTCAGTTTTTTCCCAAAAGGATAAAACACTCAACCTGGCGGTTGGGGAGCAGGTGAGGAAGTGGGGGAAATGCAGCACAGAATAGGTAGAGAGGTAGTACAGGAATACCTGGCTACTCTGGATGAATTCAAGTCTCCAGGGCCAGATGAATTGCATCCTAGGATTTTAAAAGAACTAGCAGAGGTCATTGCGGAACCTCTTGCTATAATCTTTGAAAACTCTTGGCGGACCGGAGAAGTTCCGGCAGACTGGAGGAGGGCAAATGTTGTCCCGATCTTCAAGAAGGGAAAAAAGAGGACCCAAATAATTATCGCCCAGTCAGCCTGACATCAGTACCTGGAAAGATCCTGGAGCGGATCATCAAACAATCAGTTTCTAATTACTTAGAAAACAATGCCGTAATTACGAAAAGTCAACATGGGTTTCTCAAAAATAAGTCATGCCAGACTAATCTTATCTCTTTTATGATAGAGTTACTTGCTTGATAGATGAAGGGAATGCTGTGGACATAGTATATCTTGATTTCAGTAAGGCCTTTGACAAAGTTCCCCATGACATTCTTGCAAAGAAGCTAGTAAGATGTGGGCTGGACAGGGCTACTGTCAGGTGGATTTGTAACTGGTTGACTGACCGTACCCAAAGGGTGGTCACCAATGGCAGATTCTCATCCTGGAGAGAAGTGACTAGTGGGGTGCCACAGGGTTCTGTCCTGGGCCCGGTGCTGTTCAATATCTTCATTAATGACTTGGATGAAGGAATAGAGGGCACGCTGATCAAATTTGCGGATGACACCAAATTGGGAGGGGTTGCTAATACGCCTGATGACAGGATCAAAATTCAAAAGGACCTGGACAGATTGGAGAGCTGGGCCAAGGCTAACAAAATGAACTTCAACAGAGAGAAATGTAAGGTCCTACACTTAGGCAGAAAAAATGGTATGCAGAAATATAGGATGGGGGACACGTGGCTGGCTAACAGTACGTGTGTAAGGGATCTAGGAGTCTTCATAGACCACAAGCTGAACATGACTCAGCAGTGTGATGCGGCAGCCAAGAAGGCCAACGCAATTCTTGGTTGCATCAATAGGAGTATGGTGTCTAGATCGAGGGAGGTATTGGTACCACTCTATTCTGCATTGGTTAGACCTCATCTTGAATACTGTGTTCAGTTCTGGGCACCCCAATTCAAGAAGGATATGGATAAGCTGGAGCAGGTCCAGAGGAGGGCAACCAAAATGGTGAGGGGCCTGGAAGCCATGCCCTATGAGGACAGACTTAGAGAGCTGGGTATGTTTAGTCTGCAGAAGAGAAGGTTGAGAGGGGACATGATAGCCATGTTTAAATATTTGAAGGGATGTCATGTCGAGGAGGGAGTGGGCTTGTTTTCTCCTGCTCTGGAGACCAGGACAAGGAGCAATGGATGCAAGCTGCAGGAGGGGAGATTCTGCCTGAACCTCAGGAGGAATTTCCTGACAGTCAGGGCTGTCCGGCAGTGGAATGTGCTGCCACAGAGTGTGGTGGAGTCTCCTTCTTTGGAGGTTTTTAAGCGGAGGCTGGATGGCCACTTGTCGGGAGTGCTTTGAGGGTTTTCCTGCATGGCAGGGGGTTGGACTGGATGGCCCTTGTGGTCTCTTCCAACTCTACATTTCTATGATTCTATGATTCTATGATTCTATGATCTGCCTTCCTTAGTTAAAAAAGGGAATGGTGTAGCTAAAAGGATTAAGTATGTTAGTAACTTAAAGAGTTATTCTATTTTCCTAATAACAATACTTTTAGAAATTAATCTTCGTTTCCCATTCCTTTTCACACCCCTAAATCATTACCCACAGTACCAATTTTAGTGTACGGTTCATGTTCTCTTCTCTACTTCTCTTAAGGTTATTTGATATTGCTGTAGCTAGTTTTGAATTCGAGAAGGGAGAGATCTTAGTATTGTAATTCTATGTAAGTACTTTTACTTATGATCTCAATATATGAATATATATATATATATATATATATTATATTTATGTACGTATATACATGTATACACATTCAACTATGTATCCTCATCCAATTGATTTTTCTGGGAATGGGAACAGTAATTAGAAATTGATTGATGTAATTCCAATCCTTCCCAATTACGACTATACAATTTGGATATTCAGTTGTCAAATCCAGTTATGGTAGTATTTTCAATTTTGGCTTGGAGATAATGTTTAATCGGTTCCCAATCTTTACAGAACTTATTATTCCCTTTCCCGTCTAATATATAAGTTAATTTATCTATTTCAACAATATCAATTAATTTATCAATCCATTCGTGTTCAGTGGGAATGCAACTGGCCCACCAATACTTTGCAAAGACTATTCTGGCCGCAGTAACCATATGCCAGAATAGTCTTCTGATCTTGTTATATTGCTTGTTGTCAATTTTCAAAAGACCTTAGAAGAATACTTCTGGATTTAAATCAATCTTCGTCTGTAACATCTTTTGAATTTTAGATCTTATCATATACCAATATTTTTTAGGACAGTTGCATTCCCACCACATGTGATAGAAAGTACCTACTGCCTTCCTACATTTCCAACATTGATTGTTAGACCCTTTATACATCTTGGCAATTCTGTCTGGTGAGAGGTACCACCTGTACATCATTGTTAGCCAGTTCTCCAGAAGATCGTACGACCTTGTATATTTTTGGTTATATGACCATAATTTCCCCGAGTCTTCCAAAGAAATATTATGGGTCAAGTCTTGCGCCCATTTTACCTTGTTAGTACAAGTTAGTCCTGATTTCTTTTTAAGAGCTTCTTTTTCTTTTCCAGAGATGTTCTTAGTCAAGATCTGTGTTTTAAGTTTGTTAATTTTAAACCCTGTGACTTGTTCAAATTTGTTAAGTGTTCCAAGGAAGGAGTCTATTTTAGAAATTGGATCTTCCAAGAAAATCACAACATCATCGACGAATGCCTTAATTTTGTACTCTTCTTTGCCAATTTTGACTCATTGCAAATGTTTCCTATCTCTGATATTTCTCAATAAGACTTCCAATACAAGAATAAATAGCAGTGGTGATAATAGACACCCTTGCCTTGTTCCTTTCTCGATCATCAGTTACAATTAGTCAGGTGTATTGTTCTCTATAAATGGCTTTGATCCAAGTTCGAAATTCTGGACCAAATTTCATGTAGTCAAGCACTTTGAATAGAAAACGCCAGTTGACATTATCAAAGGACTTCTCAGCATCGAGAAAGACTAAGGCTGCTTTCTTTTCGATATGTAACTCATAATATTCCACAATGTTCATGATGATCCTTAAGTTATCATGAATCTGCCTTCCTGGCAGGAAGCCATTTTGATCTGTGTGAATATAAGATGGTAAAAAAATTTTAAGCCAGTGTGCTAGAAATCAAAGCAAATATTTTGTAATCCTCATTAAGTAAGGAAATAGGTCTATACTCTTTGCATGTAAGACATTTCCCTTCCTTTTGGGGATCAAAACAATATTAGCTTCTTTCCAGCTCTCAGGAATTTTTCCACCTTGTATAATTTTATTCAGCATTTTCTGCATTGGCTTTATTAATTGAGTTTTGAAACATGTGTAATAGTTTGCTGTAAGGCCATCAGGGCCCAGGGTCTTCTTTAACTTTGATCTATCAATGGTTTTATTTAATTCTGTTAGCTATTGGTTTATTTAGCAATAATCTATGTTCTGTTGAGATTTCAGGAATCGAGATTTTAGATAGTTATCTATATCCTCGGATTTGAAATCTGCATGTGTCCGATATAGGCTAGCAAAATATTTATGTAATGCCTTTTGAATCACCTTCCCATCAGCAATTCTTTTTCCTCCTCCTTGGATTTCCATAATTTAGCTTTTTTCCTTCTTCTTGCGCAATCTATCAGCTAACCATTGGGCAGGTTTATTAGCATGGTCAAAGTGGTTTTGTTTTAAATATTGGAGCTTCTTCCCTATTTCTTCGGTTGCCATCATGGAGAGTTGTTTTTACAATAACTTTATATTTGAGATGATCTCTTTACTGTTGGGGTCTTTCTTCAGCTCTATTTCCAAATATTTAATTTTCCCCAGTAGATCTTCCATCTTTACTCTTTGTTTTTTCCTCCATTTTGAGTTTTTTTTTGTATGAAAACTCCCCTCATTACTGCCTTTGCCGTGTCTCAAACGATTTGATTATCCACTTCTTTGTCCCAACTAGTTTTAAAGAATTCCTCCATCTCTTTTCTAAGAATATAGTCACTTCCTCCCATTTTAATAGTAAGTCATTCAAATGCCATCTTTGTCACGAATACGATTTGATTGTCATAGTTACTGGACTATGATCTGAAAAAGTCCTTGGGGATATTTCAATATTACTCAATTTATCAATAAAAGTTTTTGAGATCCAGATCATATCGATCCTCAACCACGACTGGTGATAATTTGAATAGTAAGTAAAATCTTCAGTGTCCCTTTCTTTATATCTCCAGACATCAATGATTTGTAACTCTTCCATTAAGTAGAAGAATTCTTTTGGTAATCTTCTTTGTGTTTGTTTTTTACTTTTTTTCAAATTTGCAGAGATTCTGTCCAGATTGGGATCTACTACACCATTGAAGTCGCCTAAAATACAACAGCTTTCATAATTTAAACCCTTAATAGCACTTTGCAGATCTTCATATACAGTAACGTTCTCTTCACAAGGGGTGTAGATTCCAATCAAGAGTAATGGTCTTCCATCAATATATAGTTCTGCTCCAACAAATCTACCCTCGTCATCCTCCAGTATCAATTTAGGGGATAATGAGGATTTTATATATAGGGCGACTCTTCTTCTTTTTGTCATGATTGAGGAGGTATCAATCAGGTGTCAGGTATTTTACATCTTTCTTTTAATGTGTGTTTCCTGAAGACAACAAACATCCAGGTTAATTTTCTCGAGATAATGAAAGATTTTTTTCCATTTAACAATTGAATTCAGACAATTAACATTCCAAGTTATAATTTTAAGCTTCATCTTCACCTATCTTTAGTCAAGATCTGTTCTTCAAAGTCAAAATCAATAAGGCTCATTTCTAGATATTCTATGTCTTCTAAGCTTGCTGTCCATTTTAATTGAAGTTCAAAGTCCCGTCTTCTTTCCATTTGACAATTTTTCTTCTTCCTTTGATACTGGGTCCATATTCTTAGGGGGTGATTTCATCTTATCTAGGTTGGTTCAACGCCTTCATAAAAAATCTTGGGCTTTTTCAATAGAATTTAATCTATACTTCTGACCATTAAAGGTAAAAAGAACCCCCTTAAGACGGTCCCATCTAAAGACTATCTGATTAGCTTTTGACTTAGATACAAGAAAGACGTAGTTTTTCCTTTTTCGCAAAATTCTTACTGGAATTTCTCATAGTAGAATCAGCCGTTTACCAAAATCTTCAATTGGGGTTTTATTATGCTCCTCCAAAATCTTGTCTTGGATAGATTTCCTACTAAATTGTACTACCACATCCCTAGGTAATCCTCGTTTCCTGGTGACTGCAGAGTTAACTCTATAACTTGTATCTATTTCACTATTAATGTCTTCTTCTGTTACTTCTAGGAACTCAGCCAGTAATTTTGCTATAATTTCCCTGAGTTCCTCATTGGATTTTTTCTCCAGGCCCCGAATTCTAATCCATGACTCCATTTGTTTTTGCCCAAGTAATGCCAGTCGATCAAATTGTTTGTCCATATCGGTTGCAGAAGTATCCATTCTTTGTTTTACAGTAGAAATGTCTTTTTTATTAATTTCAATATCTTTTCTATTTTGGACTATATCTTGTTTAACTTGACCAAGGGTTTCTTGTACGTCCAGCATATGTGTTTTCAATATTCCTAAATCTTTCCCTATTTCAAGTATGTGAAGTCTCATTTCCTCTACACATTTTTTTTTGATAATCTGGAGTCTCATCAATTGAATCTCTTCTTCCTTGTGGGTCAGTAACTCTAACCATCTTATACTTATTAGTCCAGTACCACTACAGAAATTAGAGTCTTTCCAATTGTTTAATTGCTGTTTGTTATATATGTTGAGTGTGATTAAGTTAATGTTTATTATATAGTATTAAGGTTATCAGTTTACCAATTTCTAGAATTATGAATTATTTATATTACATTATATTAATTTACACAAAGTTATATTTCAAAGTAGCATATACAGATTTGAGATGTCTGCACAGAATTAATACACCTAATTTCCTTAAATCATCTACAACCTCTGATCATTACTGACTGGTAATCTGTTTTTATTTATATATTTATATTTATATTTATATATATATATTTATATATTTATATTTTATGATTATTAAAAAAGATAATCACTTATTAGTTAACAATTAATTAATAGGCAGTTGATGATCATTGGTCAGTTAAATCAACTACGTCTATGACAATATAAATAATAATCAGTTAGATATGTATTATATTATACCATTATACTATAATCACCACCTAGGTTGAATTATCTGAATTGTCAATTCATTTATTTTTTATTCTATATAATCAAATCAATTTGCTCTATTTCTATATAGCAATAACCCTTTATATTGTGCATATAGAATAAATCAAACCTAAGTCAGATATCAAGTTGAAAATCAGCATACACCAGTGGTTCTCAACCTGTGGGTCCCCAGATGTTCATGGACTTCAGCTCCCAGAAGCCCTGAGCATTGACCATAGTGGTTGGGGCTTCTGGGAGCTGAAGTCCACGAACATCTGGGGACCCACAGGTTGAGAATCACTGGCATACACCAAATCATTTATCAAACTTAAAGTCAATTCCTAAATCAAATCAATGTTCAATCAATATTACATCAGTATTACCTCAGTAAAGTGGGTGATTCTCCAAAATAATATCCATATATTCCACAAATACCATAAATACCCTTTCCCTTTTTCTTTCCTCCCTTCTTCTCCTGTTGCTTTCTCTTCTTTTCACTTCTTTTCTCCCCTACTCTCCCCTTATTATTTCTCTTAGGTTCTTAAACAACAACTAATATATTCTCTTTTCCTTCTTACATTCTTTCTTCAGTAACTTTGGAGTGTATCATTAAACAGTTCATGGGGTAGAGATGCAATCCTTCCTCTCTTCCTTATTCTCAGATATAACCAATGTTCTTATTAACACATACATGTAATACAACAGTTCACTGAATTTTAGTAATTTTACAGTCTGCCTCTAATATTGAACAGTCAAAGGCAAATAGACATCGTGTTTCCCCAAAACTGCTCAGCTCTGTAGCTCCGTTTCTCAAAAATGCGCAAGTCCAGAAAGGGAAGAGTATATTCTAACACTCGTCCATCACAAAACTGCAAATGAGAATTCCTCTAACATGTATCAAATCTCTGAAGCTTTAGCATTTTGGCATTGTAGCGCTTTAGAAGCTTTGCATTTGGTGTTTGACGTTTCCCTTTAAGTCAGTGAGTTTGGGAGGAGAAAAAAAAACAGCAGCTGGCAGCTGAAAAACAAGTGTCATAACACTACAATAAGTGGCGAAAGTAAAAAATAAATTTCCAATTGTTTAGTTGCTTGTAATTTCTTGCCACTTCCAGTTCACCTTCCAATTTGTCTACAGCAAAAAAAAGTTTATTATCTCTTACTTAGAAGAGACGAGGCATGTTCCATAAGACCTCACAATTTCTTACTGCAGGTTGGTCCTTAGAAGAGAGGTCTCACTGTCCTTTCTGTAGGTCTTCCAATTGGGTATAATAAGAATGGTATTGTTATATTTACCTAAAGAAAGTTTGGAAAAGATTTGGCAGCTGGAATAATGGGAGAGGGGAATTCCCTCCCCCTCCCTTCTGCTGTGGGTGAGCTGGCAATGGTGGTGGCAGCCTCCGTCTGCTTCTTCTATTTTGACCTTCCATGGTCAGCAGAGAGAAGTCAGTCTAGGCTTTGTCACCTGACCACTTCTAGCCAGACCCCCCTCTTCTGGGGTACCAGACAAACTGGTTTCCAAACTGAAGTTCCACCAGTAGCCCACAACAGCGGTAGTGTTCAGAACAATGCTCCAAAGATCGAGGCTCCCAGCTTTCGCGATCGAACCAGAAGTTGCTGCTTTACCTTTTTTTTTTACTTTTTCCCTATATGTGTTGGCTTATTTGTTTGAATCCCTGTTCAGTGATTTAATGGCCATTGTGGACTCGGATTATACAAGATGTTTAATGACCTGCACAATTACTGTAGGAATGAGGTTGCAGCTGGAGGCGTTAGAGTTAGACACCCCTGCCAGTTTTGTCCAGATGGATGGAAGTGAAATGAAAGGAGGTTTGGTGAGAAATCAGACCTCCATGGTTTGAGAGTGGGGGCCATTGTGAGATTAGAGAATTTGTGTTAGCCTCTACAGTTAATTTCCTGGTGGTGCAAGGACTAACCTGACTATGCTTCCATAATTCTCATGTGAGATAGAAAGACAGAACTATATGTTTCCTTCTGGAAGATTGCTGAGAGTACATGTGGGTGAATGGCCACTGGAGCAGCTCAAGACTGTGTCATGGGAGATACAGTTGTTGAGCACTTGAGGAGAATGATGGAGTCAGATACTGGGAGTATCCTAGCTGAATATGTGGACTTGCAGGAAGTGGGGTTGGAAATGGAATGTGATATTCTTCCCCCTCATCAGGATACTAAGTAGCTAAACTACCTTAAACAAAATTGTATTCTATGTCTCACAAAGAAAGGGAAATGCTTAGTGAATTTACTGATCAAAACTTGCAATGGGGGTTTATTTGGCTATCCAGGTTTTCCATGGTTACCCCTGGGTTTTCCAGGAAAAGAAGGATGGGTCACTGAGATAGGTGATGGATTTTAGAGGTTTAAATGCAGTTGGCACTTCCAAACAATATCCCTTGCCTTTAATGAAAGACCTGCTGTTGTAATTGGTGACATGCTGAAATTTCATCAAGTTGGATTTGAGAGACGCATACTATCAAGTGCACATACAGAAGGGTGAGGAGTAGAAGATGGCATTCAATTTTCCTTTGAGCATGTTTGAGTACTTGGTCACGCTTTTTGGTCTGAGTGCTGCCTCTGGAATATTCATGCAATTGATCAACAAAGTGTTACATAAGCATTTGTATAAACGATTTTGGGTGTATCTGGATGATGTGCTGATTTATAGTCAGACCTATGAAGAGCAAGTCACATTGGTGAGGAAAGGACTGAAAAAAATTAAGGTGCAGGATATGTTAGCATGGGACTCCCCGAACCAGCAGACAGTTGCAAAGCTGCCTGGAGTTTGCAAGCTTTTATAGACAGTTCATTCCTAATTTCCCCCAAGCCTCGCTGCCCTGACAGACCTGTTGAAAACCAAGAAAAAGGGGACAAAGAAAGGGAGAGCTGGAACAAGCCACAACCAATATTTATGCTCAACTGAAGCCCCAAATGTCAAAAAGGGTTTGAGGAACTAAAAAAAAGACTGTTTAGCACTGAACTGGTTAGAAAGCACCCAGATTAAACACTTCTGTTGATAATGCAGATGGACACAAGTGATTGCTTTGGGAGCAGTTTTGCTACAGGCAGATGATGAGGGGTGGTTAAGACAGTGTCTATATCTCAAAACAAGTTTACCAGCTCTGGATTGAACTGACTAGTTTGAAAAAAGAAGCTGCAGCTATCAACAGGTTTTAGAAGCTTGGTGACATTTTTTGGAGGGAAGTAGTTGCCCCTTTGAGATTTGGAAAAAGATCACTGCAATTTAGAAGACCTGCAGACCCCGTACAAGTTGAGTCCCAAACAAGTATAGTGGGCAAAGTTTTTCTATAAGTTTAAGTTCACTGTGAAGTACTTGCCAGGCAAAGAGATCTGTTGTCTTGCTTACCTCAACATGACAGACAGAAAAGGGAGATGGTTGACACTGTATTTACCCCTCAACAGTTAGGGCTGGCAGTTATGACTCGTAGTCAAGCACAGAGGAGAAAACAAACAGAAAATAATCTCAGAAACATTGTTGGAAAGCCTATGGGGTGCAGTGAGGGAGAATGACTGAGCCATATAAAATGAAATAAAGCTCACGAACAGAGGGAGAGTGCGGTGTAAATGAGAAAAAACTTATGTCCCTGAGACACTGAGGAAAAAGATTTTGCAACACTGTCATGATGTCAAATTGGCTGGGTATTTGGGTTTGTAAAAACATTCCACCTAGTGAGAAGGTACTAGTGTGCTGCTTGTGCTCAAAATAAGCAGGAAGGAGGCAAGCCACAGGTAGCAGCCACTGTCTACCCCTTTGCATGGCAAATATTAGCATGGATTTCATAACTGATCTCTCTGAGAGTAATTAAGAGACAGCCATTTGGGTGGTTACTGACTTGTTTTTGAAACAAGCGCATTTTGTATTTGCAAAACTATCCCCATGGCAGGCCAGCCGGCAAAGCTATTTATCCAACATATATATCAATTTCATGGGGTGCCTAGCAAAATAATGTTTGATCATGGAAGTCACTTTATGTCTCTGTTTTGGAAGGCATTTTTAAGACTATTGAGGGTACAGCAAGCTATGAGCATGGTTCACCATGCAGAAATGGAAGGATAGACTGAGTGAATTTTGGAACAACACCTACATTGTTATGAGAACTTTCAAAAGGATGATTGGGAAGCAATTCTCCCCTTTGCTAAAATGGCATACAACAATGTTGTTCATCAATGTACCAGGCATGCCCCTTTTGAAATTGTGTATACTTGCCATCTCCCAAGGCCATCTAGACTGACCCATGCCTAATGGTGGCATGAGCGTAAAAGTCAAGGATGCTTGGCTGGCCACAATCTTGGCTTTGGACTGCACTAAAGATCCCTACAAAATGTATGCCAATTGGAAGAGCGTTCAGAACTGTGACTTTAAGCCAGGGGACTTGGTATATTTATCCATCTTCAAAGAAATTGAGTCCTAAGTACATTGGACTGTTTCAAATTATATGCTTAGTAAAGGATCTGACTGCTGAATTAGAGCTGACAAAATTGCAGAGACAAATCCACCATTTTTCCTTTCAGCCTTCTCAAACCAGTGGTGAGGCCAGACAAATGGTATCTTGCATGGCCAGCCAACCAATCGTGGTGGGGCAGGAACAATATTTGAAATTTCTAAAATTCTGGATTTGTGACAGAACAAGGTGCAACTTCAGTATTTGGAAATGGAAACATTTGCCCTCTAGTGAATGAGAATGGGTTGATGCCCAACATGTCAGACCCCCTTTTTGGTTTGCAGGTTTCTTGGTCTGTACTCAAATATGCCAAGGTAAAGAGGGGAGGGGAGATAGCCTGGGAAGGGGCTGAATGTCAGGTCAGCTGAGCTCTCCCTGCCATGCTTTAAGCAACAGTTTATGCTGTAGGGCTTAGGTGCTTCGCTGGGTAGGTGGGGGTAAGAATGATGTGAGGTGGCGATGGATGAGAACCCCACAATGTTATGGAACCGGTTTGTGATAAGAGCAAACAAACACAGCTACAAGATCACTCTGTTGGCAGGCTGGGTAAGAAAATGAGAGGAGGAAGGCAAAGCCTGTTTTGATTTGTTAACAAATGGGATGGCAGTGTGTGCTAATTTTGAAATGTAATGGCATAAATAGTACTGCAAATCCAAATGGTCCTTAGTCTTAACAGTCGCCAAGGTACTCTGACATTTCTTCAATTTCTGATTAAAGCTTTTGAAGCCTCTAAGCCTATTCTCTGAACATGGAGCTAGCCTGTACATCACATGTGGAAACAATCTGTTGTAGCAGCCACTTCAATGTCCTGCTTGATCTTCATTCATATTCAGAAAAATATGTGGAAATTTGTGATTCCTGTATATCCAATATATTCACAGCTCGGAACTTTAGTTTTTTACTCTTATAGTGGTTTCCCAGATACTGAATTACATTAACTAGAAGACTGAGGATTAGTCATTTTGAAGCAAAATACAGATGCTGATTAACTGAATGTTAATTCTTATTTTACCAGTGGTGATGTGATAGTGTCCTTCATGGCATCAGTGTTGTATAGCTTATGTGGTATAAGGCAGACTAATTGGGAAACAGCTGTCTAACAGCACTACCCTGCAGCATCTCAAGGTCAATATTGCTACCTGGGGCAGTTGCCTCAGTTCTACCAAATAGTATGGCCAACCTCAGGCAAACAAACAATTTTAAATTTCAGAGGCTGAATGCTATATAATAGTGGATATGAATTTATTAGTGACAATTCATTTCTAAGCAAAATTTTCTAAAAATGATACAGCAAGTAAATAAGATGCAATTGATTTAATAGATTTGGGGTACAATCTTCAAATTCATTTTAAAGGGGCTGAATGATTTCCCACCCCCACTTGGCATATTCTTAAAAATAGCAAAGGAATGTAAGACAGATAGGATTATCAGGTAAGTGAGAAAAAAGTATTACTGGTAAGGATGACTTTGAAAGCTGCTTGAAAACATTGAATGCTATAACTGGGAAGAGACAATATCATTTTGAAGAGTTTTTTTTAAAGAAATGAACTTTATTGTATGCTTATCTTTGTTTTACATAGTATAGACACTTACTATAGAACTACAGTGGGCTCTCCACATTCGTGAGGGTTAGGGGTACAGGAGCTTCACAAAGTTGAAAAACTGCAAATATTGTAAGCTTCTCCCAACATGAATACTACAAACTCCTTTCTGCCCTTTCCATTTCCCACTTTGCTACTACAATGCCTCAGTCAGACTTTCAAGCCCCTCCCAGCACATCCATTTCCTCACCACACTCCTTCTGCTCCCCTTCCTCCTCTCCTGCCTCCTGTCCTGCCAAAAGTACCAGCCCCTCACTCCATTCCCCACTGTGCCACTACCAAGCCTCAGCCAGATTTTAAATCCTTTTCACTCCTTCCACCAGCTCCTTCACTCCACTCTACTCCTCTTCTTCCCAAGCTTCCTTTCTTTTCATTCTTGTGGGTTTTTGGGGTTCTGAGACTGTGTTCTGGTTGTATTTTCTCCTGATGTTTCGCCTGCCTCTGTGGCTGGCATCTTCAGAGGAATGGTGAATTGGAAGTGGAGTGGAGAATATATATGCCAGTCTCCTGCTCCAGAGGGGAGGGAGCAATTAGCATAATAGTCCTATTTTAAGTCCCTTTGACTGTGTATTGAACACGGAGTCAAAATCTGAAAAATTCATAAGAACCAATGGATTCTGGGCGTGAAAGCCTTCAACTTTCCTTTCCTTTCCTTTCCTTTCCTTTCCTTTCCTTTCCTTTCCTTTCCTTTCCTTTCCTTTCCTTTCTTCTCAGCTAGATTTTAAACCCCTTCCAGTCCATCAACTGCTTCGCCTCACTCCTTTTCCTCCCCATCCTCCAGGAGGTTGAAAGGAGGATGGGGAGGAAGAGGGGTGGGGGAGGAGGTCAGTGGGTTGGGAAGGGACTTAAAATCTGGCTAAGACACAGCAGTGGCAAGGTGAGGGAAAGGGATCGATGGGCTGGTGCTGTTGGCAGGATAGGAGACAGAGAGGAGTGGGGGCAGGGAAGAGTCTAGAAGAAACTAGAAACTTGTGAACAATCAAGTCTAAGAAAGAGAAACCTGTGAATGCAGTGAGTGGACTGTACTACAAAATAGAATTTAACAAACTGAAGCAAATGTCCAGCAATATGCCACATTGCATTATTTATATTACAATCTTCACACTGCCACTCAAAAGGAATTTCTCCAAAAGCTCTTAGGAGAAGATAGAGGACCACACTGGGAAGCCATAATAAAATTATACCATGTTTGTGTAAACTTGTCTTCCATTTCCAGTCCTTCGGCTCATCTCAAATTATGAGTTAATTTCTCAGGCAGCACTATAGTCCAAATATAGTCCAAGTCCATCCAACCATGAGCTGATAAATTATTCTGTGTTTTCCACTGGTAGGAAATCTCCAAGTGGGCACCAAGAAGTGAAAAAGAGATTAGTTATTTACACTGTAGTTTTGTATTGTTCTCCCAGAGAACCGACAGAAGGAATAGCACATTATGATACTGAATGTTCTGGTTTATTGTATTCCCTATTAACTGTACAACCTCACTCCAGAATGTGATAATCCTGGATCAGGTTAACCAAAAGTATTTGAGAGTACCCCTTTTACCATATTTGAGAGTACCCCTTTTACCATATTTCTTTCAGTACAATGGGAAGATATCTGTGTGATAATGGGGCTTCCCATTATCTAGGCTTATCAAAGGGAGATACTTCCCTCTTCAGGTAAACCAAGGGTTAATGAGGTGTTGGGATTACATCAAGGGTCACAGGGTGAGAGTTGACCAACCAACAGGAAAGGGTCAGCATCACAGGTCACAAGGTGAGAATTGACCAACCAAAAGGAAAAGAGGTGGGCACCTTGGAGATGCTTCCAGATCCTTCCAAGGAGTAAAATATAAAACTTCTGAGAGGCCATGTGGCCAGAGAGAGAGAGAGAGAGAGGAGAGGTGGGTCAGTCGAGCTGGCAGGCATGCCGTGTCTCCTTCTCCTTCAAACCATCTACGCCTATAACCTAATTGTGAGTAACTAGAAATAAGTAGTTAGTCGCATTAGGGATGTTGTTATTTTGGGAATTGGCTGATCTTAAGAATGTATCTGTGCTTTTATATCTGTTTTTGTAACTTCTTGTAACTAAGCGTACCTGGGAGGGGGAGCCTCTCAAGTGTGATATTGTTTTGTTTATTTGCATGCCTTGATTAAACACTTTCTGAAAACCTCCGTTTCTCTCCATTTCCATGCCAGGTTTGGCACACGCTACATAGGACCTCTCACTCAGGGGAGGGGAGAGGTGGAAGATCCTTACACTTAGAGATTGGGCAGAGTCCCTCCTGTTCTGTCCAAATGATTCATAATTCAGGGGGGGGGGTGGCAGCATAGCTGATAGAGCTGGGGAGATTGCAGTCCTTCCAAGCGTGGGAGTCAGCTTTGGGGAGGCTGGCAAGAACCCCAGTAAAACGCTGGGAGGGAATTTCCAGTCTTGCATGGTGGTAGTCAACTTAAGAGACTGGAAAGAAACCTCAGTGTCACAATCTGGTATACACATTGTCATCTTATAATTTTTAAGTGATATCTGTGCACAACTTTCAATGTATATTCTTTGCTGCTGGAGAACACAGAGTGAAATGGGACTGAAGACCAAATTTCTGTTCTTTTGTATTGCATTGTATCTCCCACACATGTTTTGCTCCAGTTGTAATGAATTTTACGTCCAGTAAAATTTTGTAAAGCAAAGGAGCCCTTTATTTGAGATTCAGATTTTGTGCATACACATTCAAATTGTGTAAATGGTTTTGGAAGCTCATGGTGCCTGGAATTTATTTGAAGAAGTAAAGGTGATAGCTCTGAATAAGGTGCTTTGTCCAGCACTACCATACTGTCGTTAATTTTTTTTTTTTTTGTATTTTCTACAATGCTGATTTATTTAATTTTGGGGGGAAAAAAGTTTATATTATTTAAGTTCGGATTCCAGGCCTAATTCTAGGTGGGTCTTTTGTGAATACTTCTTCAATTTGATGAAATATGCTCCCTGTTTCATCTGGAAAGCATCAAAGTAGAGAGAGAGAGAGAGAGACTGGGAATAGCCAAGCCACCCCTTTTAAATTGTACATATTTTACTGAATTGAGAAATCTTAATTTCTTTGAACAGCCAATAAAATTTTCTATATGCTTTTTACAGCTTTAGAATTATTTTAAAGGACAAAGGAAGCATGTGCACAAACAACAACAACAACAACCACCACCTTTAGGGAGGATAAACAATTTTTTTCGTGCCAATCTAGCTACCATAGAATGATTCACCAAGCAATGAAATTGTGTTTCATCTATGTACAAGAAAACGTATAGTTACTATATGCCAATTGTGACAAATCTTTTGTTATAAGGATTCCTAGAGATCTCTGGCTTGAGAATTGTAGTATTAGATTGGATTGTTTTTGTACTACAAGTTATGCTTCTATGGGTGAGTTTATACAAAATAATCTAGATTTGTTATGGTTAATTCATTAGACAGGGTGTGGTTCAAAACTGTTAAATATTTTTGTCAATGGAGGGAGAGTTGCTTCTGAATTAGTTACAAAATAGTAAGTTATCATCTGCATACATGCTAAACAGATGTTTGTCTGGGCCAAATTTGAAATCCTGAAGTCTGTACCCTCTCTAAGGGTGCTAGTCAACAGCTCTCTGGCTATTATAAAATGAAATGGAGACAAGGGACAGTCCTGTTGAGTACCTCTTAATAGATGGATTGGAAAAGAGTCTATTCTATTAATATGGATAATAGCTCTTGCTTCTATGCAGAAATTTGGATCAGTTCACAAGTTTTAGTCCAAAAACATGTTTATAAACTTAATTTTAGCTTTTTTAAAAGATTAGATTACAGCCTATTGAATGCTATAATGACATCTGCATATAGCAATGACATTAATCTATTGTGTATCTTTACCTGATGAATTATTGCATACCTTTATATGATGAATTATGTTAAGTCTTACACAGTCAGACATTGACTAAAGCGAATGGAACCAAACTGATCTGCAGATACATAGTTTGCGCTGAAACAATTCAGTCTATTATAAAGGTTTATAGTCTGCGTTTAGCATCGATATAAGATCTATACGTTCCCATGGTGCCCATCACTTCCAGGTTTCAATACTGCAATAATTCATGCCAAATTCCAGGCTTCATTATAAAGGATAGTTAAGTGAGGAAT
Source organism: Iguana delicatissima (assembly GCA_948472985.1). NCBI lineage: Eukaryota > Metazoa > Chordata > Lepidosauria > Squamata > Iguanidae > Iguana > Iguana delicatissima. Next base: position 194,717 of record CAOKZL010002134.1, read on the forward strand.
TAGCCTGAATTGAATAAAAGATTTTTTTATTTTTTTAATTATAATTTTATTAAGTTTCACAGATTAAAAAAAACATTCCTTGACCTGTAATTTTACATGAAATATTTCTGATCTTCCACTCCGATCCAGTCTTCATTTCTCGAAATTCATTCCACTTATTACATTTATGTATCACAATACAATGTTTATCTCAAATGTTTGATTATGCGTTTCCCTCTCCCATTCCACGTTATGTTGCTGTTATCCCACTATCATTTCCACAATCATAATACATTTCCACTTGACAGTTCCCAGCTATCACCCATTTCAATTGGCCATTCTGCTTTTCACTAATCGTCTGATTTCAATCCATTCTGATTTCTTTTCTTGCCTCTTTCAGATCTTCTGGTATCTTCTCTTATACTTTTTAAGTCCTCCATCATTTACAACATAAACTCTTAAAATTTCTAAAGTATATCTGTTAATGTATATCTGGCAGTCTGAGCTGTTATTACTGCAACAGTCACTCATCTTCTTGACCTGGATTCCATTCTGATAAAAACGTCTTGTTTCCCAATTCTATACTTATGTCCTATTCAACCCCCATCGACCCTTTATCAATATCAAAATGCTTATATTAATGACAATATATCAATCAAATACGTAAGCTTAATTGTTTAAATTCATTCTAATATTGTTCAAGTACAAAACCACTTTGTCTGATTCAGAGCCCTATGCCTTAATCCACCCCACATTCCCCCCTCCTGTCTGAAACTTTGCTGTTTAAAGATTCTTCTGTATTCTCAACAGCCGCTTAAAGTCCGTGGGAGTGAGGATGTTTTGCTTAAATGACCTTCCAGCACAGGCTCGCCAGTCTCAACATTCCAAACTCAAAAAAAGATAGGAAACAAGTCTCAAACAGCAGGAACTAAGAAAAAAAACCACTGCTCAATAACTGTTGCCTCCCAAAGTAGTCTTCTAAAATCAGAAATCCAGAGTCAAAAAGCCAAAATACCAACCCTCTCAGGTTGACCAAAATAGTAAAATGTGGAAATAAAGAAAGTTCAATGTCCAAATGGAGTTTATTAGATCTTGTAAAATCCAGTCTTAATCCTTAGTCCAGTTCCGTCCATTTAGTTATTTAGCATTATCAAACTGTAAATCTCTGTCTCAAATTGCAAGTCAGAAATCATTTTACCATTAAAGACTTCAATCCTCAGTAGAAAAGCAGAAAAGCCACTTAAGAGTCTCTTTAAAAATCACCTGCCCCTTTAAAACGAACTCTCAGCCATAACGCACTCACATCTCCTCTGGGTCCTTCCATTCCTCTGCTCCTGCGCACCGTTGCAAGTCAATTTCGGATGTGATATTGTCAAAACTGAAGACCAGATCAAGTTACATGTTTTCTTACTTTCTTTTTAAGAAGTTTCTTGTTTAAGAGGCGGCGGCGGCGCTTGTGCCGCTGTCGCAACAATCCCACTGGTTCCGTCATGGTCCTTCGACCCCCTGGTGCTTTCCGCTCCCCCAGCTGGGTAGAGCCAGACACCAATTTCGGGGTCCCCTTTGGACCTCTTCTGCACCCCTTTTACCAGAGGGGTGTCTAGCTGCTTCTGGTGTAAAAAAAAAAGCGACTGGAATCCAGCGGGTGGCAGCTCGGGGCCGTGCCATTGCACAGCTTCACTCGAGCTGCCACTCGCACGCGCCATGCGACCGGAAGGCGAATAAAAGATTTTTTTGAATCTCCCACTGGTATGTAACTTTTGGCTGTGTTGTGCTCCAGGGAAACTTGCCCGTTGTCACTAACATGTGGATCTTCTTGAAAAGGTTAAAATCAGGACACTGGGACTTTACTAACTGTAGAACCCTCCATTTTTTCACAGGTGAACATAGTCCATTGATATAGTACTGTTATGCTATCAAGAGCAAACTGAATTGTTAACTGAGACTTCTCTGGTAAAATTATCCTTTTTAGACCAAGTAAAAAGTTGCTTGAAGAATCTACAAACTTACCTGCTAGGTGCAAATCTTGAACAACAAACATAAAAACAATCATTATAAAAACTAGAATAATCTACCTTAACTAAGATAAATTCTCTGAATTGTTGGAGGCTCTAATGCCAAGGACATCATTTGGCTACCCATTGGTGGGATGTGGGGAGGAAACTGGTTAGATTGATTGAGAAAGGAAACTTCTTTCAAAGATGAAGGAAGCCCACTTTTAGAAAACAGCAGAGCATTCATGTCTAGACAGTTCTTCTTTTCTTCCTTGTTGAAGCTAGTTCCCACTGAGGTGCTTGATCTCTACTGTTACTTCTGTCACAGAGCTTTTTTGTAGCTTCCTTTTCAAATTCTCCAGGTAGAAGTATAACAGAGCTGCACATAATACCCCTGCCTGAGATACCAAAGATGCTATCGTGGTGCCTTCATTATTGTCTACTATATAAAAGTCAAAATTGGTGAGTGACTTTACCTTCATCAGGTAGGAGAAGACCTCATATGATTGGCTGTGTGAGGTGAGAAGAACTCATAGGATTGGCTGGCTGTGAAAGATTCTATGGAATCCTGGGGTTGGCAGTTCAGGGAGGGGTCTTTAGAATACTCAGCCAGAGAGCTTTTCAGCCTCAGGCCAATTGCTATGGAGACGAGGCCCAGTAGCAAAAAGAAGGGCAGTGTATTCCCTCAGAAAACAAACCTCTGTTAACAACTCTGAATACAGATTGGATTGGGGAATATGGGGATAAATTACAGGTACCGGAATAGGCTAATTGCTATGGAGACCAGGCCTAGCAGCAAGGAGGAGGACAGTGTACTCCCTCAGGAACCCAATCTCTTTATGTTAACAACTCTGAATACAGATGGGATTGGAGAATGTGGGGAAAAGTTACAAGTACTGAAATAGGCTGGTTGCTATGGAGATGAGGGCTAGCAGCAAGGAGGAGGACAATGTACTCCCTCAGGACCCCAAATTGTGTATGTAAATAACTCTGAATACAGGTTGCACTGGGAAATATGGGGAAAAGTTACAGATACTGGAGAGGACAGGTTAGAATCATAGAATCATAGAAATGTAGAGTTGGAAGAGACCACACGGGCCATCCAGTCCAACCCCCTGCCATGCAGGAACACCCTCAAAGCATTCCTGACAGATGGCCATCTAGCCTCTGCTTAAAAACCTCCAAGGAAGGAGACTCCACTACACTCCGAGGCAGCATATTCCACTGCCGGACAGCCCTGACTGTCAGGAAGTTCTTCCTGAGGTTCAGGTGGAATCTCCTTTCCTGCAGCTTGAATCCATGGCTCCTTGTCCTGGTCTCTGGAGCAGCAGAAAACAAGCCCTCTCCTTCCTCTACATGGCATCCCTCCAAATATTTAAACACGGCTATCATGTCCCCTCTTAAACTTCTCTTCTGCAGACTAAACATACCCAGCTCTCTAAGTCTATCCTCATAGGGCATGTCTTCCAGGCCTCTCACCATTTTGGTTGCCCTCCTTTGGACTTGATCCAGCTTGACTATGTCCTTCTTGAATTGGGCTGTTCAGAACTGGACACAGTATTCAAGATGAGGTATAACCAAAGCAGAGTAGAGTGGTACCAGTACCTCCCTCGATCTAGACACCATACTCTTATTGATGCAGCTGAGAATTGCATTGGCTTTCTTGGCTGCCGCATCACACTGCTGACTCATGTTCAGCTTGTGGTCTATGAGGACTCCTAGATCCCTTTCACATGTACTGCTATCCAGCCACGTGTCCCCCATCCTATATTTCTGTATTCCATTTTTTTTACCTAAGTGTAGGACCTTACACTTCTCTCTGTTGAATTTCATTTTGTTAGCCTTGCCCCAGCTCTCCAATCTATCCAGGTCATTTTGAATTTTGATCCTGTCCTCTGGCATATTAGCAACCCCTCCCAATTTGGTGTCATCTGCAGATTTGATCAGCATGCCCTCTATTCCTTCATCCAAGTCATTGATAAAAATATTGAACAGCACTGGGCCCAGGACAGAACCCTGTGGCACCCCGCTAGTCACTTCTCTCCAGGATGAAAAGCAGCCATTCGTGATCACTCTTTGGGTTCGGTCGGTCAACCAATTACAAATCCAACTAACAGTAGCCCTGTCCAGCCCGCATTTTACTAGTTTCTTTGCAAGAATGTCATGGGGAACTTTGTCAAAGGACTTACTGAAATCGAGGTATGCTACATCCACAGCATTCCCTTCATCTATCAAGCTAGTAACTCTATCATAAAAAACGATAAGATTAGTCTGGCATGACTTATTTTTGAGAAATCCATGTTGACTTATCGTGATTACTGCCTTGCTTTTTAAGTGATTAGCAACTGACTGCTTAATGATCTGCTCCAGGATCTTTCCGGGTACTGATGTCAGGCTGACTGGGCAATAATTATTTGGGTCCTCTTTCTTTCTCTTCTTGAAGATGGGGACAACATTTGCTCTCTTCCAGTCTGCTGGAACTTCTCCTGTCCTCCAAGATTTCTCAAAGATTATAGCAAGCGGTTCCGAAATGACCTCCGCCAGTTCTTTTAATATCCTAGGATGCAATTCATCTGGCCCTGGAGACTTTTATTCATCCAGTGTGGCCAGGTATTCCTGTACCACCTCTCTATCTATTATGTGCCTCATTTCCCCTGCTTCCTCACCTGCTCCCCAACCGCCAGGTTGAGTGCTTGTATCCTTCTGGGAAAAAACTGAGGCAAAGAAGGTGTTAAGTAGTTCTGCCTTTTCTCTTCCCCCTGTGAGTAATTCACCATCTTCTCTGTGCAGTGACCCTATCGTCTCCTTCTTTTTCCTTTTGCTTCGGACGTATTTAAAAAAGCCCTTTTTATTGCTTTTAATGTCTCTGGCCAGCCTACGTTCATTCTGTGCTTTAGCCTTTCTGACCTCCTCCCTACATCTCCTGGCTACTTGCTTAAATTCTTCTTTGGTGGTTTCCCCCTTCTTCCATTTCCTATACATGTTTCTCTTAACACTTAGCTCAGCTGAGAGTTTTTTAGTCAACCATTCTGGTTTCTTCAGATGCCTTCCATGTTTCCTCCTTATTGGCAGAGTTTTGGACTGTGCCTTCAATATCTCCTTTTTAAAGAACTCTCATGCCTCCTGAACTCCTTTCCCTTTTACTATTCTTGACCACGGAATTCCAGCCAGCAGCTCCCTAAGTTTACAGAAGTCCGCTTTTTTAAAATCTGAGTGTTTGGTTACCCTTATCTTCTTCCCACTGAATGCCAAACTCCAAAAGGGCATGGTCACTCCCCCCTAAAGATCCAACCACTTCTACCTCATTAACAAGGTCATCCCTGTTGGTCAGGATCAGATCTAGAATATTTGATCCCCTTGTGGCCTCTTCCACCTTCTGGGCCATGAAGTTGTCTGCAAGACAAGCAAGAAACTTGCTGGACCTTGCTGTCTTGGCAGAGTTTGACTGCTAGCATATATCTGGGTAATTGAAATCTCCTATTATTACTATATCTCTCCTCCTTGAATGTGCATTCATTTGGTTGAGGAAGGCGTAATCAAAGTCCTTAGCCTGGGTTGGAGGTCTGTAGTAAACCCCCACCAGAATATCCCTATTGTTTCTCACTCCCTTAATTCTTACCCAAATGCTCTCGACCTGGCTTACTGGGTTTAAGTCAAGGATCTCTTCACAGGTGAAAACATCCTTGACATACAAGGCTACTCCTCCTCCTTTCTTGTTTGGTCTATTTTTACAAAATAGGCTATACCCCTCTATTCCTATATTCCAATCATGAGACTCATCCCACCAGGTCTCAGTGATGCCTATCAAATCACATTTATTTTGTTGTATTAGGAGTTCAAGTTCATCCTGCTTGTTTCCCATACTCCGTGCATTAGTGTAGAGACACTAAAGTCCCTGGGCCCTTCCTGCAAGTCCTGTACTATTGTTTCTACTCCTCCCGCCATTGGCCACTTGTACTACTTGTGCAGTATCAATTGGGCCTTTTCCCCCTGTGCTCGCCAAGTCCCTGCCCTGAATAATATTGTCTCCCTCCCCAGCGGAACTTAAAGACCTCTTAGTCCTCCTTGCGAGACTGTTTGCAAAAACATTCCTGCCAAGCTTTGTGAGGTGCAGCCTATCCCTCGCCAGAAGCCCACGTTCATGGAAATTCAGGCCATGTTCCAAAAACCCAAACCGTTGCTGGCGGCACCACGTGCGGAGCCAGTTGTTGACCTCTGGTATTGTCCTTTCCCTACGTGCGCCATATCCTTGAAGAGAGACGAAATGACCACCTGCGCACCAAGGTCCTTAAGCTTCGTCCCCATAAGCTCATAGTCCTTTGCAATGTGGTAAAAGCTGCTCCTCACAGTGTCATTGGTTCCGACATGAACCAAAATGAGGGGCTTATGGTCAGTGGGGTTGCTGAGTTCATAAGAAGAAAATAAAATCCAGGGCAATGCCAGGTAAATATGCCAGTATATTATAATCTCGAAGCGAAACCTCCATTGGTAGTGGATCCCTTCTTTACTGAGTGGCTCTGTGAGAAGGCAAAAGGTTCTATGGTGTTTAAGCATATTGGGGAGACATCTTGAAACACTTTTGCTGTCAAACTGTCATCTCAGCATGCTCCATGACATACTTCATAATGATGAAGGCTTGTTGATTATGTTATATTTTCTAATACTCAGTGCAACAAGCACGTTGTAGGAGATAGTCACTGCTGTATGTATGTATTGGAGTTTAATTGTCAATACTTGCTCTCATGTTATGATGTCTTGTCTTTTGCTGTATGATTTGCATGTCCGTGCCATATGTAGCAGCTCCTGTCATATATTAAGCAGGTCTAGTTAGTAATTGCTGTTAGTCATGTTTACTGGGGTTATTATGTACCTTGCTTGATTGCATCCATATTATGTGTATGTATCACTACTTGCATAGAAAGTAGGATATGTGTTTTGGATTGCTGTATTGTATAAGGAAGCTGGATGGTTTTAATCCTGTATGCTGCACGTATATGCCTTATACTTAGTCATGGAAAACTCTGAGGTGAAAGGATGATAGGATATGAATTGTTATGTGAGGAGACTGGGTTGCATAAGATGATGGGATAAGCTGGGAAACTTAAGGCAATAAATAGATGATGCTTATGAAGATGCTTATGTTCACATGGTTTCAGAGTGTTTACCCTGGGAAGCAGTTTAGAGCTGGCATCACACAAACTGTACTTTGGGGAAGGCATTCAGTGCTTTCAAACTTCTCATTTTATGAGGATACCATGCAGATGGCACAATTAGGTCTCTAATTATGATCTCTTTTGTTCAACTGGAATTATAGGATCTAGCACATATCTTCCATGGTTAGATTTAAATTTGGGCAGATCCAGCCAAGTTGGTTTATAATCAGATATTCCCAAAGTTCTCTCTTCCTGCAGGGATGTTGCAGAATTCCACATTAAATCTTTGATTCCTGTTCTCTTAATCTTCCATTCTACTCCTGACTAAATTAGAGCAGTGTCATAGCTGACAAAAGGCCCTTTTTGCACCTTACCTGTTTCCGGCAATGTCCTGTGGGAATCCCAGCAGTGGCTTTCCTGGGAGGGGAGCGTAATGGGAGCGCTCCCCTCTGTACTGGCAACTCCAGGATCCAGGAAGCGCGATGGCCCCATCGTTTCTTCCCGCAGCACAATTGGGTGCTGTCTTGGGCTGTGCCGGGGCAGGAAGCACAGCCATTGAGCTTCCAGACCCTCCTTACACCAGGTAAGCGTGGGATGGTGGAGCAATCACAGGTCATTGAGAGGGAAAACCCATCAATGATCTACTCTGTGAATGCACCACCTGGGGATGGGAGAAGGATGGGACAGCCATGATATCATGCAGAACCATTGTCGTGGTCCCACTGTTCTCCTGTCTCTATGGCAGGTTGGGAGTGTGGAGTGGAAAGGGCTACAGTTGGTTTTCATGCTTTAGAATTAAGTCCAATACTTCAGATGTGGTATTTTCTAATTTAATGATACTGGTTGTTAGGTTGTTAAATTTGCAACTCAGCAGATTGTTCATTTTCTTTTTAAAATCTGCCCATTGCACTTTAAGGTGCTCACAAAGATTGTTGTCAATGGTAGGTTCTACTATTCTTGTCATGGGCCTGCCATTTCATGCAACTCTACATACAACTTCTTCACCCAGATAGAAGTTCAGCATCAGGGAACTCTTTAGGCTGAAATTAGCTCATAAGCATGCGATTTGCACTCCCAGACACTGTCCGACTCATCCCCCTAGCCCAGTAGTTCTTAATGTGGGGTCTGGGGGAACCCTTGCAGGGGACCCCTGGAGAGTCTGTGGAGCTCTTGCAGGGGAACCATGAGCCCTGCTTCTGGACAGCAATAGCAGAGCAACAACAGGGACATAGCAACAGGGAAGTGCCAGTGCCAAAACTGCTACCTTGTTTGCAAACATGGAAGAAACCTGCCGCTGTGTTCCTTTTGTCCATAACATGGCAGCTAGGGGTAAGGGGAGTTAGGGATATGGTGGCAGACATGTGCACTCTCAAACTGCTCCCTCATTTGCAGATGAGGGAGTGATTTGGGCATGCACACACACACACACACACACTGCTGCCACATACACACTCTCCTGCTGCATCCCTGATGAAAGGGACACAGTGACAGGCATGTGTACACACTTAAATTGCTCCCTTGTTTGCAAATGGAGAAGCAGTTTCAGTACCTGCACCACCACTGCCATGCTCCTGACCAAAGGGACATGGTGGCACGCTTGTGCACACATCCAAAGTATGACTCTGCAGATCAGAGTTTGAATCCCCCCTCAGCTGTGGAAACTCACTGGGTGACTTCAGGCACATTCTCTCAGCCTCAGAGAAAGCCAGTAGCAACAAATCTTGCTAACAAAACACCTAGGATATCATTGCCTTAGTGTTGCCATAAGTCAGTTTTCAAAGGGTTGAGACATGATGGCTAGAAAGAACTTTTTCCTGTCAGTGGCACTTTGTTGTTGTGTGCCTTTGAGTCACTTCTTGCTTATGGCAGCCCTAAGGTGAATCTATCACAGTTTTTATTTGGAGGGAGGGCAAGATTTGTTCAGAGGGGGTTTGCCTTTGTCTTTCTGTGACACTGAGAGAATGTGATTTGGCCAAGGTCACCCAGTGTCTAATCAGGGATTCAAATCCTTGTCTCCAGAAGCCTTAAATAAATAAATAAAATTTAAATAAATATTTGATTATTTAAATCTAAATTTAAATATTTAAATCTTGAATTAAGTCTTGAGAGCCTCCAGCAACAGATTATATTTACAGGGGGTCCCTGGCAAAGAAAAAGTTAAGAACCACTGCCCTAGCATAAACTAATTTTAAATTTTAAATTTATACTCACAACGTTGTAAGTAAATGTAGAATATCGTGGTTATTTCTTGGAGTGAGATGATTAAACAGCTTTTCTGACTTGCATCAAGCCATGCCCACACACATCTGACCTAAGTCTGTTATAGTTTAACAGCCCCATCAATGAGATAAAGAGTCAGAAATTATACTTATATTGTAGAAGATACAAAAATAGATGACCTGCAATGTATTGAAAATAAAATTAGAATTAAAATCTGTGAACTGAAGAAAGGGCCCCAAATATCAAGACCATGGCCATTTCTGCATGACGACGTCCTGTTGAGCTGTCCCATGGCAATTCTGGCAGGGAAAGGAGCGCAACAGGAATATTCCCCTCCACACCTCACCAGCTCCCTGCGGAAGGGAATGTGATGGTTCCCCCTTCCTTCTGTAGTGCAGCTGGGCACTTTCCCATGCTATGGAAGGAAGCATTGCCATCGTGCTTCCCTGCCCTTCCGCATGATGGTAAGTACAGGAGTGCTCTGCGATCGTAGGCATAGAATACCGCATGAATGCAATGCTTGGGAATGGGATGGAAGCAGGTCAGTGACGACAGCATGTGGAATCACAACCAGCTGCCTGCTGCCATCCTGACCCCAAAGCGGCATAGCCCTGCCATGCAGATATGGCCTGTATGTCAAACCTGACCCCCTGTAATGCCCAAAGGAACATTCAGATAAGGAAGAGACATCAGCTATTCCACTGGGGTGGGGGTTAAACATCTCTTTTGAGCCTGAGAACACATTATCTTCTTCAGACTTCAAGTCCTTAGTAGTATCTTCTGTTCCTCTGCCTTGTGTAAGGCAGAGGCTACAGAATAAAACAAAACATACCAAGGATGCATGGCCAAGGACAGAACAGGTTCTTTGCCAACGTAACAACCCACCATTGCCTGCCCTAATGAAGGAAAACTATATCCAACAAAGTTCACTGTGAGCATTCTGGTGTCTTGCTAAAGTCTGTATCCTGGAAAGACAAAATGCATTCTCTTGAATTTGACTTTAGTTTGACTTTGATCCTGTTTATTGTGACTTTATCTGATAGGTCCTCCCAAACGAAACTGCACAGGCCTGCCTCACTTAACAAAGCCTCTGACAAATAAATTCCTTTTTACAAAGTCTTTTTACAGTCATCTAATCCATGCATTTCTTCCTTGTCCTCTGTCCTAGCTGAGAGTTTTGTAGCAGCATTGGCACTGGGAGAAAGGTGAAGGAAGGCTGGAGAAACACTGACCTTTGGTGTCAGGTTGTCACAGTATGTCTGCAGTAAACAATGCAATTAATCTTAGGCTGGGAAAGAATGGAATTCTCCTCTAGCTGACCCTACTCTAGCCATGTGTCTGTGCATATAACACACAAGGCAAATAACAGCTGCCTTCGGAATCCCTTGTTGAGATATGCAAACAACCAGAGAGCAAAATGAGAAACCAAATAAGCCTGCCTCACCAGCTCCTCAAGCAGATTAAAAGCATAGATCTGTGAGTTTGGCCAAGAAAATAGAAATCATAAGAGAAGTGGATGTTGGTAAAGAAAAGTCATCCTGGATGCCTTTTGGAAAAAGCATTCAAGCCATCTCCAGCCATCTTCAAAATGTTTTTCTTTACTTATGCAAGCTTTACCTAACCTGGTTGTTAGTTTTGCATGTGCATATTGTTAGTTCTGAAAAGGTAGAGTAAGTAAAGTAAATGATAAAAACTAATAAAATAAATTAAATTAAAAAGTCTGTTGAAACATGCTGAACTGCTCTTTTTTGTGGTGTAGGAACCTATCCCTATTCCTGCCACTGGTACCAAATTTTCTGTTTAAGAAATAATGCCCAGGAATACATCTACTTCATTAACTGAGGTATATCCATACTTGAACAAATCTTAAATAAATATTCTAGCACTTTCTCTGTGAGATCCCAAACCCAGAGAAGCTGGATGCCAAAACAATATCAGCAATATCAGTGAATACTCATATGACCACATCCAGGAAGATGTTGCTATCTCTAATATGATAGAAAGTAGCCCTTAGACACTGCTTTCTCCCATTTCTGGGTGTCATGTAGACTGTGAATAGTCTATTAATAAAATAAGATGAATCTTAATACAACATGTGTTGGCTACAGCGCTAGGACAGGGACAAAATGAGGGATTTCTATTAAGAATGTGTGGTGACCAACAGTGGCGTAAGCTAGAATCTTGCATCCTATAGGCACTTGGCCCCCTCAGAATATTATTCTTTAATAAAAATAAAATGGAAAGCATGTGAGAGCACAGAAGATGATATGATCAGATAAGTAAAACACTAATTTGTTCAATAGTAAATGAGACAGTACTTTTTCTGTACGCTAACTGTCTATCATGATGGGAACCGGATATTGTAGTCCTCATGGATGTATTGTTAAGTACAAACTGGTTTTTAGCTTCTCAACTTTCAGGGACTATTCTCCATGTGGACTTGTCTGCCATAAAAACACTGCACTTTAGAGATGAATCATGGATACACTAGGATTCAGTAGGATTTTTACAGAGTGCTTCTGCTGCGGGTTTAATAGCACAAAACACAACTTACCACACAGTCTCATACTTAAAATTTGATGCCATTCCCAGTCTCAGAAATCATGCTGACATCATAATTGAAGGGGTCAACAAAGGAGAACTTGTTATCCTTATCCAGGAAAAGTTCAGGAGGCTGAGAGGCAACCTTCCACTATCACATCTTCCAAGCCCCATCCTCAGACCACATGAGGAATACAAAACAAGCAAACAAAACAAACAAATAACATAAACAAACAACAAAACAAACAACCCCCCCTCAAAACTACGCACCCTAATGAAGCAATTTCCTGTATCACAAGAATGCCATTTATCTTGTACCAACTACTCAAAATACAAAAATTAGGCAATCTGGGGCACACCACAGTTTCATGCATTAATGCTTTCTTTGAGGTATGTAGAATGAATTCCACTCTATCCACATGCTACTAAAATGCTCCAAGTTCTTACAGGATTCCACTGGCTTTCTGAGGAAGAACAGGTTGCTTACCTGTAACTGTGGTTCTTCGAGTGGTCATCTGTGCCCTTACACAATGGGAATCTTCGCGCATGCGCAGTAGCTTTTTGGAAAGTTCCAGAGCTGAGCAGCTTGGCAGGAACCCCTCCCCCATCCGGTACTGAGCATGCTCAGTCCCGCCAAGCTAATGGTCTCACCTCAGTTTCGAAGTCCACTGAAGCAAGACCTCAAAGAGGGGAGGCTGGCTGGGTGTATGTGAGGGCACAGATGACCACTCGAAGAACCACAGTTACAGGTAAGCAACCTGTTCTTCTTCTTCGTGGTCTCTGTGCCTCACGCAATGGGAGACTGAGTAGCTTACCATTGGACGGTGGGTCAGGTCCTAGAGCAGTGGTTCTCAACCTGTGGGTCCCCAGATGTTTGTGGACTTCAGGTCCCAGAAGCCCCAGCCACTATGGTCAATGCTCAGGGCTTCCAGGAGCTGAAGTCCAAAAACATCTGGGGACCCACAGGTTGAGAACCACTGTCCTAGAGGATAGAAGACAGCACTGCATGGCCAAAGCGAGCATCACGCTGGCCCTACAGTCAAGGCGGTAGTGGCAGACGAAGGTCGAAGGCTGCGACCATGTAGCCACATGGCAAAGCTCCTGTAGGTCAACTCCCCTGAGAAAGGCTGCTGAGGAGGCCACTGCCCTGGTAGAATGGGCCCAAAGTAAAGTCGGGGGAGGTTGCCTGGCAAGTTCATAGACAAGGTGAATTGTCTGGGCAACTCATTTGGAAAACTGTTGAGAGGAGACTTTATGACCTTTCTGACACTCATCGTAGCACACAAAAAGGTGGGAGGTCTGACGGAAAGTGGAAGTCTGTTGAAGGTAAAAGGCAAGCACACGGTGCACATCGAGCAAGTTAAAAGAGCACTTGAGGAACAATGCAGGGTTTGGATAGGAAGTAGGTAGAATTAAGTCTTGATTTATATGGAAATCAGAGACTACTTTAGGCAGAAAAGAAAGATCGGGACGGAGGACCACTTTGTCCCGGTGGAACACCAGGAACGGCTCATCACAAGGAAAGGCAGTTAGTTCTCCTGCCTGCCTGGCTGAAGTGACGGCGACCAAGAACGCCATCTTCATAGTGAGGAGCTGGTCATCAGACGCAGGCATCGTTTCAAAGGGATGGCGCATGAGTTGGGAACAGGACAAGCAACAGTGACCATGGAGGAAGCGGTGGAGTGACAGGAAGATACAGGTGTTGCAGGCCCTTGAGGAATTGCTTCACTGTAGAGTTCCAGAAAAGGGCGGAAGAAGGAGAACCCTGTGGCTAATAGGCCATGATTGCAGAGAGATAAACTGTCAGGGAGGAGAAGGCGAGGCCCTGATCCCGTAGCACTAGAAGGAAGTGAAGCACTGTGGACAGGGAGGTAGGAGAAGCAGGCTCATCACGGGAGACAGCAAAGGCCACAAACTTCTTCCATTTGTACTCGTAGGACCTACGAGTTGATTTTTTCCTCGCAGCTGTGAGAACAGCTTGGATAGCTGGAGAGTCTAGAACATTATCCTTCAAGCGTGCAGGTGGAGAAGAGGGAGGTCCGGGTGCAGTGCCCGACCCCTCGAATGAGAGAAGAGGTCCGGCGCATTCCAGAGCCTCATGGTGTGGTCTCGCACCATGGCGAGGAGGGGGGCCAAACCAGTGCTCCCTCAGCCAGAAGGGAGCGACGAGGATGGCGTCTGCCCTGTCTGTCGCGATTTTCACCACCACCTGACCTAGGAGAGGAAACAGTGGAAAGATGTAAAGGAACTCTCTGTTCCAAGGAAACTGGAACGCATCGCTGAGAGACCCAGGGCCCAGGATGGATCTTGAGCAATAATGGGGACACTTCCTGTTGTGATTGGTCATGAAGAGATCGACGGTTGGAGTGCCTCATTGGGACACTATCTGCTGGAAGGCAGCATCGGAGAGGGACCATTTGTGATGACATGTTGTGTCTCTGCTCAGTGTGTCCACTGTCACATTGTCCCACTCTGTGAGGTGGACCGCAACGGGGTGTATCCGTAGTGGAATGCACCAATCCCAGATGCGTAAAGCCAGATGGAGCAGAGTGGAAGAGTGAGTGCTTCCTTGCCAATTCACGTAACAGACAGCTGTCATATTGTCTGATAGGATCTGGACGGTCCGTCTGACAACGAGGTTTCAAAAGGCCCGAAGCGCTTTGAAAATCGCCAGTAGCTCCAACGCGTTGATATGAAGATGCAACTCTAGGGCAGCCCAGTGGCCTTGAACTGTGCAACCATGACAGTGACCTCCCCAGCCCAGGAGATACGCATCAGTCATGATAGTGAAAGTTGGATGGGGCTCCCGAAACGGCATCCCCAATACGATATGGCTTGGGGACAGCCACCAACAAAGTGAGTCCCACACTGGATGAGGCATCCAAAGAACACGATGTCGATCGTCGAGGAGAGAGTCAAAACATCGGAGAAACCAATGCTGGAGAGGGCGAGCACGAAGGCAGGAAGAATAGGTGACCGTTTTTGTCGCAGCCATATAACCTAGGAGCTGTTGAATGTTGCAGGCGGAAATGGACGGATTGCACAGGACAGCAACCGCAGCCTGTCGCAGAATCCATGTGCACCTCAGAGGTAAGAAGGCCCTGGGTCGAGTGGAGTCGAGGGTGGCCCCGATGAAATCTAGGGTGCGCGAGGGCTCGAGGTGGGGTTCACTATGAGTCTGAGATCGGAAAGGAGGGAGAGGGCAATATGGATGTCCTTGTATAGCTTTTGTTTGCAGGACGCCACCAGGAACCAGTTGTCCAAATAGGGGTAGACCAGATCATTCTTCATGCGGAGGTAAGACACCACAGGGGCTAGGCACTTTGTGAAGATCCGAGGGGCAGTGGAGAGGCCGAAGGGAAGAATCTTGTATTGGCAGCAGATGCTGTCGATCGCAAAGCAGAGGTACCTCCTGTACTGGGGTGAGTGGAAACATGGACATAGGCGTCCTGTAGATCGATGGACGTGAACCAGTCCCAGTGCCTCAGAAAAGGTAGAATCGAGGACAGGGTGACCATCTTGAACTTCCAGGGGGCAATGAAGGAGTTCACCCCTCTGAGGTCCAGAATGAGTTGGAGCATGCCATCCGATTTGGGTACTGTGAAGTACCGGGAGAAGAAGCCCGTGGATTTTGCTGCGGGCAGAAGTTGCTCTATGGTCCCTTTGAGAAAGAGGGTCTCTACCTCTTCGAGGAGGGCCGGCTGGCAGGAGTAGAATAGAAGACGCCGAGAGGAGGAGTACTTTGAAAATTGATGGTGTAACCAAGATGAACTATGGTCAAAACCCATGAGTCTGAAGCAATGTTGCGCCAGATATTGAGGTGGCGGGCCAGCCCTGTGGTTCTGGTGAGGTGGTTGGGCAAGTGGAAGAGAGACAGAGATGGCGACCTGCAATGGGACTCAAAAACAAGATTTGACAGTCGAGGAGGACTGTCTAAAGGAACAGTGGGAAGAGGCCAGTATGGAAGATTGCAGAGATGAGCAGTGAGGAGAGCGTGACCTGTAAGAGTAGGAAGGACACCTCCAGGAAGAACGTGATGAAGGTGGCCTTCTAGGCTGGACCGAGGGGTGAAGGCTCATCTTTTTAGCTGTCAGACGAGCTTTCACAAGTTGGTCCATCGCCTCATCTGTAGTGAAATGGAACAGCCCTTGGCCGTCAAAGGGCCGGTCCTCAATACACTTTCAGCTATTCTCAGTTAAACCGGTGGCCTGGAGTCAAGCAAAATGGCGGAGAGCAATTGCACTGACCATCACATGCACCACACCCTCAACATCATGTTGAGAGGACAAAATCTGTTGATTTGAAAGGGCCATAGACTCGTTAAAATATTGAACAGCAGTGGCCTGTGATTGTCCGGCAGGTAGGAGAAGAGGGGAAAGAATCTATCTCAGATGTTGCGTTTATAGGTCGCCAGGCAAGTTTGAGTATTGGAGATCCTGGCAATCAACAAAGAAGCAGAATAGAAGAGATGGTTGAAGACATCTGTCAATGCCAAGGCCTGGCGAGCAGCCAAGAGAGCCGGTTAACAGGTCTCTTCGCAGATAAGACAGGCAATAAATCAAAGAGCTTTTCTGATGCAGGCAGACGGTAATGAACAGAGAAGGCAACAATAAATTAAGGAGCTTCTTGCAGCGAGGAGGTCCCCTGGCTGTTACGTCACAGCCAGGCAAACAGCAACAGTCCACGCACCAGAGTTTGTTTAAGCAAGAGGAGTTTTCCAGAGCCAGTCCAAGTTCAAAGGGAGGTGATGTTCCAGCAAGTCGGGCAGCGTTCCAGGAGGTAAGGCAAGGATCCACACTAACGTGACAAGCACACCAAAATGGACGGTTGTGAGCCGACAAAGACCCCAGGCTGAGTGAGTTCTCTTATAGGCAGGCAACTCCTCCAGGTGCTATCTCAGCTGGAGCCTGATTACTTGGTGTTTTCTATTTAAACGCTCTGACCTCCTGAGTGCACTCTTTTGCTCCCGATGCTGCTGGTAAGTAGGCACCTGCTCTTGAATCTCACTATCTGACTCTTCTGGCTTGGCTGGGTCTGAGGCAGCCCCTAGCTCTGCTGCTGGGGCTACTGAAGCCAAGGGCTCTGTGTCTGGGGCAGCCTCTGGGGTGGGCTCTGCTGGTGCAGCAGGCTCCATGGCCTCAAAGCCCTCTGCCTCCGGCTCAGACTCAGAGCTTGTGTCCTGGAATTCCAGGGTCCTGACAACATCTAAACGCTGGCCCTTGTGATCAGGCAGGGACGTTTGAGCCCTTTTGCCCCCTTTAGTTTGGGACGACTCAACTGAATTTGGAGTCGGATGATTGAAGAGGAAATCAATGTCTTTCTCCTGGGTGTGGTAGAGATGCTCCAGGCACTGAGGGATTGGTTGAAACAAGGCCGGCTGGGCCCAAGGGTGCTTCAAAACTTCCTGCAGGATGAGTAGAAATGGAATTGGAGCCGTCGATGGGGGGCGAGTATTGACATAGTGGAAGACTGGGTCCTGTACAGTAGGAGCAGGTCCAAAGATGTCGAGGCGCAAGGCAGTGGCCATGTGGACTAAGATGTCTGAGAACTGCTTGACGTCCTCAAGAGTGGAATCCGGAGACGGGTCTCCAAACATTAGAGGCAGTGAGGTGTGAGATTGCGGTGTGGAATCTGTAGAATCACCGTCGGAATCATAAGAACCAGAAGAAGGAGATGATGAGTGAAGGGATTGAGAACGACCATGTCGGGCTGGCCCCATCACAGGAAGAACAGCAGATGGGGCAGAAGCTGGTAGAACAGTTGGGACCAATAGTGAGACTGGAATTTGCACCTGTTCCAAGGCCGGGGTGCAAATCGGTACCAAAACCAATGCCGACGAAATGGGTAGTACGGTCAGGATCGGTGCAACAACAGACTGTGTTGACAACAAAGCTGACAGAGATGTTGGCAGAGTGGACGCAGGTTGAGTATCCAGAGGAGGCCATGACACCGTGGCTGTCACCCGAGGAGGAGGTGAAATGGCCTGACGATGAGGTGTGGGTCTTGTGAACGGTGGCAAGACTGAGAACAGCAGTAGTAGGCAGATCGGGACCAAGAACAGGATCTGGAGAGGCGATACTGAGGGGAAGTCCAGTAATGAGATCCCAAAGGGGACTGCGATGGAGAGCGCTGACGTCGAGGGCAGTAAGGAGACCAACGCTGAACATCGGGATGGTACCGGTTGCGGTAGACCGGCGAGTAAGAGTGGTAAGAGCTGGGCTGCTCTCTCCAAAGATGTTCGCAGCTGTACCTGGCGATATAGGAGGCTGAGGAAAAGGGCAAATCCACCCTCGCCAGCGAAGGCTCATAAGCGGTGGGATGTTGGTAGTCCCGACGACATAGGGATCTACCCCGTTCACTACATCCAAGAGAGCGAGCCACACTAAACTGTGGTTGGTCTCAGGAAACAACCCGAGGAGCATCTGAAGCAGGCGGACGGTCGAACTCGGGACGGCTAGGAGAGAAAGTCAGAGCCATCTGAGAGTGCAGGTAGCCATCTCCGGATTGGCCAGAGGTCACAGGCAAGGAAGCCACCAAGTAAGAAACCAGAGCCACAGTAGCTGGGATTGACAGTACTGGGAGCTGATTAGCATCCTGTACTGGCGAAACGGTGGGAGCATTCTCCTCCTCAACGGTGGACATTGAGGGCTGAGTTGGTGGAGGAGTCGGTAAAGTACTGAGAGAGGCAGGTTGAATAGCCGACGGATGGGTAGTGGGAGAAGGAGAGAGGTGCTTCTCCTTTCTCCTCTTCTTCTTTTCCTTGTTGGAGGAAACAGAAGAATGGTGTGACGAGGTGCGTTTACGCTCTGCCAGGGTAGGGACCTTGCGAGCTTGTTGAGAGGTCGAAATGGCATCTCCAGTGGCTTGGACAGTAGGCATCTTGGAGAGCTTCGGAATCTTAGGCAGAGACAAAATTGGTGGCAAGGTCGACAAAGCTGCCGTTGGTACCAGTACCGAGACTGTCAATACCGAAGGAGCGGACGCTACCAATAATTTCAGGGCTGAAGTAGAGGATGTCGTGGCAGGCGCCAATACCAACAGGGTGGACAGAGTGGTATTCAAAAAAGTCTGCTCCTTAATGCGAAGGGCCTGCTCCCAACAGTAGGATTTCAACCAAGAAGCTCTATTCTTAAGAGTCTGTGAGGTGAAGTCCTTACAAATAGAGCAGGTCCTAACATTATGGCCCTCCCAGAGGCAGAACAAACACTTGGGGTGGGCGTCCGAAAGAGAGACTTTACGGCTGCAAGACACGCACAACTTAAATAAAGATGACATAAGAAGGGGGAAGAGTTCTTACAGTTTTGTTGTAAAAGATGAGAAAAAATGAACGAAAGACAAAGAAAAAAGGCCAAGAATCGAGGAACTGCTCAGTGAGGAAGCCTTCCAAGCTGCTAACAGGTCAGTGGACGAAAAGAAACTGAGGAGAGACCGTTAGCTTGGCGGAACTGAACATGCTCAGTACCAGATGGGGGAAGGGTTCCCGTCAAGCTGCTCAGCTCTGGAACTTTCTGAAAAGCTAGTGCACATGTGCGAAGATTCCCATTGTGTGAGGCACAGAGACCACAAAGAAGAAACCACAATTTCATACCAATCTCCCAGAAAATACCATCCTAGGTTCCATGAAAGTGGAGCCCTTTTATACCAATACCATACACAGAAGTGGGCTACAAAGCCAGCAGGAATTGCATTCCAGATAGTCCCACAACAGATCTGGTGAATAAACTCTGCCACTATGTACTCACCTAAAATTGTCATCAATGTTACTGCCACAGCCTCCAGAATATACCAACATGGTTGATCTAGAACAGCAGTCGCCAACCTTTCGGACCTCATGGACCACTAAACTGACAATTTTGAATCCCATGGACCACTAACATGAATTTTTTAAAAAGGTACGACCATCTATAAAATAATGATCATAAAAGTTCCATGTTGTTAATATGAAATGCACTTATTTAATTATAAAAAAATTATTTACAACCAACTTTAATCATCAACAAGATATTATAGACATAAATCAAAATACCAATTGATTCATATTCTGATATGAAGACAAATCAAAATAGCAGTTTGTTCATTAGCCACTATGTCAATTCATTCAAAATATCGATCCTAATAATATATTTAGTGTTTAGTGAGTTTTCTTGGCAAGATTTCCTCAGAGGCAGTTTGCCAGTGTCTGTCTCTGAGGCTGCGAGAGTGTGACTTTCCCAGGGTCACCCAGTGGGTTTCCATGTCTAAGCAGGGATCTGAACTATGTTGCGAACACGGGCCATTTCTTTCCACCAAACTCCCTTTGGGAACTTGCTGTCCTCTCCCACTCCCTCTGAGCCGGACTGCTCTGGTAGTGGGGAGAAGGACAGGAGTGTTTTGGGATGCCTGAAGTGAGGCAAGTTTACTTCAGCGGCCATTTTGACTGATTTTCTGCAGCATTTTGACTTATTTATTTATTTATTCTCAAGTAAATATATTTATTTAACTCAAATAAATTTATATATGCATTTATTTATCTACACCTAAACATGGGTTTCGGGGGGCAGGAGGCTTCACTAGGGAGGGGACTGAGACTCACCTCCACCATCACCCTCTCCTTGTCCTCTGTTCTTCCTGCTCCCTTGCTGAGGGCTTTTTTGCATCCCCCGATTTTGGCGTGGAGCGCTTTTCTGAAACAAGAGCAGGCAATGAGTGGGATGGGTGTTTCAGCATTCTCTGTTGGGAGCACGTGGAACTTCTGCACTTTGTCAGTGGTGGGTGGGAGAGGAGAGAGTGCCACTCCTCCTCCTCCTCTCTGCAGCCAGAGGGATCCCCCAAAGTGAGTGGGACAGGACAGCTGGCGAGGGGGCTGATCTGGTCCTCCTCACTGTCCTTCTCCCAGCTGCAGCAGCAATCCTGGCTGACGCAAGTAAGAGAGGACAGTGGGGGGCCAATTGGTCCCCCTTGCTGTCCTGTCTCACTCCCTCTGAGCGGGACTGCTCTGGTAGTGGGGAGAAGGACAACAAGGTGGACCAGATTGCCCCCCTCGTTGTCCTTCTCCTTGCTGCGGGAGCAATCCTGCCTGACACAAGTGAGACAGGACAGCAGGGGGAGGCAATCTCGTCCCCCTTGTGGGCCGCAGACCACAAAAATTTTCTTGTGAACCACCAGTGGTCCACGGTCCAGAGACTCCACAAACCACTGGTTGGAACAATGCTTTCAGAAAAGTCTCCCCTCTATATGATGAAAACAGTATCAACTGAACTCGTGGAAAGAAGTCATCTGAGAAGTTCTACCAGGTCCTGAGTAATCTTCCCCCAATCATGAACCTGAGCCTAGACCATTTCACACTAAAGGTACACTTTCTGAATACTGTTTTGCAGCAACAGAATGGAAGTATTATTATCATATTATATAGAAAACCTACTGACCATTATAGAATCTTGCAAACCTGCAGCTTCTACCTAGAGCACTACAAAATGCATGTTCTATAGCCAAGCTGTACTACACAATGACGCCTGTTCAGATGCACTGTGCAAGAGACCCACAATTTGGAGACTTACATCATCTAGTTTGGAAGGGGATGGGACTGAAAAGGATAGATTTATAATCCTTTACTACAGGTCAAAATTAGAAGAGAAAATTATCGAACTTCATTCATTCTCATCTATAAGTCCCAGCTGAAGCTACTCAAACGTATCATCAATAAGCTACAGCCCATCCTATATAACATCTCTGCCTTGCCTTGCCCTTCAATGGGACACTTACTTATGGACTCTTTTAAACAACATCATTCTTGTGTTGCTGAGTGCCTTCAAGTTGTTTATTTATGGTGACTCCACGGTGAATTTATCATGAGGTTTTCTGGAGTTGACATGCCTAACGTCACCCAGTGGGTTTCCAAGGCACAGCAAGGAATTGAACCTGGTTTCCAGGGTCATAGTCCAATGACCAAATCACTACACTATTCTGCTCTCTAAACAACATCAGTCAGCCAACAAACATAATAACACAGCAACTATTTCCTGCAACAAACCCAAAATCCAATGCTGTCCCCATATCTACTCTGGCAGCACAATTTCAGGACATAATACTGTCATTCCCAATCTCAGAAATATATTTACTTGCTCATCTTACAATTTGATATTGCTACATCATAAGATGATATACATCATGGTTTAAACCAGCAGTTGCCAACCAGTGATCCGTGGACCACTGGTGGTTCACAAGAAAATTTTGGTGGTCTGCGGCCCACAAGGGGGACGAGATTTCCTCCTTCCCCTGTCCTCTCTCACTTGTGTCAGGCAGGATTGCTCCCGCAGCAAGGAGAAGGACAACGAGGGGGGCAATCTGGTCCACCTTGTTGTCCTTCTCCCCACTACCAGAGCAGTCCCGCTCAGAGGGAGTGAGACACGACAGCAAGGGGGACCAATTGGCCCCCCACTGTCCTCTCTTACTTGTGCCAGCCGGGATTGCTCCTGCAGCTGGGAGAAGGACAGTGAGGAGGACCAGATCGGCCCCCTCACCCACTGGTCTGTCCCACTCACTTTGGGGGATCCCTCTGGCTGCAGAGAGGAGGAGAAGGAGGGGCACTCTCTCCTCTCCCATCCACCATTGACAAAGTGCAGAAGTTCCACGTGCTCCCAACAGAGAATGCTGAAACATCCATCCCACTCATTGCCTGCTCTTGTTTCAGAAAAGCGCTCCACGTCAAAATCGGGGGATGCAAAAAAGCCCTCAGCAAGGGAGCAGGAGAAGTGGGAAGAGGACAAGGAGAGGGTGATGATAGAGGTGAGTCTCAGTCCCCTCCCCAGTAAAGCCTCCCCCCCCACTCATGTTTAGGTGTAGATAAATAAATGCACATATAAATTTATTTGAGTTAAATAAATAAATATATTTACTTGAGAATGATTAAATAAATAAATAAATAAGTCAAAATGCTGCAGAAAATCAGTCAAAATGGCCGCTGAAGTAAACTTGCCTCACTTCAGGCATCCCAAAACACTCCTGTGCAGTTTCCCAAAGGGAGTATAGTGGAGAGAAATGGCCCATGTTCGCAAAATAGTTCAGATCCCTGCTTAGACATGGAAACCCACTGGCTGACCCTGGGCAAGTCACACTTTCTCAGGCTCAGAGGCAGACACTGGCAAACTGCTTCTGAGGAAATCTTGCCAAGAAAACTCACTAAACACTAAATATATTATTAGGATCGATATTTTGAATGAATTGACATAGTGGCTAATGAACAAACTGTTATTTTGATTTGTCTTCATAGTACCTGCATGATGAACTAAGAGGTGCCTGTAAATATCAGAATATGAATCAACTGGTATTTTGATTTATGTCTATCATATCTTGTTGATGATTAAAGTCGGTTGTAAATAATTTTTTTATAATTAAACAAGTGCATTTCATATTAATAACATGGAACTTTCATGATCATTATTTTATAGATGGTTGTACATTTTTTAAAAAATTCATGTTAGTGGTCCATGGGGTTCAAAATTGTGAGTTTAGTGGTCCATGAGGTCTGAAAGGTTGGCAACCCCTGGTTTAAACTAAACTTAGGCTGGATCCAACCTAGTCTCCTCCTTAAAAAATTAAACAGGTTATCAAGGATAGCACAAATCACTGATATCGTCATGTCCTGGAAAACTTGCCCTCACAGAATACACTTGGATTCAATCCGAAACATTTACTGGGAACAAGCAAGACTATCGTATATTGGATGGTTACAGATTTAATGCCTTGTCATACATATTTAGGTGCATGGCAATGATTGGTGAAAGTCATCAATGTCACATCACCCCCCACCAGAACCAGATTTTCCCAGACCCTTCCGATATTTACATATCTTTCATCTGGGGAGCCAGGACAAGTGTCCACATTCTTTTTTTTACATAATTATTTTTATTATTGTTGTACACACAAGAAAAGAAAGAAAAAAGCAAAGAGCATATACAAGATAAAGAAAGCAAACTAACCAGAACCTAAATAACATATAAACTAATAACATATAGTAACATATAACATAAACCATGTAAGATAACATAGACGATATAATACACAACATATACCACATTAACTATATATACAAAGTAAACTATTTACACAGTAGACTTCCTCCTCTAATAAAGTGACAGCTTGTAAACAAACATTCATAACCCTTCTTGATCTTTTCATAGCTGTTCATACTCAGAAATAGTCTTCTATAATATATAATATATGTAATATATAAGATTCTATTTATGCCTAAAAACAACCTCCCAAGCACACCAACAAGTCTCTAATTATCTCAATTCTTAAGACGTAGGGGAAACATTACATTAAATCCAAATTCAGTGTTATTATGGGGCTACCATATATTAATACAGTCTATGGCATTCCTGTTCTGTATGCCTTTTATACACTAGTACCTCCTGTTCGGAAAAGTTAACCCATTAGAGCCGACTTTAACCTTTGCTATCACTGCTCACATTATTCCTTACATATCCCAAAACTGGTTGCCACGATTTATAAAATTTGTTGTTGGGTTCATCTTTCAACATGTAAGTGAGCTTGTCCATTTCAGCTGTCTCCATCAATTTTTCCAGCCACTCTTCTGAGGGGATGGAAACCTTATGCCAATGCCTGGCAAGCACAATCTTTGCTGTTATAAGCATATACCATACCAGTCTTTCAACTTCTCTTTCTATTTTCATATCCAAATTAAATATTCCCAGGAGAAAGAATTCTGGTTGTATCTCAATCTTAATCTTCAAAATTTTCAGATTTTAGCATGAACTATCAACCAGAATCTTTTCACTCTATTGCATTCCCACCACTGGTGGAAAAAAAATGCCTTTTACTTTATCACATTTCCAACATTCTGCCTTAGCTTTTTTAGACATTCTAGTGATTCTAGCTGGTTGGAAGTTACACCTAAACATCATCTGCATTACAGTCTCTTGCAGACTATATGACCTTGTGAACTTTGTAGTCCTCTTCCATGTTCCTTCCCATTCTTCAAAGTTAATATTGTGCCCTACTTCTCTGGCCTATTTAATCATATATTCTTTGACAGCTTCATCAGCTAGATCAAGCTGCAAGAGCAGTTGGTATATTCTTGATAGTAAGCATTTATCACCTCTTGTTAGAGCAAACTCAAAGTCCGTCTTCTTTAAGTCAATTCCTCTTTCTTCTATATCTTTTAAAAATCTTTCCTTGATTTGCAAGTATGGGAACCACTGAATTTGAATCCCTTCTTTCTGCAGTTGCTGATGTTCTTTCAATTGTATAGTCTCACCTGAATAATGAAATAAATTCTTGTATGTAACCCAATCAGTTTCTCTTCTCAGACTTTTTATAGAAAGTGCTTCTGCTCGGATAACCCAGGCTGGCAGTTTTGGACATAACTGCTCTTTGTACTTTACCCACGCTTTGTATAAAGATTTATGAATCAGATGGTTATTAAATGACTTCTGCACTGTTGCTCTGTGATACTACAAATATGCGTGCCATCAAAAGTGCAGATCATGTCCTTCTAAGGCTAACAGCCTTCGATTTTCTAATATGATCCAAGGTTTCATTCAGGCCAGACAACTGTCCTCAAAATATATTTGGATGTTAGGTAATGCAAATCCTCTTTTCATTCTCACATGGGTCATAGGTTTCCATTTCACTCTCAGCTTCTTCCCTTTCAGTAAGAAATCTGTCAAATCTCTAATACACTATATAAACTACTTGGATGGAATAAACACTGGCATCAACTGATACAAAAAATGGAATTTTGGGAGGACACTCCTCTTAATTAAAGAAATTCTTCCCATTAGGATAGGTCCAACCTTTTCCATATCATAAGTTGTCACAAATCTGCTTCCACAAAACCAGACAGTTATTTTGAAACAATTGATTATTTTTATTGGAAATTGAAATTCCCAAATATTTCACTTCATTCACACATTGAATTCCAGTTATTTTTTCAAGTAATCTTGAACCAAATTCTTTGCAAGTATTTTAGTCTTTGCTTTATTGATCTTAAATCCTGCCAAATTTGTTCAGTAATTCATTTAACTTAGCCATCTGGGGTAGGGGATCCTGCAAAAATAATACATCATCTGCAAAGGCTTTATATTTATAATGATCTTTACCAATCTTTACACCTCGAATGTCTTCTTGATGTTGTATATCTCTGAGCAAAACCTCTAACACCAGGATAAACAATAGAGGTGAAAATGGGCAACCTTGTTTTTTTCCTTTTTCTATCTGGATGCTTTCTGTTTTGTTTGAATTAATGATCAAATGGGCGGTCTGTTCAGAATAGATCAATTTAACCCAAGATGTGAATGCATCACTAAAGTCCAGTATTTCTAAAACACTGAAAAGAAAGCCCCATTTAATGTTATCAAAAGTCTTTTCTGCATCCAAACACATTAAGGCACCTTTTTTTCATTATGGATATCATAATATTCCAAAAGATTCAAGGTGGTCCTCAAATTCTCTCCCATCTGACGTCCTGGAATAAAACCATTTTGACCCTCACTAATATAATTCAGAAGGATCTTCTTTAATCGATGCACTAAGATAGATGCAAGAATCTTGTAATTGTCGTTAAGAAGAGAGATTGGTCTAAAGTCTTTTGGTGTAGGACCTTCTGCCTCTGTCTTTGGGATCAAGGTGATATTCGCTTCTTTCCAAGTTTTTGGTATTTGGCCTGACTCTAAAACTTCAGTCAGCATCCTTTGCATAGGTTTCAATAACTGATCTTTAAAACATTTATAATATTCAGCAGAGAGTCCATCTGGGCCAGGTGCTTTATTTACTTTAGACCTTTCAATAGCTTCTTCAATTTCCCCCAAGGAGACTGGGTTATTCAACAGTTTTTTATGTTCCTTCTCAATTTGTGGTAAATGTTGGGACAGTAAATACAGTCAGCCCTTCACATTTGCAGGTTTCACTTTTGCAGATTTAATTATTCACAGATCATTTGCTGTCACCTCTGCTGTCTCCCTATGCCATTTTTAATAGGACTACAAGCCTTGTGAGACTGAGAAACTACTAACAAGGCCTGCAAGTCCCTATTAAAAATGGTGTGGGGTACCAGTCAAAGTGGCTGTAAGCCCCACCAGTTACCCACTTCTGTCTTATGAAGGAGCCCTGATGGCTCAAAGGAATCCATGGTGGGTTGAATATGGTGACCATACTTTTTTGTGTGTGAAATATGATTTGGGAGGGCCTAGAGTTATTCATGGCTTTTCCACATTCACGAGGGTCCTGTGCCCCTAACCTTAGCGAATTTGGAAGGATGACTGTACTCTTTTTTTGGAAGTAATTAAACAAAATTCTCTGTATTTCCTTCTTTTCTGTAATTATTTGATCTCCTCCTTTAATTTGGTTAATTGTTTGTTTTCTCTCTTTTTTCCGATCTTATAAGCCAACCAACAGCCTGGCCTTTGGGATTTTCAAAGTAATTCTGTTTTGTAAATGTCATTTTCTTCTCCATTTCTTCCGCCATCATCAAGGACAGTTGTTTCTGCAAAATCCTTAAGATTTTATGATGTTCTGTGTTCTTTGGTTCCAATTTTAGCTTCTTTTCCAGACTACAAATTTCCTTTGTTAATTCACACATCTCTTTCTTTTGTTTCTTTTTCCATGCTGTTGATTTCTGGATAAAAATTCCTCTGATTACAGCTTTAAACATGTCCCATACCACTGAGGTATTCACTTCTTGACCTAAATTATTCTTGAAAAAGTCTTCTGATTCCCTCTTACAATGGGTCACAATCTCTTCTTGATGTAAAATATTTTCATTCAGTCTCCAATTCCTTCTAGTTACTCCAAATTTTAACTGAATCTTCATCCAGGTATGGTCATTGAAAGTCTTTGGCTTCTATCTGTCGGGAGTGCTTTGAGGGTGTTCCTGCATGGCAGTCGGTTGGACTGGATAGCCCATGTGGTCTCTTCCAGCTCTACATGTCTATGATTCTATGATTCTATCTTAAGAACATTTAATAAAGTGTTAGAGATCCAGATCATGTCAATCCATGACCAGGAATTATGATGGTTAGATAAGAAGGAAAAATCTTTCACATTAGAATGTTTAAATCTCCATGCATCTTCCAATTGCAATTCTTCAATCAGCTGAAAAAATTCTATTGGGAGCTTCCTGTGGCTTTTTGATGTTGACTGTACACTTGTGTCCAATCTTGGGTCTGCCATCACATAAAAGTCACTCAAAAAACCAAAAAAATGTGAGAGGTTTTCCATAGCTTCTTTAAGGTCATCATAAAATTTCTTATTCCTGTTACACAGGACATAAGTTGCAACCAGCAGGAGTATAAATCCTTCTATCATGACATCTACTCCCAGGAATCTTCCAATTCCATCATTAAAGATTAGTTTACGAGACAGATGAGATTAAACAAAGCCACTCCTCATCTTTTAACTGTTGCCACAGAAATGAACACCTCTTCCAGACTTGAAGATAACAATAGTTTTCCATCTTTCATTTTAATATGAGTTTCTTGTAGGCAACAAATCTCCAAATTAATTTTTTTAAGTGGTGAAAGATTTTCCTCCTTTTTACTTTCAAATTCAGCTGATTTACATTTCACGTCAATATAGAGTGACTCATTTATTTGACTCTAGCAACATCAGGTCACCAATGTCTAAATCAGTAAGTCTAGTATTTGTACCTCTTTGATCTTTCCTCAGTGCGTTATCTGTTAGCTTTGTTTGCTCATCTTTTCCTTGCTTGGTAGCCACTAACTTATTTGCTAATTAGTCACTTTTGTCTCTTGGTTGCGTATCTGGTCTAACCAGCAACAAGATGGGCCTCCTCAGTCTTGCTCCATGTCTTAGAAAATCTTTCTCAATCGAGTTTAGACAGAACCTCTGGTCACCATAATTCAAAATAATTCCTTCCAGACAGTCCCACCTAAATGGTATTTGATTGGTCTTCAGCTTAGAAACTAGGAAGTTGTGGTCTTTCCTCTTTCTCAAAATTCTGGTAGGAATTTCATGCAGGACTGTCAGTTGTTTGCCTTAATCTACTAATGAGGATTTATTGCGTTCTTCCGTTATTTTGTCCTTAGTCAATCTTTTGGTGAACTGGACTATGACATCTCTAGGTAACTTCTTTTTCTTAGCCACAGTTGATTGGACTCTATAAACGGTAGCAATCTTATTTTCTAGAACATCTTCTTCCACATCCACAAATTCTGCAAAGTTAACAATTCTCTCTTTAATATTTTCATTATTAATTTCTTCTATACCTTGGATCTGAATTCACGAGTCCATCTGCTTTTGTTCCATTAGAGTAGTGGTTCTCAACCTGTGGGTCCCCAGATGTTTGTGGACTTCAGCTCCCAGAAGCCCCAGCCACTATGGTCAATGCTCAGGGCTTCTGGGAGCTGAAGTTCAAAAACATCTGGGGACCCACAGGTTGAGAACCACTGCATTAGAGCAAGTCTGTCTAGTTGTCTCAATATCCACTGAGGACGATTCTGTTTTCTTGCTTTAAATCTTGGAGCTCTTTTTTGTTCAAATCAATATCCTTCCTGTTAAGCACCATATCTTTTTTCACTTGATCTAAGGCGGTCTTGCAAGTGTAACACCTGAGATTTTAATACAGACAAATCCTGACTAATCTCTTTCATACAAGATCTCATTTCTTTCATAAATCTTCTGTGGTACTCAGGAGGTTTGTCAACAGACTCTCTTCTTCATTGAGA
Organism: Iguana delicatissima; assembly: GCA_948472985.1. Classification (NCBI taxonomy): domain Eukaryota; kingdom Metazoa; phylum Chordata; class Lepidosauria; order Squamata; family Iguanidae; genus Iguana; species Iguana delicatissima. The sequence goes on from CAOKZL010002134.1 coordinate 224,288, forward strand.
ATAAGTCCCACAAATTTTCCCAGATCTCATTTTGTGCATAGTATCAACCCAATAAATCAAGTTACAAAAACAGAAAAGCAGATATGCTAAATGTGCACAATTCTTAAGAGACTTAACTTGCTATCTTAATAGCTTATTAGATCAGAATAATAAATTCTTTTAATTTTCCCAAAGAGAAAAGGCAGATTATAACTTCAAATTAAAATAGTCACTCTATAAAAGATATCCACCTTGCCTCTTATTACCAATATCAAATATATATATATATACATACATACATATATATATATATATATGTTAGCTAATATTAAACATAAAGACACATTGTATTGAGAACCACATATCAAACATCCAAATTAACTCCTTAATATACACACTTTCCCAGTTTGCCTAAGCTTTATATTGTCAGCTTTTTTCTTTCTTGGCTGATCTTGCAACAGCTGTACAACGTCAGAGCCTTAATGACCTTGGAAACACCAGTCACTCTTCTTGCCGTGTCTCTTCCCATAACACCTTCCTGCTAGTTTCACATTCCACCCTTCTGATCTTACCCCCTCCTTGTCAGATGCCCAGCGACATCAAACATTGTAGCGATTCCCGTTTTGGCACCTCAGTTTCATTTGAACCTACACCCAGATACATAGTTGCAAAAAGCAACTGGCAATTGCTACACTGTAGCACTAGCAACCTATACTTCCCCTTCCATCTATTAGCCTTGATTATAACAGATACTCTTGCCCAGCTACCGTGCTATGACTCGAACTGTGCCTCCTGACAGGTATAATGGAAGAATTTATTGGTGATGTATGAATGTAGCAGATGTTTCATACAAATTTCATCTTCCATCCCATCTGCAATGATCCATACATCATGGTGGGACGGACCCCATGATGTCTTCATATTCCCTAAGTGCATCGATTTTATTCCTTGTCCTAGTGGGGAAAATGAAAGATTTGGTTGAAAGTAGGAGTTTATATAAGCTGACCAAGTAGCTAAACAAAGATGCATCTTCTCATCTGGGAGATTTGGGACTTGAAAAAGGAAAGTAACTACAGCAAAATCTCACCTCTCCCCCTGTCAAGGCTAGGCTGAGAAGGTGGGAAGCTCACTTACTTCCCACAGGAGAGAGGTTATCTTCTCCTCCTTTCTCCTGGAAGGCTGTGCCTAGGAGAACAGTTTACTCAGGCCTAGTTGTAATGGTAACTATGTCCATGACTGCCTTAGGCTGTGAATCATGCAGGTACACTGGCATCTTGTTTTATAGCATTTCTCATGGCCACAATGCATGTGCTGGCAGCAATACATTCACAGTATGAAAAAAACCACAATCTTTAAACAAGGGGTAGACAAGTACCAGGTATTGGGGAGACACATTGACACTGCAGGATTTCAGAAAGCTTCCTGTCATGTTCTCTCTCCAATTTTCAACTCCTACACTTTTTAAAATAAAAACACTCTCATATCTCATAAGGAGGAGGTGGAGGGACTAAGATGTAAAGCAATGGCTTCAAACTTCAGGAAAGGAGATTCCACCTAAACATTAGGAAGAATTTCATGCTAAGAGCAGTTCAACAGTGGAGACTGCCGACTCAGAGTATGGTGGGGTCTCCTTCTTTGGAGGCTTTTAAACAAAGGCTGGATGGCCATACTGTCAGAAATGCACTGATTGTGTATTCCTGCATGGCAGGGGTTAGAGTTGATGGCCCTTGAGGTCTCTTCCACCTCTATGATTCTATGAAAAGTGCACAATGGCACAGAAGAGCCCCATCCTAACAAAGACACAGTCCTCCTTCCTGCAAAGACACAGAGAAGAAAAAAGTGAAGACTAAAATGACAACTATGTGTTTCTTCTCTACATTTGAGGAGGCTCTGCCTTTTGTTTCAAGCATAGCACCCAATAGCATCTTCCTGCTTCAGGGAAAACTGAAGTCACTTACAGATGAAAGCCAGCAGTTCTCCTTGAAGCAGGAAGTTGATTCTCAGCACTACATTGAGAGAAAAGCCAAATCCCTTTCGACAAGAGATTTATCTACATCTTTCTTGGGGAGGGTGTTGCATATTTGCTGGAAAAAGGGTCCAAGTCTTTTCTGGGAGGGAGCTCTTTTCTGTCTTGTGGTCACAGTATATTCTTTATGATTGTCCTCTTCTTCCTCTCCATAATTAAGCCTCAGACAGCTCCCATAATAGTTTGCCACCAAACTGCAGTGGCAAACTGCTTGACTTAAAAAATTGTGACACTATATTCAGTAGTGCCTTTGTCTGTTTCTTGAAGTTCTTGGGGAGCCTTAGGGAGCTATAAAAAAGGACTAGGGGTCATATTTTTCCTATATTTTCTCTATTGAAAACAGGATTTTATGCCATGTACTGTTGCGGTTTTCCGTTTTAATGTCCTGGTCCCTGATTGTATATGTCGATGTTCCATCCTTTAGTGTAAAGGGCATTATAAATAACCATTGCTGTTGTTGTTGTGATGATGATGTGAGCGCAAATCTGACATAAAAATGATAATATTCAAAAACCTGTGGGAGAAGACTTAACCTACCCAAGACACTGTCTTGACTTAATGCCATTATGGCACAAAGAAATCTCAAAGGTAGATAATAGTGACAGGGATATAAATACAGTGATAGGGATATAAATCCTCATTTGTTTCATTCTTGCCTGTGAGAATAAAAAACCACATTTTTCTTTTCATCTGTGAGATATTTTCTGTTAAATCTTAAGAATGTTTTTGCATTTAAAAGAATGAAATTTGTGCAAATCAAGCAGCTAAATTACAATAGTTGCCATCTAGAACACCTTTAGAAATTAAAAACACTGGATACATTATTTGTACCTTTTTTCATTGCCATTATGGCACAGTTCTTCTCTGTCTACTTTCTGTGAATGCTTTGGTTCAGAAAAGGGAAAAGGCACTAGTTTTGCACAATTAACCTTTGCACATATCAAAGAAACCCTGATGAAAAAGAATGCTCATTGTTTTGTTCTTGTTCTGAATGTGAGAAATTTCAGGGGGTTAAGGCTCTACGGATATGTAGAGATACTCTATCTCATCAAGAATGTGTAATTGAGCAGGATCTTATTCCATTCCTACTGCTAACTTGCAGTTACCACAAACCAGCAGACTTGATAGAAGCTTGAATCAGTATAAAAGTTTCTTATTCCATTACATATATTTATTGGCTTACATAATGCTCTAATTTTTGTATTATCAGTAAGAGGTTTCTGAGTGTCTACTACTCATAGTGTCACTTTCAGACTTTCTGCAATTGATTTTCCTCTGATCCCATTGTCTACCATTCCGCCCTCAACCATGCATTCTGTATATATACTTGACATTCTGGATAATACTCCATGTAATTAATGAAATACATGACTGCCCACAAAAGCTCATGCTATAATAAATTTGCTAATGTTCAGAGTGCCATAGTTTGCTTAATCCTTCCACTAGACAACCCAAAAATGTATTGCTTAGCAAATCATTTCTCTTTGCTTCTGTCTTCAGAATTCTGCTACTTTTCATAATCACTCTGCCTAACTTTCGTTACAGTACTTCCCACTGATGCAAAAACTTCTGCATCCTTTTAATGACTCCTTCCTTGTTTTCTTGAATCATACAGACAAATGGATGTACAGATAAACAGAATTATAGAGCAGACCAGATATCTGGGTTCATTACCTGTGAGACTGTGATGCCACATTTCTTGGCTAGTTCCTCTTTGGCTTCCTCACTGGGGTAAGGGTTGCTGAGATGGGAATAGAAATATTCATTGAGGATTTCTGTAGCCTGCTTGTTGAAATTTCTTCTTTTCCGCCTGGGAAGAAAAAAATGAAGAATAATTAGCATCAGTGACACAGGAGCACTATTTTTTAATTGGAGATTCCACAGTTACCAAATACATATCAGCTATGCATGCCAATAGTCAATCAAACTGAATTGCACTGAAGACAAGAAAAATATTTCTCCATACTTTTGAGACCTTTTCATGTGATTAAAATCCATTTGATCACATGAAACACACAGTTTCACAAAACTTTTTCTGAAGATTTTTCTTCAAAATCACCTCAAAAGTCACTTTTCAGGTAATCATCTGAAGGTAATTTTTACTCTTCATATGCAGTGGCTATCTATCTATCTGGGATAAAGCTCACCGTGCATCAAGAAATCGGGACCTCAGGATCATGACGGCTTCACATGTGCTTTGTTTGAGCTGCATCTGGATGGAGCTGAACTTGCGGTGGATGATGCTCACCATCCGTTCTATCTCCTTGGGTGAGATAGGTCGGGTTCTACTCTGCTCCCGCAGCAGGTTCATCACATGGGTAGTGAACTCATTACATGCCTGGGACAACAAGAGAAAGAGCAAGGAGAATCCTTAGGACCATAGGAGTCACTGGCTGGTTTACAGGATGCTGTAGCTATAGGGATGGGTAAAACTTCTCTTTTACTACTTCTTTGCTGCCCCATAGGTATCCACAGAAATTCTAAATAACATTTCAGGTATTTTCATTATAGGAACCACTGTTATCACCCAGAAAGACTTTGGAATGTACATCCAAGTGCAGTTATCCTTTCTGCCAGAGTTTGGAACAACAGCTTTCAAAATTAATTGAACAAAGCCATAAGAGAGTCAATGTGGTACCGTGGTTTGAGCACTGGACTATGACCCTGGAGAATGGGGTTCAGTTCCCCACTTGGCCACGGAAACCCACTAGGTGACCTTGGGCACATCATACATACTCACCCCCAGAAAACCCCATGTGTCATGTACAGGGATAACTCAAGTCCCAAAAACTAGGCTTAGAAATCTGCAAAAAGCTTTATTCAGAAACAGTAGAATAACAGCAGCACATTCTGGCAATTGCTAAGACTTACAGCCTATAGAATTCACAATGCCCCTTTCCGCAACTCACCTTTCTCGGCACTGGGGTGCAGGGATTGTGCAAGCAGCCTCCAGCGAGAGGCTCTCGCGTGCCAGTTCCTTCAGCTCCACGGCTGCCGGCTGCTCGTGCAAGAGCCCCGCCTCTTCCCTGGAGCTCCACACACATGGCAAGTATACGCAGGGCCCTGGAGAGATGTGCGATTACACACCATTTTCGGCTTAAAGCCAAAAATGAAAAAGTGCATGAGCAGCACCTGTCAGATCCTGGAACGTTGCACGATTGTGAGTGTGTTGTGTGGACTGCTCCTCATATTCGCATGATGCTCGAGGGGCCCTTTCGCATGCCAAGTGCCGTGCAAAAAGGGTTGAGGTCTTAAAAGCAGCAACATTACAAATTTGCATGTGCAAGCTACCTTTTCATCAGCTAATTTAATAACTCATTTCCCAGGCTCAGTTTCTGCCCACCAGTGGTCTGACCTTGTATCTGTCTTTCTACTCTCTCTTGTAAGCATTTGTTAGAATGACATTTCATTTTCCCCAAGTCACTGTTTTCTCATTCATTTCCCATCAGCTCCTTCCAGATCCTTTGTTCCAAGCATTACATGAACCAAAGAGCAAAGCCCATGGCAAATAACATTGCATTATATCGCATAGCAAATTATATGGCATTACATAACATCAAACATCAAAGCACTATACAGCATTAGAATGCATGGCAGGGAAAGCAAAACTGACCTGACACTGCCATAGGTTCCCTTTACGGCCACCATAAGTCAGAAATGACTTGAAGGCACACAATAGCAACAACAAACATTTTAAACCTGAAATTAATTAATTTATATCAACACTAAAAATAGAAATAGTGTAATTTGGTAAATTGCAATTACTTAACTTTTTACTGAATCCCATGGGATTTATAGAGAATGGCATGGCAGTTTTCACTATTGACTCTAGGGGCACATTTTGACTTTGGCTCCTCCAAAGGGCTCTTTTGGTCTTTTACAGTTAGCTTGTTCCAATGTAGAATTTTTTCCACACAGGTTTACAAAATGATTGTTTTCTAGGAATGGCAGTGTCTAACATATCTGGAACTTGTCTGGTTGTGTAAGGCTGTTCCAAAGCATTGAATTTCATCTTATAACCTCTTCAATTCAGTAGGTCACTCACTTGCCTCTTTCTTTTCATTTTATTCCCACCAGCACACACATTTCATTCACTCTGCAAATTCCTTGTTAATGGTTACTAAGGAATGATGCATTTCAGGAAGTTACTGACCCAGTATAAGTGCAGCAATAACCACAGAGTTACAAAAAACAATGAAGAGTGCAGAATTCTTAATCAAAAATGTTTCGAGAGCTCCTGAACATATGCAGATCATTTTTCTTAGCAACTGAATTTCTACCTTCCCACTCTCAATTAAGAAATGTGGCCTGCAAAGATTAGCACATATTCTGCATATTGGAGGCAGGGACTCCATATTTAGTCTTTAATATTTTCAGTTCATTTCAGGATTATGCAGCCCCCAGATTACCCAGATCTCCAGATGCTACAGATTCACTCTTACTCTCCAGATTGTGCCTCTGAGGATTATTTCTTCTTTCACTGTGAGTGTACAAGAGGTGGAGAGATAGAGAAGGTCTTCTATTTATTACCCTACCACCCAGCTGGACCAAAGGAAAAGGCCCTTGGCAATAAGAATAAGAAATTCTCCAGCAGAACAGACAAGAGGGAGTATCATGAAGTTTAGCCCAATTGGCAGAAGCATGCCAGTAATTCTTTCTGTGAACAGAACCCTTGTAATGAATGGGTCCTCACATATGCATGTACACAGTGCTTCAAAATAGAAAATTAACACAGCTGGAAAGGCCTATGATAAAGCCTTTCTCCCTGATATGTTACTTTTTTGCTTGTTTCATTGTAATATTTTCAAAACAAAAACATTAGCATTAAACACTAGAGTGTATAGTCAATTTGTTTATTTTGCTTTTGGGGAGCTTTTAAAACAGTCCAGGATAAAAAACTTGTAAAGTTCATACTGGCAGCCTAAAGAGGTGCTGCCCTCACATCTATGGATCCTATCATCCTATTCCGTTACTAAATCCCAGAATGCTGTCTTGCTTATACAAGGTTAGTTGAATAGGTTCCAAGATCTTAACAAATCATTGTTCCTTCAAATAGTTCATGAAATAAGATAATTTACCTGGCTATGAGCTGTACATTTAATAGATAATACAGTGCAATATCTTGAAAGGTATGAATTTCAGGACAAGAGCTGACATAGCGAGAAAGATACTGAGCAAACAGTGGAGGACTGTGAGGCGGAAATGGTCCCAGCCTCTAAGTAGAAACCATAAAGGAAAAGGATACTTCCACCCACACACGTAAGCATCTGAAAAGCCTTCAACAATCCCCCCCCCAATAAGGCTGCAGACTCTCTTTCTTACTTACTACGCAGCTGCACTGGCCCTTTACTTCTTTCTGCTCTATTTCATTGGGCACTTCTGTTAATTAACAGGCCAGATTCACTTGCTGATGATATGAATCAATTCATTCCAGTTAAGAAACAAGACAATAAGTTCCAGCATGTTTTTTGCATGCCTGATAACAAAGATAACTAAAGCTATAAAAATGCAGAATCTCTCAAGACTTCTGTTAAGTAAGGGCAAACAGGCAGAAACTGAAATTAAGTGTGGTGAAGACATCATGCTACCACAGTTCACACATCTGTTTTCTGGGGGCCCTGCTCTTGATCTTTGATTACAGCAATATTTTGATAAAGCATTATTAGAGCACATTTCCTACATCCCAGACTGACTTCCTCAACGTCATTCTGGGAGGCATACTGCACTGGGTGGCATGAGGGAGGAAATATATTGCATAAAGGTAAAGATGAATATATGAAAAGTGAGTTTCTTGTGAGGCCCTATGAAGGTCTTATAGGCCTCCTGCACAAGCCAGTCTAACAGATCTATTTTCCTCATCCATTTTAGTATGTTTTGCACTTTGTGCCCTTTCCACACACCCTCCCAATCCGCCACAGGGACAGGAGAAGGACAGGATGACGACGATGGTTCTGCATGACATCATCGTGGTCCCTTCCTTCTCCTGCCCCCAGGTGGCACAATCATGGAGTAAATCATTGATGAGTTTTTCCTTTCAATGACCCGTGATCATGCAGCCATCCTGCACTTACCTGGTCTGTGGAGAGTCTGGAAACGCAATGGCTGCATTTCCTGCCCTAGTGCAGCCTGGGAAAGTACCTGGCTCCACTGTGGAAGGAAGAGACGGTGTCATTGTGCTTCCTTGATCATGGGGGCAGCTCATGCAGAGCAGCTGCTGAGATCCCCACAGGAGGACACTGGAAGAAAGTAGGGTGTGCAAAGGGCCTGTGACTAAAGAAGGGATAATTTTCCATTCTTGCTGGTTACGCATCTCTGTAGCACAGACATAGAGCTCTACGGAGACGTCCGAAGAAGAATGTGAAGGACTAAAAAGAACCTGCTGAGAAGCCAGAGGGTTGGTTAACTTGCACTCTTTTATTAGGAGAACAAAAAGGAAATAGTGTGCCATATAGCATTTTGAAAAAGAATGGTATCGACTCATCACTCTTCCTTTCTGGAGTGGTTCAACTCATAGTTTTTTTCTTCATTGTTGCTAGTGGAATAACCATACCATGGTAGTTGGGAGATAGATATGACAAAGCTCTGGACAACCAAAAACAAAATATACCACCAGCAGCTGAACACATAAAAGCTCTGCTAACCAGGGTGGGAATGATTCCTTCACCCTAACTGTAGAAAAGGAACCTTTACAATGACTATCAATGTTCCATTTGTTTTGCAGTGTAGGGAGGAAATCCTTCATGTTGGGACCTAGGCAAGCAGTCATCTCAACATCTGGGTAGCAACCATCCAATTACAAAAATGCAATCTGTTGCAGAACATGCCTGCAAAGGGACACATCTGTTCAAGAAACCTTGTTGATTTGCTAGTGTCTGACGAAAGATGGAGAAGCCCAAGTGGCTGCCCTTTAAAAGCCAATGCCTCCTCTATCTAAAATCTTGAGACAAACCAAGAGGGTTTGTGATTGCCTGAAGAGGTAAAATGTCCACCCATGGATCACCAAACACTTGTACCATCCTTTGAAACACCAGAGAATTCAGAACCCACTCCCCCTGGTCTACACTCTCCCTGCTCAACCAATTGGTCTGACAATTCAGTTAGCCCTTCAGATACTCTCCTGTAAGTGACTGAAGGTGAGCTTCTGTGAGTGACTGAAGGTAAGCATGTCATCTCTCACATCAGGGACTTTGACTGTGTCCACCTTTGCCTATTTATGTGGGCTTTGGTGGACCAGTACATAATTGCACCGAAGTTCCAGCTACAAACAAAGGAGTGTCAGCCAAACCACCTGTAGATCTGACTAGTTGATATGGCTTATTCTCTTGCTGGCTGACCATTGCAGTGTGCTTTCCCACCCCCACAAACTGGCACTGGTCATAGCAACCATTCTTCGCAGGTCCTGAATGCACATATCCTTTGTCAACACCTCTGAAAGCCATCAATCAAGTTCACTACAGAGGGAAAGACTTAACTTCAGTTGAAACTTCTGAGGAATCTTGTCCTGATATGAATGAAACAGAATGAAACACTGAAGGTCCTCAGATGGAAACTGGCGCCAAGGAACTGAGTCCAAGCAAGCCACCATCATAGAATCATAGAGTCCAACCCCCTGCCATGCAGAAATACCCATCAAAGCATTACCAACAGATGGACATCCAGCTTCTACTTAAAAACTTCCAAAGAAGGAGACTCTACCACACTCAGAGGCAGCATATTCCACTGCCAGACAGCTCTGACTTTCAGGAAGTTCTTCCTGAGGGTCAAGTGGAATCTCCTTTCCTGCAGCTTGTATCCATTGCTCCTTGTCCTGGTCTCTGGAGCAGCAGAAAACAAGCCTGCTCCCTCCTCAACATGACATCCCTTCAAATATTTAAACATGGCTATCATGTCCCCTCTTAACCTTCTCTTCTGCAGACTAAACATACCCAGCTCCCTAAGCCGTCCCTCATAGGGCATGGTTTCCAGACCCTTCACCATTTTGGTTGCCCTCCTCTGGACACATTCCAGCTTGTCGATATCCTTCTTGAATTGAGGTGCCCAGAACTGGAGGCCTAACCAATGCAGAATAGAGTGGTACCATTACCTCCCTCCATCTAGACACCATACTCCTACTGATGCAACCAAGAATTGCATTGGTTTTCTTGGCTGCCGCATCAAACTACTGACTCATGTACAGCTTGTGATCTACCAAGACTCCTAAATCCCCTTCACATGTACTGCTATGCAGCCATGTGTCCCCCATCCTATATTTGAGCATTCCATTTTTTCTGCCTAAATGTAGGACCTTACATTTCTCTCTGTTGAAATTCATTTTGTTAGCTTTGGCCCAGCTCTCCAATCTGTCAAGGTCATTTTGAAATTTGATCCTGTCCTCTGGGGTATTAATCTGCAACTTTGATCAGCATGCCCTCTATTTCTTCATCGAAGTCATTGATGAAGATGTTGAATAGCATCAAACCCAGAAGCTGGGCTAATACCTCAAATACATGTGGACTGACAGAACAGTCTCCTGACCAGACTCTGGAGCTTCTCCCTCCGGTTGTCTGCGAGAAAGACCCTGTGCAGGACCATATAGTTCCCAAATGCTAGAGGTGCTGAATTGGGCCCAGATAACTATTTTCTTGTTGATAACAAACTCCTGATATTCTAGACAATCCATGGTGATCCATACCTCCTCTCTGACATTCTGTAGAGAAGGTGAACAGACCAACAGGTCATCCAGGTACAGGTATACAGGCACTTCTCTCAACTTTAGATGAACCACCAAGGCCAGTTTTACCTTCATGAACATCCATGGAGAAGATGACAGACCAACTGGCGAGGCCCTGTACTGGTAGTGACCCTCCAGATAAGCAAAGTGTAGGTACTTCATGTGTACCAGTTGTACTGGAATGTGCAAATACACCTCCCAGAGCTCAAGAGAAACCAGACTCTCCACACCTTTTGTTCTCCTTCCAGAATTGATCACAAAGTGTCCATGTAGAACTTCTGCTTGACCACAAACTGATTGACCCTATAAAGGTTCAAAATAGCCCCTAGCCCTTGTTTTTCTTTGGGACCAAGAAGAGTAGTAAGAGCCCAAAAATCTCTCGTGGGGAAAACAGGCCCTTTTGTCCTTATCTGAAGCAGATTTCATTCTTTGAAGCATCTGTGACTCCTTTTCTAATGACTGGGGACTGTGAGACTGAAGGGAGAAATTTTGGGCTTCTGAATGAAATCAGTCATATAACCTTTCCTCCAATCTTGTGCACTCAAGTGTTGGAAGAAGTCTGCTCCGACCAGTAGGCAAAATGTAGAAAATGAGCCCCCCAGTGGGAGCTTCCCCAAGACAGAAGGATTGACTGGTCTTCCCCTTGTCCTTCGTTGGAAGAGGTGGAGCTTTTACTGAATCCAGAGGATTGCTGTCAAGTGCATTGTTTTGATGAGCTCCCATTTGGCCTATGACAAAATCATAAAGCTGGAAGAGACCACAAGGGCCATTGAGTATGACTCCTGTGATGCAGAAATACACCATCAAAGCATTTCAGATAAATGGCTATCTAGCCTTTGTTTCAAAACCTCCCAAGAAGGAGACTCTTTCACCATACTCCCAGGCAGGGGCTCCAACTGTTGAACTGCTCTTACCATGAAGTTCTTCCTAATCTCTTTTCCTGAAATTTGAAGCCATTACTTTGTGTCCTGGCCTCAGGAGCAGCTGAAACAAGCTTGCTCCATCTTCCATATGATATATCTTCAAATATCTTCAAATCTTTAAACAGAGCTATCATTTCACTTCTCTTCTCCAGGTCATCATTGCACCTTCTCTTCTCCAGGCTAAACATACCAAGCTCTCTAAGCCGCTCCTCATAGAGCAGGGGTTCCCGGTGTTTTACCATTTTGGTTGCCTCCTCTGGACACATTCCAGCTTGTCAATATCTTTCTTGAATGGTCATGTCCAGAACTGGATAAAGGATTCCAAGCAATGTCTGATCAAAGCAGAACTGAGTGGTACTATTACTTCCCTCAGCCTAGATACTGTATTTCTGTTGACACAATCTAGAATCACTAGAATCAGCTCTTTTAGCTGTTGCATCACACTGCTGACTCATGTTCAGTTTGTGGTCTACTAAGATCTTACATCCCTTTCACACGGGCTGTGGTCAAGCCAGGTATCACTCATTCTATATTTATGCATTTCTTATTTTCTTTTGCACCTCAGTTTAGCAGCTTATTTTTTCCCCTGTGGAATTCATTAGTTTTAGCCCAGCTCTCTAATTTGTTAAGATAATTTTGAATTCTGATCCTGTCATCTGGGGTATTAGCTACCCCTCCTAATTTTCCTAAGTGGATAGGAAAGCCCCCTATTACCTTATCCTTGTCATAGAATCATAGAATCATAGAAATGTAGAGTTGGAAGAGACCACACAGGCCATCCAGTCCAACCCTCTGCTATGCAGGAACACCCTCAAAGCATTCCCGACAGATGGCCATCTAGCCACTGCTTAAAAACCTCCAAGGAAGGAGACTCCACTATATTGAAAAAGATGTTGAATAGCACTGCGCGCAGAACAGAACCCCAATAGTCACTTCTCTCCAGGATCAAAATCAGTCATTGATGACTACCCTTTGGGTTCAGTTGGTCAACTAATTACCAGTCTACCTAACAGTAGCATTGTCTAGCCCAGATTTTACCAGCTTGTTTGCAAGAGCATCATGGGAGACCTTTTCAAAAGCCTTACAGAAGTCAAGATATGCTGTATGCACAGAATTCCCTTGATCTACCAAGCTCGTAAATCTGTAAAAAGATATAGACAGATAGACAGACAGACAGACAGACAGACAGACAGACAGAGATAAGATTTTGACTCAAGAACTGTTCTTGTTGGGATTGATAGATGATAAGATAGCTAAGAACTATCTAAGACTCATACAGTACATGACTGTTGCAGTGAGAATACTACATCCAGAGAAGAGGAAAGATGTCATGATCCCCACTCAAGACGACTGAATATTGAAAGTTCTGAATGTGGCCAATATGAAAAAACTGACAATACTGTTAAGAGAGCTTTCGCTTATACAATTTAAAAAACAATGGGAGAAGGTAATTTTATTTATAGAGGTGATTGAAGGTGGACAAGCTTTGAGTAAAAGAGGAAGGTTAGAGTAACCTGCGTAGAACAATTTTTAAAATATATAATGATATTATATTTATATAATAATGAATATTTAGATTTCATTCAATAATACAGAAGTTAAGGTTTAGAGTTATGAATTCCAGTGAAATACAAGTAATAAATCATTTTCTATAAGGTGGGAACACAATTTTTTTTAATTAATTGCAATTATTTAGTAGGTTAAATAGCTATTTGTACATTGTTCATTTAATCTGTTCAATAAGTTTTGTTCTCCGTGTTATGGGATTGTCTGTGTTATTTCCTTTTTTAAATGTAGTTTTATGTTAAGTACTATAAGCCCTCCACATTCGCTAAGGTTAGGGGAGTAGGACCACTGCAAAAGTTTAAAAATGGCAAATATCAAAATGTATGTTTGTGTCTGTGTGAAGGGGTCCAAGAGAACAGGGGAGAACAGGGTCTAAAACAGGTCAGGGAAAGGACAGGGAAAGGGGTGCATCAGCATGGTGGACCTATATTGCCTCTCTCTTGCTTTCTTGGGTATAGGGGGGCATTGGGAGAGGATTTCTGGTGCTGACAAATTGGCCTGTGGCACATTCTTAGTTGGCCAAGGAACAGCTGGTGGAGGAGACGGACTGAGAGGCAAGGCTCCTGAAGAAAAGAAGAGTCTGAGGTGGTCAGGGGCAGGGATTAGTATCAAATTTTTATTGAATCAGTCTACAGACTATATCAAACAATTAAAAAGAGAAGAACAAAACCTGAAGCATGGAAAAGGGAACAAAAACAGCATCATCAGCAAGGAAACAAATCGACAAGTAATAAAAATATAAAATACAAAACAATATATGCAGATAAAATAACAATTTTCAGACTAAAAAGATTAAAAAACCAACCCCTCTGAATCACTAGAACACCCCTCAAGTAATTAAAAAAAAGAGATTTCCCCTGAGCTGGCAAGGTGGACCCTTTATCTACTACTTGCTTCCTCAATTAAGCCGCATAATACGCAAAGAGGGCCACTCTTGAGTCACAAAAGGATTAACCCCTTCCAAAAGGAAAGCCAGCTTACTGTCATACTCCCTCCAAGTAACTAGAAATGGGTTGAAGTAGTGGACTCTAATGTTAACATATCGCTGACAGTGCAATAAGAAATGGGCAAGATCTTTAATGGCAGATGCCCCACAATGCAGATTCTATCTTGAACAGGAATACTCTGATAACGACCTTAAAATTCTAGCTTCCATTTGCTCAAATCGGAGCTGTATAAAGGCCATGCGCAAGTCCCTTTTCATTGCAAAGGACAAATATTTTTCTTCCTGAAAAAAAGATTTGGCCTTTGCTAACCATTTCAGAGATCTTATGGAAGACAGCGCAGCTAGATCTAATTGGTTTAATGTCCCTCACTTTTGTTTAAACATGTTTCTGGTATTGGATTTGCACAAACTAACAGCCTCAATGCTCAAACCCTGCTTTGAAAGCATTTTTGAAAAATTGGAAAGCCAGGAGTTACTTATAGGCTTAAGTGCTTGTTCGTTAAAATAGATTTGGGAAATTTTATCATTCGTTTGGGAAGTTTTAAACCAGAAATTAAATAATCTAAGGAGACATAGATCTGAAGTGGCTGCCATACCCAATTCAGCTCTGATTGCCTGGGCTGGAGAAGTTCTTAATCCCCCGTATCAGTCAAAAAAATTTATTCTGGATTCTAAATTTTGATTGAAGCAAATCCCCAAATTTCTGCTCCAAAGATTAACACTGGCAACACCTTAGACTTTACCTTTTATAATTGGGAGAAGTGAGCCAGGGTATTTATAATTAAATAATTTATTCAATGTATGGACACTGGCTGAGGCTTTTAATGCATTCCTCTTTATCTGGGGAGACCAGGAACCTAGGTTAAAGACAATACCTAAAAAATTATATTTACCTGTTTTATTTTTTTAAAAATAAAATTTACAACTAAC